>CM052901.1:24989041-25131040 GCA_028534135.1 Potos flavus | reverse complement strand
CCCATCCCCCAGGGTTGCGCAAACCCCCCCTTCAGCGAGGTGCAAGTCCGCCCCCACCACCACTGCAGCGCTGAATTTCTGGGCACCTTCGACAGAGTTGGGAGGGGGCAAGGACTCTGCTTCTCCTAATGTCGTTAGTCGTGAGCTCTTAGAAGTGACGGGGACTTTGCAAAGAGGGAGCGTCGAATGGAAAGCGAAGGCGCAGGTTGCAGGGAAGTGTTTTGATCCCCAGACAGCTGGAATTTACCACTGGCTGCAAGTCTGTCGGCACACGCACACAAACACGCACACACCCGCACTCCGGGGCAGGGATGCTCCGACGCAAGCTTGGCGCTCGCATCTCCCCGCGTCGCCCCCGCCCCCCGCCGGGCCGCTCCCCTGGGGCGCGCGGACCCCCTACGTAGCCCGCTTCCCGCTCCCCTGCTCCCGGGGCGGCCCGGGCGCTCGTAGTCCAGAGGGCAGCGCACTCACCCCTAGCTGCCGCCGCCCCTAGGAAGGGCGGCTGGACTTACCCATGGAATCGGGCAGGGACATGTCGCTGGACCGCTGCTGAGTCAGGGACTGATGCATGGTGAAAGCTGCCCTGTGGCCCCGGCTCTCGAAGCTGCTTCACGCGCCCCCGGCTCAGGGCGCCCCGCAGAGCATCCTACTCCGCAGCTGCCGCTCCCCGTCCCTCCGAGAGCTGAGAGAGACTGCCTCTGGTTGCGAGCTGCAGCCCAAGTGCCGCCTCTCCCTCCCTTCCCCTCTTCTCCCTCCCTCCTGTTCTGCCTCCCTCTGCTCGGGGAGGCAGCAGCATTGGCGGTCCGAGCAGCGGCGTGCGCTTGCGCAAGACCCCCCCTCCCTCCCCCTTCGGCCCCCCCATCCTAGTTATCCACCTCCCAGCCTCCCAAGCCAGACAGGGAGCCGTTTTAGCCCCTTGGGGCCAGGGCTGCGCAGAGAAAGAGGGGGAGGCTACAGCCTGGGGCCAATCGGCCTTCTCTGTAGTTTGGAGAGAGGGTCTAGGGCAAACGTCCTGTTCTAGGATTTATAATTGGGGAAGGGGCAGAGTCAGAGATTCAGAGCTGATGAATACACACACACACACACACACACACACACGAACGCGCGCGCGCGCGGGCACACACACACACACACACACATTTGTGCAGGTTTGGTCTTAGTGCTTCCAGAATGACATAATGGAGCTGGAGATGATCCAGAGAAGGGCCACTCTATAATCAAGGGGATGGGGGAGGGGAGAGGGGGCTGCCATACGAAGACAGATTAAACAAACGCAGACTCTTTAGTCTGGAAAGATGAAGGCTGGGAAGGGATGTGACCAGAGTGTATAAAATTATGCAGAGATGGAGAGAGGGAACACAGCCTTATTCACCAGATCTGAGAATTCTAGAACCAACAGCCCCCTAAGAGCCAGGAGATTCAGCTAAAGCAAATATGACTGCATCAGCACCATCCCAGTTTGTGCTTTGTCAGGATGCTTTTAGGTCAGGGGTCTCATTTTCTCATCACAGCAGCCGTGCAAGGAAGAGGAAGTATCCATAATCCCATTTTACAGATGAAGAAACTGAATCTCAGAGAAGGCACGAAAATTTCCTGTAGCCACTCAGCCAGTAAGTGGCCGAGGTGGGATTTGAACCCAGATCTGTTGGACCCCCAGGTCAGTGCTCTTGCTGCTGTGGCAGCTGAAAAGGAAGATTACTCTATATGGCAGATTGAAAACTCAAGGCATTCTAGCCCCAAGAGGGTCAACAGGATGAAAACTCCCGGTGGCTTTGGAAAGAGTGAAACAGCCATGGCCGCTGGAATCCACTGTGGATTGCTAAGGGAAACTGAGGGTGAAGGGGGAATGCCCTTGATCTTGAAGGACAGCAAAGTCCCTCCCAACCGGTCCTTCCAGGCCGCATTAGGATATTGGACTGGAATCACTACGTTGTGTTGTCCGCCCAGAGGGTGGCTTTGAGTCCTCAAAACAGCAGCAGAACGAATGAGGCAGAAGATGAGGAAAAGGGTGGCAGTGGGCCGGCCGTTCCCTCTGGCGACTCAGCCCCGTTGACCTGCATCCCACGGAATTGACCTGTTTGGAGACATCCATTCCGTCCCAGTGAGAGCTCCCAGGTCCTCACTGCCAGGTCTCTTTCCAACCACCTCCCCTTTCTGTGTCTCTTTCTGTGTCTTCCCAGAAAAAAAAAAGAAATCAAGTATAAAACCCTCCTGGGAGTCAATGGGATGAAGAGAACTCGGTTCTTTCCAGCTCTGGCTAATCTACTGGGAGGCTTTGTTTCCTTATCCACGAAATGGAACCAAGAGCCCTTGCCCTTTCCCATCTTCCAAAGGAAGAAAAGATGCTTCCTGAAGGTTAAAATGGAAGCCCTTTGTAAAGACCTTGGGCCCCCTAGGGGCCCGGCTGAATGCCCTGAATGCCGGGTCAGGGTATCATCAGCAGCCTTACACTGTAGATGTGGTTCAGAAATCTGCGATGTATGTCTTAGAGACAAGATGCCCACTGGTGTACAGGTGTATGTCTTTTTTTTTAAAGATTTAATTAATTAATTAATTTATTTATTTTTAGATTTTATTTATTCATTTGACAGAGAGAGAGAGATCACAAGTAGGCAGAGAGGCAGGCAGAGAGAGGGGGGGAAGCAGGCTCCCTGCTCAGCAGAGAGCCCAATGTGGGCCTCGATTCCAGGACCCTGAGATCATGACCTGAGCCGAAGGCAGAGGCTTTAACCCACTGAGCCACCCAGGCGCCCCTACGGGTGTGCGTCTTAAACATGCTTGGCTCGCGTGTTAATTTCCATAAGCTCCACAAGGGCAGAGAGCAGTCCCGTACTTATATTTTTGCCGTGTTTGTCTTCAGTTCTGTTTACTCATCTCTCCCCACCCCCTTCACGCTAAATATCTCATGTACCTAATGTGAAGAGCTCCTGCAACCAGCGTTGATTTCTCAGGAGTACTTCATAACTAACTGATTTTGTTCCTCTGGAAGTAGCCTTGAAGAAACGAGGGTTTAGGGGCGCCTGGGTGGCTCAGTCATTAAGCGTCTGCCTTCGGCTGGTCCCAGGGTCCTGGGATCGAACCCCGCATCGGGCTCCTTGCTCAGGGGGAAGCCTGCTTCTGCCTCTCCCACTCCCCCTGCTTGCATTCCCTCTTTCGTGTGTGTCTCTCTGTCAAATAAAGAAATCTTAAAAAAAAAAAAAAGAAGAAGAAGAAACAAGGGTTTACACAGGCTGGAAAAGACAGCTTTCCACATTCTTTGGAGATTTTGGCTCCCCTCTAGCAACCAGAGAGCTAGAGATCCCTGAAGAAGCCAAATAGAAACTTGTTACTGTGCTGGTTTCCACGGACAGAGGCCTTTCCCACTTTAGCACGTTGCCCATTAATTGACACAGAGGGCCCATGTAATTTGACCTTTATAATCAAAGCCATAAACGAGTGAGGTGCCCTTAAGGGGGGGGGGCTTGCTTTATGCAACATCTGTATTCCCAAATCCTGCGTGAAAATTAAAAGCTATTTTAAAAAGTATGAGAGGAGCTGTCTATTTAGAAGAAGTGCATACTTCTCTTTCCTTCATCCTGTCTCTTGGGGTACCTTATGGGACTTGGAACACAGCAGGCTCTCGGTCCAGTTAAAAATGACTTTGAGACCAGGAGCGGTGACCTCGGCAGCAGCTGCAGTCGCTCGGTGAGTAGCGGCAGTCCTCTCCCCAGAGATGGCGTGCGTATTTGGACAGAGGATCTGGGATAAGGGGAGGAACTAGAATGGGAGCTTGGAAAAGAAAAGGGGGGAAAAAAAAGCAACCCACATTTCAACCAAGCCTGGTACAAAGACCCCCTTTCCTCCAAAAAAAAAAAAAAAAAGTTATTTTACTCCAAATGAGCTGGACAATTAGAAAGCAAGAGGCAATTTTTTCATGGGCTCCATCCTGGTTTTTTTTTTTTTTTTTTAATGTCAAATGCATGTAGATTTTATATGGTAATAAGCTCATAGTAAAATTTACCAATAGGAAAGCCACCTAGACGAAGGAGCAGGTCTTTCATGCCAGCAAGACTATTATTAAAACTGCTTGGTTAGCTTCTGATAAAGAAGAAATTATTAAAATGGCTTAAAACAAATCCTTTTCATTGCAAGCTTAATCAAGCGTACGATGTTGCCCTAGGTTGCAAACTGTTTTATAGCACGAGGAAATGCGCCTGCTTCTCTCCATCTTCTTCAAACCAATGATGAGATCACTCCCCAGAAGCCTTTGGACCACTAGAAAAATGCCAGAGGGCACTCTGTCCCTAACACATTCACCCTGGGAATAGCCATAGCACTCCATCACCTCCTTATTTTGATGATCAATTTGACCAGTTTGCTGTAGAGCCTTCCTGATTCCAAATTTGAGAGATGTGGGCTGGAGGAGTCATGTCCACAAGGATATGTGCACGTAAAGGTGCTCGTGCGTATTTGGAATGGTGGCCACACAAGTATTTGCGAAAGCACGCATGCACATGCATGGAAACATCCCAGCCATCCCCCGTCCACTCTGGTTATCACCACCCACCTCTCCGCTCCTAGGCTTGAGTCGAGTAAGAATAGAAAGGGAGCTTCATGGGGCGCCTGGGTGGCTCAGTGGGTTAAAGCCTCTGCCTTCGGCTCAGGTCATTATCTCAGGGTCCTGGGATCGAGCCCCACGTTGGGCTCTCTGCTCAGCAGGGAGCCTGCTTCCCCCTCTCTCTCTGCCTGCCTCTCTGCCTACTTGTGATCTCTCTCTCTGTGTCAAATAAATAAATAAAATCTTTAAAAAAAAAGAAAAAAGAAAGGGAGCTTAGGAATACTGCAGAACCTCAGAGTCCAAACATCCCTAACTGAGGTTAGAGTTGTACCTCAGGTCAATGCCTGGTGCCCAGCGCCTGTGCCACAAACAGCGGAATCCTCACTGAGCAGAGCCTTGTTCGAAGGTGTGATGTCACCCTCGAGGCTTGACTGGTTCCGGTTGTCAGCCGCTCATTTTCTTTGGGTACCGGCGGGAAAAGCACCACAGCACCGGGGAACAACGCTGGTACTAGTCTTTACTTTGTCACCGTTTTCTTCCTACCCTAGTGACCCAAACACTCTAGTTACCAAGCACTGTGTTTTTCAGTACCAGTAAGAAGATGTTGATAACACAATTTATTATTTACTTATTTGAGAGCAAGCACTAGCAGGGGGAGGGGGAAGGGCAGTGGGAGAAGCAGACTCGATTCCAGGACCCTGAGCTCATGACCTGAGCCCAAGGCAGATGCCCAACCACCAACCACCCAGGCGCCCCCAAGTCTGAATGTTTTAAAGGCTATTAATCCATATTGCCAAACTGTCCTCCAAAGTATTTGTAGCAAAGGGTCCTCCCACCCTCAGCACGGCCAGCACGTGCGTGGATCCTCGCAGTCTCTTGGCTTTGCCTCGCAAAGGAGATGTTCGCACGCTTAAGACACACCTGGTTACAGCCAGCGATGGGAGGGGCGAGCCGGGAAGCTGGATGAGAGTTCAGCTGGGCCCGAGGCATCGGGTGGGAACCACAGATCTAGGAGGGAGAGGCTGAGAGCAGTCCCAGGAGGGAGAAAACACAGTATCATCGTCCGCAAGAACCTCAGAAAACTCCAACTGCTTAGTCGTTTTCATTGTTGCGTTCACCATTGTGCCATGTTGCACATACCCAACATCTTCTTTTTCCGTGGCTTTCAAAATTTCTACACTGGTCACTCAGCCATGCCCGGTCCGTAGTAGGGACTTAAATACCTGTTGAATACATGGCACTTTTAATCATTGCTTTTTTCTGTTTCCTGCATTAAAACATGACACTAAAAATTCTCCAAACTGCAGAGGCGCATGAAGCAGCAAATTACCCTCTCCCCCGCAATTCTACTCTCCAGAGATAACAATTTAGGAGTTGAAATGCATTTTTCCTGATTTTTTTTCTCCACGCATGCTTTTGTCGGTTTGTTTGTTTTGAGAATGAAATACTCCCTCTTAAACATAAACTTTTTCAATAATAAAATAAAATATTTTTTTGTTAAGCGTCGTAAGTTCCATTTAAGAGCTCTCAAATACACCGCGTCGAGGTCCATCTTCAGTCAATCAAACCCCACGGTAGTTCATTCTTGCACAACAAAACTCTCTCCAACTTATGTTACGATACCTATTTAGCTCTTATGGGCGAGGAATGGAAATTACAACTCGTATCTGATCACTAATGTGTGATGAAGAGCATCGGGAGAAGTCTATGAAGATGAATATAAAGAAATAGTTGTGATTTCAAAGCCCATTGCTTGGAAACATTAACAAAAACGTCCAAATAATAGAGGTATACATGCGTCCAGTGAATTCTTGCTGGGAAAGTTCAGAAAAACATCTGTTTCTTACTACAAAAGGGAGAGTTTCTTTTTAAGATCAAAGTCTGTTTTTCACAGAATTTCACACTTTCCTAATTTGAAAGCATAAAACAGCAATGGAGAACAATAATGTATGCATCAATGAATACTCTAGGGAAATCTTGATATTCGAAAAGGCTAAATAATGCTTTTGTGAATTTTCTGATAAATCGAACAGAGGTTAATAGCCACCGAATGTTAAGCTTAGAGTGAGACCGGTCAGTGGGTAAACATCATTACCATATTTTAGACAGCAAACTATTTATTGAAGGAAAATCCATACAGAAAAATTCGCCACACATATTACTTTCTAATCAGGGGGAAAAGGGGCAGGAGATGAGAGTGAGTGGCTTTCAGGCCACAGGACTGGGTTGGAGGATCCGTCGGTGGGTCTCACGGTTTGGACGGTCTGGTTTACCTGCTAGAAATGGCGGTTGGTGGGGACGACGGAATAGCGTTCACTTGAGGTGCAACTGCCCTATTTCCTTCCTCTAATTAATTACAGAGCTGAGTACATCCTTTCCCTGTATCCCCATCAAAAAACATCCATTAATCACCTAATTGGATGTGGCATTGTCACAGGCGGGGTGGGGGGCGCGTCCAACTGCTTGGTTCAGGTGTGAACTGGAGAGGATTTCCGTGTTCAGTAGTTTCTGGGCATCATTAGATATGCCCCCAGTGCAAACTACTCCACGGAGCCTTTAAAAATGTTTACGCTCCGTGACCCAGTAATTCCACTTCTGGGAATCTGCACTCAGGAAAGAGAAATCTGGACTGAGATTTATGCGCAAGGATGTCCATGGCAATGTTCTTTATAATAAGGAAAAAAAAATTGGAAAAAACCCTGAAATGCCCCAAATTAAGGATATGATTAACTAGATGATAACACAGCCATGTGGTGCATATGTTATATAGCTATTAAAATATTAAGGACATAGAAATATCCCTACTAATGAGTGGAAAAGTAGGTTGTATATTTTGATCTCAATTTTGTTTGAAATTGTATATATATGCAGAGAAAAATGACTGGAAGGAAAGCCATGAAGATATTTAGTGTAGTTAACTGTGGGGAGTGGAATTACAGATGACTACCTTCTTTTTTATACTTTTCTGTGTCTTCCAAATATGTTCGGTGAGCATGTATTATTAACATGAGCCCCCCAAACCCAACGAAGTCTAGTTTACAAACAAATTAAATAAACCTGTGAATGTTTCCTCAGTTGCACTCTGTCCTCCCTGCAATATGGGCTCGGGGCTGCTCAGGACCCACCCGCTTTGGTTCCCTCTGTCTCTGTCTCTGTCTCTGTGTCTCTGTGTCTCTCTGTCTCTCGCACAGACACACAGACACACGGCTCTGCTTTCAGTCGTCCTTGCCTGAGTGCAAGTTTTAGGCCATGTGTTACCTCTTTCAAGGGAATTTGTGTTTCTCTTTCATCGCGTGATTATTAAGGCTTGTTGGTGCTGGCCGGTGGGCAAGTACTTTTTCTGGTCCAGCTCTTTCTATGCCCCTAAAATGACGCCGGTAGGGGGCTGTCTACTCTGTGGATTGCCTGAAAGGAACAGCTTTTCTGAAAGACTGACCTGTCTGGGAGGATAAAAGGAACTCTGCCTGGGTTGGGGTGGGTGGGTGGAATTCGAGGGACAGGCAGAACAGAGAGAGGGAGAAAATGAGCAGCTTTGTTTATTAGCGAGGACTCCTTTGGTAAGGTTGCATTTTAACGTCTGACTGTTCAGAAGAAACACAGCTTTGCAGTTCAGTAGGAGCCGTCGGAAGTCCTGTTGAAGATGAAATGCTCCTCACTCCAGACCTGCCTCTCGGCTCTGCCCAGGAGCCCAGAGTCTCGCTATAACGAGGAGGGGTTGTCCAGGAAAGCCTGCTTTCCTTGAGCAAACAGCCAATACCTCCATGCCGAACAGCCCAGAAGCGTGTAAACTACAAGGGGAGAGTCTTTCCCTTCCCGATCTCACTTTTAAGAGGAACCTCTATACAAAGTCTGGTGTGTATTTCCCCAGGCTTTTCCATTTTTCCTATGCATATACAAATGTACACGTGTACACACACACATTTACATGCGTAGGTAATGAACAAAGATGGAGCCAAACTGTAACTCTTATTCTGCAACTTACTTTTAAAAAAAAAAACCCAGTTCTATTTCATGGGCAGATTTCCACGTCAGCATATATAGATTTACCTCATTTTTTTTTCTCAGCAGCTGCCTAACATTCCATCGTGTGAACGTCTCAGACTTACTTAACCAACCCCCCGTGGTTGGACATTTAATTTAGTTCCAGTTTTTCATGGTTACAAGCAGTACTGCAGTAAATATCCCTGTACATATACCATGGAATCAGTTTAAGGGGAAATCTTCTTTCCATCAGCTGTGCATTACCTAACCATTTGCAATTAGTTTCCTGGGCTCTGGAGAACAGTTTTTAATGGCTATGCCAAATGTTCTGTAGCCTCCCGAATGGTCCAAGGCATCCTTTCCAATTAAGTTGCAGTCTGCTACCCTCTGCATTTTAAACGACGTTCTGCGTTAAGGACAGCGCGCTGTCTTACATTACTGATCCAGGGGACAATGCTCTATCTTAATACCAACGCCTTGCACTTGAATGGGCACCGCCTGGAGAGAGTGCCCGGACTGGCACCATCACCCAGGGCAGCCCAAACCGGGGACCAAAATACGTGACCTTCCCTCCTCCGTTTACTTCCAGCCTCTTTCCACAACTTCTGGCAGGAAACCCCAGCTAGAGAGTGAGGCACCTTATTTGCCTACCTACTGGCTTGAGGGAAAGAAATAGGGGAGCACAAATGCCGACACCCACGTCGAAGGAGATCGGGCTGCTTGCCGCCCCTCTCGCCCCCTGCTCCCCGCCCCCTTACCCAGATGCTCACGGTCTCTGCCGTGCCTTCTGGCTGTGTAAAAGGCTTTTTCTTTGTCACCCCATTTGGGGGTGATCTCGGTCATTGCCTGCAGCCCCATCAAAGCCCATCTCTTTAGAATTGTCAGTTGCCAGGATTCGTTTGTGTTAGCGTGACAGCGCTGAAGGCTCGGCATCAGGAGACCGTTTGCTAGCCCTCGGCCTTGGGCCACATGGATCTCTCAGAGCCTCCATTTTGACGTCTGCAGAATGGGGCTAATACGAGTACCTTCTTCACAGGGTCGATGTGTGATGATATGAGATAGCATACGGCAAAGCACACTGAAAGCAAGGAACAGTGCTTCGTGATGGTATAAGGTGCCATTATTATTTATGGATTCTTCCTCCAGCTAAGCCAGTTTTATTTTGTTTTTGTTTGAACAGGGGATTTCTGGAGACTATAGTACTTTAACGGGGAGGAGTGCTTATTACAGTGAAAATGTCAGGCCGTGGAGCAGGCCAGTGGGGAAGCTATTTTGAGACGGGGAAACCCTTCCAGACTTCAAATCCACATACTCAGGGGGTTGCTGGCACTGCCAGGACAGAAGACTGACCAGAGTCCCCAGGCAAAAATGTCAGAAAGGTCTCTGTTACCCTTTTCTGTCTCCGGGGAAGAGGAAGGAGGGCGAGGACAGCGTGGATTTCTGAGAGCTGGCCCGAGGACCAGTCCTCCCCAGGGAGATGTGTTCTAGCAACTGTTTGGTGTATTTTTAAAGGTCAGAGAGGCTTTGGCTCTATAGGATGGAGGGGCTGTGACACCTGATTAATGTCTGTGCAGTACTTTCCAGAATGAAATTTAATCAGCAGAATGATTGCAGCAAGCAGCTGCCTGCAGGAAAACGATCCTGTTCTAATGGTGGCTTGTTTGATGTGTTGGCATTGTAGTGGGGCACGTACATTATTAGTCCAGCCCAGGGGGCCCCAAGTGGGACACTGGATCAGCTAGTAGGGAAATGCAGCGAGCACCAGCAGCCCCTCTCTGGTTCCTGAGTGGGTCATCACTGTCAGATTGTCCGTTCCTGCCCACTCCGAGGACCTTGACTGTCAGCCTCCCTCTCACCCCCGGGGTCTTTCCTGTCTGCTCCTTTAACCCCCTCCTATCATTATTACCCATTCCCCGAGTCCCTCAGATCCATCATTCGTTGTGCTACCCCTCCCCAGCTTCAAGGCCTTCCCTGACAGTCTCCTCCAACACACTCGCACATACGCACAGGCGTCCCTCCTCCGCCCCCCTCCCCCAGAGGTGTTCTCAAGGCTTCGGTGGAATGAAAAATGGCCTCTCCTCATAAAATGGCCGGAGTCCCCTGGTCTAATTAACCCTTCTTGGCCTACTTTTCCATCAGAAGCACAGAGGTTATTATACTGACTCGCGGAAGTTCTGTCGTCGGCATTACATTCTCTAACAGGCAGGAAATGCAGCAGGGACCCGGGAGACTGCCATGTCCCACTGTTCAAATGACACGGTGTGCTTTACCCCCAAGCTGACTCTGTTGGACCGTCCTCAACAGTATCTGTGGTGTGAGATGTTTCCCCAGCAGTAGAGATAGGTTGAATGAGCTAGGCACAATTTCTTGCTGATCTTTGCTCCCTAGTTTGAAAAATGGCCGCACGACCCCTCCAGAGTGTACTCTGATATCACCACGGGGATCCGACCCAGGATGAGGGCAGTGTTTGGAATTATTAAGGGCCCAGTGTACATTGGAAAAGGTAGCCTTTTGGGACCAAGAGGATTAAAATGGGTAGCATCTCCCAAAACCCTCTCTAAGCTCAAAGAAAGGGTTAAGCAGTATCTTCTGCATGTGTAGTTGAGAGTACTTCATGACTCCCAGCCTCGATGGAGGAACAAGACATGGAAGAAGTCGAGGGAGAAGCAGCAGGAAAAATACAGCCACCATCAGCGCCACCTCCCTGCCACCATGGATGGGGGAGAAAGCTGCCTTCGCTGGAGGTGGGTGCAGCTGCCATCTTGCCTCCTACTTCTCTCGGCCCTGGGGAAGGATTTCCCCGGTGGGACAATGTGCAGGGTGGGGAGTGGAAATTCCCACTGTGCCAGTGATTAAAGGAGAGAGGGACAGAGAAACAATCTTTTCGAAGAAAAAAAAGGGGAACCCAAAGAATAAAACAAGGATTTTCAAAGAAAGAAAGAAAGGCAGGAAGACTCCTAGGCTTTGCCCGAGGCACCACCCTGGGGCCCTATATGTGAAAGGAATCTGGAATCCAGGAAAAACAAAAAACTGACCTGTGTTCCTAGCCACATTAGGTTATCTATGTGTTTGGGGAGGTCTAGAGGTAGAGCTGGACCGGAAGGGGCAGAGATGGCATCTAAAGTTAAAAGACAAGACAATGAATCTTGTAACACTGAAAAAATAAAAGTATTTGGGGAAAACAAACAAACAAACAAACAAACAAAAAGCAAAGTTAAAAGACACTTTGACTAGCACACAATAAACCATCGTTGAATACTTGCTATGTGCCAGATGCTAGAAATAGATAAGATTCAGATCCTGCCCTCAAGGAGTTTACAGTTAAGTAGGGGAGAGAGATTTGTGAAGAAAAAAAGATAATTTCGGCACAGAAAACTAAATGCAGTGGTAAATGTGTACTCTGGATACTGAGAAAGGACTGAGAAGGGATTTCTAACCCAGGCAGGAGAGATGGGGGAAGTGGTGCCTGATTTAAGTATTAAAAGATTGACTCATTCATCCATTTTCTAGGCTGTAAGTCCCATGAGGTCAGGGCCTTGTTTTGTTCACTGTTGTAAGTCTAGTGCCTAGATCCATCCGTACCCAGAATATGGTAGGAGCTCAATATTCACTGAAGAAATGAACACATGCCTACTATGTGCCAAGTGCTGTGCTAAGTGCTTGGGCGACTTGAGGGAGGGGTGATAGAAAGGGAAGAACCAAGGAAGATTTCTAGGTTTCTGGCTTGAGCAGAAGAATTGTGTTAAAACTTCTTTAAATTTCTGGTAGCATTCACCAGTGATGCTTTTTGGTCCTAAGCTTTGTTTTAGTGGGAATTTTGACCACTGGTTTGATGTCTTTACTTGCACAGGTCTACTCAGACTTTCTATTTCTGTGTAAGTCAGCTTTGGTAACTTGCGTCTTTCTATAAATTTCTCCATTTCATCTAGTTATCTAATTTGTTGGCATACAACTGTTTATAGCATTTCTTTAAAAAAAATTTCTAGGGGCTCCTGGGTGGCTCCATCATTAAGCGTCTGCCTTCCGCTCTGGTCATGATCCCAGTTCTGGGATCGAGACCCACATCGGCTCCCTCCTCAGCGGGAAGCCTGCTTCTCCCTCTCCCACTCCCCCTGCTTGTGTTCCCTCTCTCACTATCTCTGCCTCTGTCAAATAAATAAATAAAATCTTTAAAAAATTTTTCTTTAAGTCTGGAGGTAATGTCCCCAACTGTTATTATTATTATTATTATTTATTTATTTGACAGAGAGAGACAGATCACAAGTAGGCAGAGAGGCAGGCAGAGAGAGAGGGGGAAGCAGGCTCCCCACTGAGCAGAGAGCCCGATGCAGGGCTCAATCCCAGGACCCTGAGATCATGACCCAAGCCAAAGGCAGAAGCCTTAACCTACTGAGCCACCCAGGTGCCCCCCCCAACTGTTATTATTGAATTGCCTATTTCTCCCCGCAATTCTGATAGTGTTTACTTCACATATATGGAGTTGGCCTGTTTTTAGGTGCGTATATATTTATAATTGTTGTATCTCCTTGAATTATTGACCTTATTATTATTATAAAATCTCTTTCCTCGTCTCTACTAACAACTTCTGTCTTAAAGTCTATTTTGCCTGATATTAGGATCTCCACGCCAATTCTCTTTTGGTTACTGTTTTCATGATACATCTTTTCCAGCCTTTTACTCTGAACTTAATTGTGTCTGTGAATCCAAAGCACGTCTCCTGTAGACAGCAAATAATTAGATCATGCTTTTTTATCCCTTCTTCCAATCTCTGCCCTTTGATAGTAGTGTTTAATCTATTTGGATTTAATGTAATTATCAAAAAGGTGAAATTCATGTCTGCTCTTTTGCTATTTGTCTTTTCTATTTCATGTCTTTTGTGCTCATCAGTCCCTCCATTACTGCCTAATTTTGTGTTAAATGGATTATTTTCTGGTCTACCATTTTGATTACCTTATTGGGTTTTTTTTACTATATTTTCAGTTATTTTCTTAGTGGCCTCCCGGGGGACTGCAATGAACATATTAACCTATAAAAATCGAGTCAAAATTAAAACCAATATTGTTCAGGAACTTTGCTCCAAGAGAGCTCCATTGCTTCCTCCCTCCTTTGTGCTGATTGTCATACCAGTTACGTGTTTATACACTGTACGTCTATCAATACGGGTTAATCATGATTGTTTTGTGCAGTTGTCTTTTAAATCAGAAAGGGGAAAAAGGAATGTGATACACAGTCTAAAATTAATATTGCATGTTGCTTTGACATCTGGGAAACTTCGGAATGCCTCCAATGGCCTAACTGCAAATTTCCCTCCCCACTCTGCTTCCACAGCTAAGGTCCTCTGACCAAACAACCCTCCTTATCACGGAGACCAGGCACAGTGCCTACTTATCCCTGAGTAGTGGGCTTTCATTCCCTGCCAGCCCATAGAATTATTTCGACAAGCCAATCACATCCTCCCATGGGAACCAGGGGTCACCCCATCCTCTTGATACCACCAAGCCTGCTTCCCAAAGCTCTTGGTTGTTCATTCTGATCCCGCATGCAAACCCCCTGTGGCTCTATGTGACACACAGTGCCCTCCTCGCTCAGGCTGTAAGTGTCTGTGACTAATAAGCGACGTCAATCTCATGTGGCCAGTGTTGGGTGTTGTGTGTTGAGTCATCCCCATAATTCTAGGGAAGAATCCCTCCCTCATCAATGAGGTGAAGAAGAGGTGATCAAAACAATTGGCATCATGAAGAGGATAGACCAACCATGACCATGGACACCTGGTTAGTTTTAATTAAGGGCTCATGGCTAATTAACTGCTTCCACGATATGGCAAATGCTGTCTGGGACAGACCTGCCGATTGCTGATGGACTTGCACTTCGGCTTGCGGGGCACTCTGTGCTCTTTGCCAGGTATTGGTGTCTCTTCTCACTCGAAATGCTCCAATCCTCATGACAAGCATTGCTGCTAATTGACTTTACCCTAGCATGACATGCCATTGGGTTGGACCTGGGGTTGGCAGGTGGTCTCTGAGGCCTCTGACTGTGAAGGCAGCACACACAGTATCCTAATCACTTGGCACTTGAGTCCCAACTACCAAGAATGGGGCTGTAGCACTCTGGTGACCGTGTCTAGCCTGGTTATTGTCACTGGCTGCTTGGGCAGCCATGTCAAACTTGTCTGTGATTGTGCGCTGCCAGGATGGGCCTGGGGACACGTCTTGGTGAAGTTCGTGGAAAGAAAGGAGACCACTATCCTGGGGAGAATGAAGCATGGCGCCTCAGTTGCCTAATCATCATTGTTGTTCAGACAAGTGTAGCATCTTTGCTTCTCTTATGTGCTGCTACTTCCCTTGCCGCTGTCATGTATGATCTGACCCCCCCGAAGATATTGAGGTGCACATCCGGTGGTAACCCTTGGCCCAGGCACTGATTTTTAAAAAAGGGAAGGAGTATGTTGGTACTTAATTGCTTTCCCAATGCGTAAGCTCCCAGAGTGCCCGGGCTTTGCCTAACACTGCTGCTCACCAGCACGCCAAAGGGCTAATCTTGTGATCTTAGGACTTGATGGATCCCATTCAGGCCACAGACAAAATGATTTTACTGGATGTGGACCTCAACCTGGGGAAGATTGACTGGCATTCTCTGGAGGAAGAGACAGCTGCCTGTGAGGCAGACCCCGGGGCCCCTGAACATTTTCCCATAACCACTAAGAAGGTCCACATCACAGATGAGTGGGCAGAAACGGAAACTAAAAGTTGAGCCTTTACTTGGCTAGAAATCTAAATTTTTAAAAAAGACTTTATTTATTTAACAGAGAGGGAGAGAGAGAGTACAAGGAGGGGGAGGAGCACAAGGAGAGGGAGAAGCCCGCTCCCCACGGAGCAGGGAGCCTGAGATGGGGCTCGATCCCAGGACCCCGGGATCATGACCTGAGTCAAAGGCAGATGCTTAACTGACTGAGCCACCCAGGCTCCCCAAAATCTAAATTCTTAAGAGGGACTTTTTATAGAGAGAAAAATAGGGAAGCTCTTTTGGGGAAACGAGCGGGACCATGGTGGAATTGTGTACCCAATGTTCTTCTGCTATGCCATTCTCTTGCTTATGCCCCATTGGCAACCAAGAGCTCACTCCTCAGGGCTGCAAGGAAAAAAACTAAATTGAAACAAAGGTACACAATTTGACACTATTGGAAATTCAAAATTTACTCAAAGAATTATATAGCAAAAAGACAAAAGGGCACTGATTGGCTTTTGTGCCTCTATAACATAGGCTCTGAATTAACATCAACATTTGCTGAAAGGCACCAATTGGCAAGCCTACATGGACTTGATCAATACTGAGACTCAAATTACAGTTATACCTGGGGACCCATTAAATTTAAACAAGGTACTCTCTATAATCTTCAGGGAGTTACTGAATATAAAAGAAAGGACAAATAGGTATGCCTCACCTTAACGATGAGAATTATTATTTTATCTAAATTCCCATGGTCATAGTACCCATTACCCTAAAATATCGTCTAGTGGGCACAGACATTCTGACCCAATTGAGTAATAAGTTAAAATTATATAAAGTCTCCGGCCCTTATCATTGGCTTGGCTAAATGAGATGCTGTGGATTCCCCAGTTTAAAAAGTTAAGATGGCCCAATGTAACTTAAAACAGGGCCCTGAAGGATTAAAAGTTATTATAGAAGACCTAATTAGTGAAGGGGTGGTTATCCCCACTACTTCATTTAACATCCCAGTTTGGCCTATTCTTAAACCTGGAAAGAATGAATGGTGCCTCACAGTAAGTTACCGCTCATCAGTGCTCTGGCCCCATCCATTAAGACCCCCAGATCCAATACTGACTATTGGAATTACTGACTCCATTCGCTAGGAAATATTTTGCTATTTAGATTTGAATAATATATTCTGTTCAGTGTCTATTTCAACAGTCTCTCAACTGCTGTTTGCCTTCACCTCTGAAAGGACACAATACACTTTTACCAGGCTACCCGTGGGGCACCTCAGAGGCCTTGCCATTACACATGGTCTTTCCCAGCAAGATCCTAACTGCAGCCACCTTTCTCTAGAAACACAGACACGACGTTACATTGATGACATCCTCCTCCAAGGAGATTCATTTGACGCATTTACTAACAACATACAAATACTCATAAAGGACCTCACAAAAAGGGGACAGACCATTGCCACACATAGTGCAAGGCCCCACCATCTCTGTTGTGTTCCTAAAAATTCCTTAGTAAACTGAGGGTTTTTCCATCTCTGACAGCTAAGAAAATACCTGTTGACCCTTTCAGCATCCATAGTGTTAATACAAGTCCAACACCTTCTAGGATTTGGGGGGGGGAGCGGGGGTGTTCTGGAGATACAATATTCTTCATTTACAAATTTTACTTAATCTCATTAATGTTGTTACTTGCAAATTGGAGCCACCTTGTTGGCTCCAACGAAAAACTCCAGAATCTGTCCAAATTGAAATCAATAAGCGCTCCTATTAGTGTCCTCAGACACTCCTTCATGCCTCCTTTCATGCCTCCTAGAATCTCTAGACAACCTATGATGACAATAAGTGGTCTATAGGCTTCTAATATAAGAAATTGCCCTTCATAGCCCTGCACTATATTATTAGGGCAGCAATTTGCTGGCCACATACAGAGATCTCCTGAAAATCAAGGCTCTCACAGTCCCTTAGCCTGTGACCTTCTACACCCAGCTGCCCATTATGCTTTGGGTCATATAAGTGGCACTCTACAAGCACATCACAGCTACTGAGACCTCCTTGCTACTAGACGAAGCCAAACCTGGACCCCCTGGTAGATCCCACCTACAGGAGGCTGGCCTTCTCTATCCTCAGTCACTTGCCAGAGCCCATGATGCTAGAGGAGGTCGAACCTCTCCCAGACCCTTGGCTACCTAGGGACTCTTTTAGGATCAACTGAGTGACCAATAATGGGAGTTCAGACACTTTGCGGTTGGCATTGCACCATCATACATGATGGAGTTCAGTAGAATGTTGACAGTTTTCATCCCATAACCAAAGAGTCCCTGAAAAGGATGGCACCCGAGAGTCAGTGCAACTGGCCATACTTCAGGGAGTCGTTTTAACATTGGATGCCTGGCCAGCAAATAGTATCATTTGCACATTTTTTAAAAGATTTTATTTATTTATTTGAGAGAGAGCAAGAGCACAAACAGGGGGAGAAGGGCAGAGGGAAAGGGAGAAGCAGACTCCTTGTTGAGCAGGGAGCCCGATGCAGGGCTCGATCCCGGGACCCTGCAGGGGCTGAATCCCAGGACCCTGGGATCATGACCAGAGCCAAAGGCAAAAGCTTAACTGACTGAGCCACCCAGGTGCTCCTCATTTGCACATTTTTACAAACCCTTGGGCCACTGCCCAAGAGTTGCCATTTTTGGAGTAAAGAACTCTGGGAATCTCTTCCCTTGCAGATATCCAAAATATAAATGAAGCTCACATGTCTCTACATATGCTAAGGCCACACACAATACAAGGCTTTACTAGGATGTTCCTTATCACCTTTGGAGTTATATTACTGTTAGTGACAAGGGCACTCAGTTCATTTCTCAGAATATACAATGCTGGCTCTTAAAGAAGGCATTCAGTGGAATTTCCCTTATAGGGCCCAGGAAATTGATTTAATTGAAAGGCATTTTGGGCTCTTCAGATAACTTTTATTTAAGTTACAGAGTAGCAAATGGACCCCTCCCCCCACTGGGTGTCACTATTGCCACAGACATTGATTAGTCTAAATTCATGGCCTCTGGGGACACACACTCCCTGTACCAATGCCACACAGGTCCCTCAAATGCCTTTTTGGGACATAAAGGGGAACACCTCTCAAGTTCATGATTTTTGACCATCGTTTCACCACATGGCTCTCTTCCTCTTGGTCAAGTACTTACTTCACTTCCTAGGGAGGCCCTTCTACTCCCTAAAAACTTCAGTCATAACCAAGATTGAAATTGATAAGACATTCAAGGGGTCAGGTGTGATGTCAGTCCTAAAATTAATATTCCGTGCTGCCCTGACAGCTGGTAAAATCAGGAGAGCCTCAAATAGACTAACCACAAGTTCACCTTCCCACTCTGCTCCCATGGATAAGGTCCCCTAGCCAAAACAAAACAAAACAAAGCAAAACAAAACAAAAAAACTTCTTCTTATCATGGGGAACCTGGCACAGTTCTTGCTTATCCCTGAGTAGCTGGGCTCAGTTCCCTGCCGGCCCATGGAATTATTCAAACAAGCCGATCGCATCCTTTGTGGGAACCAAGAGTCATCTCACCCTCTTGATACTATAAAGTCTGCCTCCCACCGACCCTGTTTGTTCACGCTGTTCTCAAGTGCAAACCCCTTGTGTCCATGCATGGCAAGTGGTGTCCTCTTCCCCTGGACTGTGAGTATATGTGACTAATAAACTACTCTTAGTCTCATCTACCTTCTGTCCAGTGTCATGTGTTTGGCCATCCCCATAATTCTACATTGGGGAATCCATTCTTCACTGATGGGGTGAAGAAGAGGTGATTAAAACAAGGCATTATAAAGAAAAAAACGCCCTTATATTGTCTTTATATTTACCTATGTAATGAAGTTTATCAGTTTTTTAAATGTGGATTCAAGTTATTATCTAGTGTTCTTTCAGTCAAGCCTGAGAATCTCCCTTTAGTATTTCTCATAGGTAAGGGCTGCCAGCAATAAACTCCGTTAGTTTTTATTTATCTGGGAATGTCTTGGTTTCTCTCTTACTTTTCAAGAAAGTTTTTGATGGATATAGAATTCTTAGTTGACAGTCTTTTTCTTTCAGCACTTTTAATGAGTCATCTTACCGCCTTCTGACTCCCGTGGTTTCTGATGAGAAATTAGCTGTTAATCTTGTTGAGTAACCCTTGTATCTAATGAGTCACTTCTTTCTTGCTGCTTTCAAGATGATTTCTTTTTCTTTGTCTCTTGACAGTTTGATATGATATGTCTAAGATATGGATCTTTTTGAGTTTTTCCTACTCGGAAAATCTACTTTGTTTAGTTTCTTGGCTGTGTACATTCATGTTTTCTTTTTTAAATGAAATTTGGGAAGTTTTCTGACATTATTCTTTCAAATATACCTTTTGCTCCATTCTCTCTCTCCTCTCCTTCTGGGTGTCCCTTTGTGCGTATGCTTTGTTGTGTCCGACAGGTCTCTGAGACTTTGTTCATTTTTCTTTCTGTCCCCCAGATTAAAAAATCTCAGCTGACCTATTTTCAAATTCACAGATTCTTTCTTCTCCCTGCTCTATTCTGCTCACAAGTCCTATTGTTCAATTTTTCATTTTCTTATTGTACTTCTTACCTTTGTACTTTCTATTTCATTCATGTTTATAATATCTATCTCTTTTTTTTTTTAAAGATTTTATTTATTTATTTGACAGAGAGAGAGAGAGAGATCACAAGTAGGCAGAGGTAGGCGGGGGGGGGGGGGGAAGCAGGCTCCCTGCTGAGCAGAGAGCCCGATGCAGGGCTCGATCCCAGGACCCTGAGATCATGACCTGAGCCGAAGGCAGAGGCTTTAACCCACTGAGCCACCCAGGTGCCTCTATAATATCTATCTCTTTATTGATAATCACTATTTCGTGAGACATCTTTTTCATGCTTTGCTTTAGTTCTGTAGACTTCAGTTCCCTTATTTTAGCACATTTAAAACATCTCATTTAAAGTGTTTATCTGGGGTGTCTTCCTGGCTCAGTTGGTAGAGCATGCAACTCTCAATCTTGAGGTCATGAGTTCAAGCCCCGCATTGGTCATGGAACCTACTTAAAAAAAAATTCTCTAGTAATTCCAATGTCTGGGCTTCCTCAGGGACAGTTCCTATTGACTACCTTATTTCCCCTGTGTTGAGTCAATCTTTCTTTTTTTCTTCGCATGTCTCTGTGCAGGGCAGAAACCCCAAATGGAATACAAAAAGAAACAAATGAATATAACATATTTCAAACAAATAACATAACCACTTTAGGGTTTGAAATGGAGAGAGAACTAACCAAAGAGACTTTCGAATACAACTTTTTGACTATATACCCTCAAACAAAATAATTGTAAACAAATACTATACTCTAGTTAGTATGTATGTTTTTTTGTTGTTGTATAGATTGAAAATTCTCAAACTACAACATGGAAAGGAAGAAAGCTAGGATGAACCCCCTGTGGTGTTGGATTTCAATCTGAGCTATCATTATGAACTCATGGTTCATAATATATTTCACTTGCATATTTTCTGGCTCTGTCAACTGTTAAGATGAAGTAGTAATAATGCCCTAATGACAATGAGCACATCTAACACCCAGAGCCTGGTATCTAAATACTCTTCCTTAGTAAAAAGAACCAGGGCTACTTGGAGAAATGGCTGATTCCAAGGTTGGGACAGCAGAAATATCTTGTGGTGCCAGAAAATAAGGAAGTACTCAAAGAATGAAGTTAGCTCGAAATGACTTCTAATAGTCCAATATGGGATAATTTGATGAACAAAATAATGATAGTAGTGAAATGTAACCCACAGAATACATTAAAAAATTTTTTTATCACAGGAGCAAGTCTTTTTTAAGTAAGAATAATCTTGTAGGCAATATTTCAATGTAGTCTTTATTATTTTTTTAAAGATTTTATTTATTTATTTGACAGAGAGAGAGAGATCACAAGTAGGCAGAGAGGCAGGCAGAGAGAGAGGGGGAAGCAGGCTCCCTGCTGAGCAGATAGCTCGATGCGGGGCTCGATCCAAGGACCCTGAGATCATGACCCGAGCCGAAGGCAGAGGCTTTAACCCACTGAGCCACCCAGGCTCCCCTCAATGTAGTCTTTAATGTGTTTGTTACAAATGAGAACTAAAGGACTAGAATTTACTTCCAAAACTAGGGTAAGGGTAAATTTCCAAAACTAAAGGAAGGTAAACCACTATGTAAAGCTTACTTCTGTCACATACATTATGAACCTACTCAGTGATTTCCCAACGAGGCTCAAAATTGGTCCAAGGGAGTATCAAGGGGAAAATAAAGCCATATCTTGTTTGCTTCTTTCAAATTCATCAGACAATACTGTGTGCCCAGAGAGCATACAGTACTCCTCTAGACACTATCTGTGACAACAGCCCTTTCTAGAATGCTAAACTACGTCTAATGTCTGCAGACCGCCCCAACCGGATTTAAACTACCTGTGAGATATAAACTACTAGTCGTGTATTCGAAATGCATATATTCAAAACTACCATTTAAAATAAATTGGAAAGTAGGGAAACCTTAAAATATAAGATACATTCTGCTATCACACTATTATAAACATTATAAGTGTGTGCGGGGGTATATATAGAGAGAGAGAGAGCAGATAATCAAGATTTAGATAAGATGGTAAAAAAAAAAAAAGGAAATGTAGATTTTACCAAAGGAACTATAATAACCTCTCCAGGCTACAACTGTAAACAGATTTGCTATCATGGTAATTTGTCTAGGTTCTGGGAAAAAAAAACAAAACTAAACTAAAACAAAGAACAAAAACAAAAACAAAAACAAAAACCCAGTAAGAACAAAAACAAAAAACCAATCAAAACAAAACAGAAACAAATAAATAAAAACAAACTCACAATAGAACCCACCCTAGAATAAAACAAACGTTGATGAGTCTAACTGATACAAACAAACAAACAAACAAACAAACAAACAAACAGAAAGAATTATGGCCATCCCCATAATTCTACACTGGGCAATCCAGGGAAAACCCTTTCTTACGGTAGAATTCCAACTAATAAATGTAGAAGGAATGATGGAACTAGAAAATCACCATTTGGCGACCACCATAATAATACTTGTTTCAGGCAAGAATCATCAATGGATGCTAAGACCAGTGGGTGAGAATATAACCAGAAAAAGGATATCTACATAGTATTGAAGAATCTTTCCAGAAGATATGTATTAATTACCAAGAGTGAAATGTAACTTTACAGTGGAAATCCTGTTAGGGCCACCTTGACCAAATGGTTGCAGTTAATAAACATTGTGAGAGCAAGCACAAAGCGCTATCATGTATCTAAGGTGAGGCTCTATAAAAGACACAGCATCGCTCTCTGCTCCTCCTGCCAAAAATGCATAACTTAAATCTAATAATGAGGGATCATCAGAAAAATCCAAATTGGGGGATATTCTATAAGATAACTGGCCTGTACTCTCTAAAAGGTCAAGGTCCAGACAAAGAATCGGGAACTAAGCAAGATTAAAAGGAGTCTAAAAAGACAATTAAGTGCAGTGTGTGATCCTAGATTATATCCTGGACCAGATGTTTTTCTTTTTGCTCTAAAGATGACCAGTGTGACAATTGGTGAAATTTAAATTTAGGTAGTACATTTGATAAAAGTATGATATTAGTGTTAATTTTTTTATTTTGATCATCGTTCTGTAGTTACATATAAGAAGTTCTGTTTATAAGAAATACCTATTTAGAGGAGAAGGAACATCAAGTCTGCAACTAAATTTTAAGTGTTTCAGAAAAATATATGGAGGAAGAGAAAGCGAATGTTGTAAGTAAATTGGTAACATTCGGGCAATCTGTGTATGTGAAGGGTATAGAGTACACTCTTGTACATTTTCTGTAAGTCTAGTATTATTTCAATATAAAAAGCCTTAAAAATGTCCAGGAATAGGGGTGCCTGGGTGGCTCAGTCAGTTAAGCATCTACCTTGGGCTCAGGTCATGATCTCAGGTCCTGGGATTGAGCCCCGAGTCGGGCTCCCTGCTCAGTGGCAAGTCTGCTTCTCCCTCTCCCTCTGCCTCTCCCCCATTCATGCTCTCTCTCTCTCTCTCTACCCCTCCCCACTGCTCATGCTCTCTCTCTTTCTCTCTCAAATAAATAAAACCTTTTTAAAAATCCTAGGAATAAACCCAATAAAATGTATGTAAGACCTCTAAATGGAAAACTATAATGCTTTACTGAGAGACACTGAAGATTTATATAGAAGAGATATACATTATTCATAAATTAGAAGACTCATATTGTAAAGATGTCAATTCCCTCAAATACAGATTCAATGAAATTGCAATCACCCCCCCATGATTTGTGCGTGCGTGTGCGTGTGTGTGTGAGAGAGAGAGAGAGAGAGAAACAGACAGAGACACAGAGAAAGGAGAGAGAGACTTAAAAGCTAAATTTTAAATGTATCTAAAAACACAAGAGGTATTGTTGACACTTTTAAAGAAGCAGAAGCAGAAGTGAGAGGACTTACTTTACCAAACATCAGCCATATTATAAAGTTGTAGTAAACAGGATGGTATAATATTGGCACAGACAGACCAAAGAGAGCCCTAAAACAGCCCGCATATATGGAGACTTGTTTATAACAGAGATGCTGCTGCAGAGAAATGGAGAGACGATGGCGTGTCATTTTAAGACCTCTGATAAACAGACACTGAAATGGAGTTAGAAATGCGGGAGGTTTATTGGGAGTGGGGTGAGTATCACCTGTGAAAGATAAAAGAGAAAGAAGCAGGATTGTGCAGCAAGGAGACTCAAACTGTGATACATACCTGATCAATTTTTGGCCAATCCAACAGGGAGCTCTAGAGCAAAGATGAGCAGTTAGAGGGGTCCCACGTTGGGCAGAATTGCCAGGATGGAGCACTCCCTCCATGTTCAATGGCAAGTTCTTTCTTGTTCTCTTTCTCCATGGCTGCCATAGTACATCGCTGGTGCTGAGCAGATCAATTTCCCCATACATTTTTGGGGACAAGTTTTTGTAGTTTTCCCATAGGACTCTTTTCCTGAGCAAAACTTGGAAGAGAGAAGTTAGTGGAAAAAACCCACAGTCCCCATTGCTGCAGCTAGTCCCAGAACTACAGCTGGAATCCATTGTCTCCTCCCTCACTATCCATCTTCAGTTCTTCTCACCCTCCGCTATCGCCTCTGCTAGTCCCGGTGGCTTGCTTGGTGAAGTGAGTAAAGCCCTCATTACTGAGAAACCTGAGCCCCAGTAACCATACACACCTCAGTTTGGGGTTGCTGCCCTTGCCTATTTGCAATTAAAATGGAGCAAGTCAAAGGAGTACCAAGGGTTGTTCAAATGGATTACATAAGCCCCATTCCTATTTCACCTTGTCCCCATTTTGTAACTGCAGCCCTCTGGGACTTGCCAGAAACTCTACAGTGCGCGCCTTCTCACGCCTTACTCTTCCCATTCCACAGGGTCTGCTGGATCACGCGAGTTAAGCAGCTGGGCTGCTTCTACCTCCCAGAGTTCCTGCCCTGTGACTTACTCCAAAGTGGTAGATTTCAACGTCCCTGGGTATATGGAGTGGATCGGTATTCCCAGGTATGGAATGACTTGCTCTAAAATCCAAATGGTCCTTCCTGGTGTTGTGCTTTTTTTCTTTGTGGTAGGGATTACAAGATGCCACAATTTGTCTTTTGCTTTGGTAGGGATTTTCCGGCATGCTCCTGAACACTGGATTCTTAAAAACGTCATCAGATCTTTATAGGCTTTATCTCCTACAATCTGGAGCACATGTGTCTTACCAAAGCCTCCAGAGTGCTAGTCATCTCTTGCTCATCGCACTCAATCAGCACAATGAGATCATCGATGTAATGGATCAATGTGATGTTCTGTGGATGTCCAGAGAGGCCAGATCTCTTGGAACTATGTTATGACAGAAGGCAGAAGAAATAACACATCCCTGGACAAAATTACAAACGAAGATTGTTATACATTCTGCATGAATGTGAGCTCTTTCTGATTCTCTCTCTCGATTGAGATAGTAAAGAACACATTTGCCAAATCATGGCCATCTATCACATACCTGAAGCCAAATTAATTTGCTCTAGCGAAGGTACCATGACTATCACGGAAGCTGTGATTAGCTTCTACTTTCTTGAGCTTGCAGTCATCTCTAGTTACCTTTCAAGTCCTATTCAGTTTCCGCAAGGTCTATACTGGTGTATCAAATGGGGAACACCATCCCTTCATCACTGAGATCCTTAAGAGTGGCCCAATCTATGCCATACCCCGTCCCGGGGCAGGGGGTGGAGTATTGATTTTGATTTACTGTGCCAACTATGGGCTGCATTTTCAGAACTTTTGACTTGGCCTTTCTACTACTGTAGTTCTTATGCCACAAGACAAAGACCTAAGCAGAGGTTACTCCAGCTGCTAAGTATGTCAATGCCACCGAAGACTCAGTGACCGGGGAAATAACCACCTGGTAGGTCCACAGGCCCAGCGGACCTGGGTATTAATGTCCAGCAGTTCCTTAAATGTCTCCTCTTTCCCCAGTGTACAGCCACCCATATAAATGGCCAGAGGTCCCTTTGGGGAAGAACTGGGGCTAGTGTATGGTATATAATTGTCATGGTGATTTAGGGTCCTTCCTTCTGGGGACCCAGCCACTTCTTCAGTCAATGGCTTCCAAAACCTGACTCAGATCCAGAGACTCAGCAAAGGATCATAGTTTGCTCCGACTCCTGCATATATATATATATATATATATATATATACCCTTGTTGGCTGTCCATCTATTTGGCCCTAGAGACCACACTGTGTTAATCTTCTTGACTCCCTGAGTCAGGGAAGGAGGGGGCACTTGTGCAGCTTCTGCAGAGACAGAGACAGAGGGCCTGAGGTTGGGGAATGGATAACTTCTTAGAGGGTAACATCTGTGAAAGATAAAGAAAGAGAAGGGAGAACCTCCGACTGAGAGTTGGGGCATCCGGCAGAGCCCATTAGCCATTTGGGCTGGGGCCGGAGTACACCTGCCAGGCCCCGTCAGTGGCTGGGGGCCACTGGGGAAGAGCTTGGCTTCTGCTTAAATGCTCCAGCAGACCTCCGAGGTGCAACAGCTGGAGGCCGACCGCTCACTGCACTCTCGGCAGCTGGATGGCAAGTTCTTCTTCAAAGAATAGCCAAGCGGAGCAGACGGTTCTTTTCAAAAATGGTGCTGGGATGATTGGGCACCCGCACGGAGAAATGGAAAGAGATTGAGCCCTTACTTCAATGAATAAGCCCAAATGAGTTACAAGTAGATTATACGTCTAAATTTAAAGGGCCAAATTATGTTTTCAAAAGGTACATAATCGGGGCTCCTGGGTGGCTCAGTTGTTAAGCATCTGCCTTCAGCTCAGGTCAAGATCCCAGGGTTCTGGGATTGAGCCCCACATCGGGCTCCCTGCTCGGCGGGAATCCTGTTTCTCTCTTTCCCACTCCCCCTGCTTGTGTTCCCTCTCTTGCTGTGTCCCTCTCTGTCAAATAAATAAATAAAATCTTAAAAAAATAATAAACCGTACATGATTATGGTCACAGTTTTGGGGTCATGACGAGCCTCTTAAACAGTACACAAAACTGTTAACCATAGAGGAAAAAAATGGATGACTTTGACCACAATAAAATTAAGCAGTTCACGGAAAAGACACCATGAAGAGAATGAAAAACTGAGCCATACAGTAGCAGAAGATATTTGCAATATATGCGTCGCAAATAGAGTTCTAGGACACATACAGAATTGTTGGAAAGTGATAAGAAAATAAGAAAAATGGGCAAGAAGTCACAGTTACTCCACAGAAGTGAAAATCCAAATGGCCAATAAGCATACAAGAATGTCCTCAATTTTTTCAGAGAAATGCAAATTAAAACCATTGCGGAATAGCACTACACATTCACTAGAATGGCTAAATTTTATTTTTTTTCAAGATTTTATTTATTTGAGAGAGAGAGTGAGCAAGTATGAGTGAGACAGAAAGCAGGAGGAGGGCAGGCAGAGAGAAGCAGAAGCAGGCTCCCCACTGAGCAGGGACCCCGATGTGGGACTTGATCCCAGGACCCTGGGATCATGACCTGAGCTGAAGGTAGATGCTTAAGTGACTGAGCCGCCCAGGCGCCCTCTCCTCCTCTTCTTATAAGGATGCCGGTCCTATCAGACTGACTCCCCACCCTCATGACCTCATTTCATCTCCATTCATCAGGTGATAGACATTTGGGTTGTTTCCACCTTTTATCTACTGTGAATACTGTCGTGTACAAGTTTTCGTGTGGACATGTGTGTTCATTTCTCTTAGGTTATATCCCTGGGAGTTGGACGTCTGGTCATGTGGTAACTCTATGTTTAACCATTTGAGGACCTGCCAGCCTGTTTTCTGAAATGGCTGCACCACTTGCAGTCTCACCAGCTACGGACGTGTGTTCCAACCTCACCAACTCTTTGACAAAAATTGTTATTATCTCTTTATTTTGGTCATCTTCATCTTTGTGAGTGGCATCTCATTGTGGTTTTGATTTGTATTTCTTTGATGGTACCCCCACTCTAGAAGCTTAGTGCTCAGCAGAACGGGGAGCACTAGCTTCAACTTTGCTAGGCTTGCTTCTCCCAGCACAGAACCACGACCTTACAAGGCAGGGCAAGGGTGATTGGGATCCCCATATTCTCAGCGGCGCCATGGCTCCATCCACAAGCGGGGCTAGGTGGAAGAAGGAAGCCTGCGCCTTTTCACAATCACTGGATCCTAGACCCAGCCACAGGTAGCTAAGGGCCAGATGAGAAATGCTCACCTCCTGCTCCTCCTGAGAAAATAGTGCTCTAACTGGGAGCCAGGAGAAGGTGGAGCCCTGGTTCTTGGCTGCACCAATCTCGAGTGGAGTTTCCTCCTCACAGAGTTAAGAAAGGGGTTCGTGAGGGAATGGGTCTTGGTTTAAATACCATAGACACTCCATGTTCTCACCAAATTTTAGGAGACTTTCTTGAATAGATATTTCTTAATTTGCTATATGTCCTTAGGATCATTTCCAGAGACTTTAAATGATTGCATGTATTTTTTCATAATATTCGCCAGTTTCATCAAAGGGCTGATCTACGGAGCCTCTTACACTGTCATGCTGAAAGTGGAACTCCGTTATATATATATTTTGTTGTTGTGCCATCTCAAAATAAGTTGCAGACCTCAGGAAACTTTATCCCTAAATACCTCAGTATGTATCTTCCCCAAATAAGGACATTTTCCTACATAATGACAATACTAGTATCATTCGTGAATAAATTAACATAATTCTATGGTATCATCTCATAAACATTCCATACTCAAATTTCTCTAAGAACGTCTTTTATCCATCTTTTTTTGGGGGGTAGGGATAATAACAAAACAAGATTCACATATTGCATTTTGTTGCTTTGTCTCTTCATATTTCTTTAATTTAAAACAAACCTTCCAACCTTTCTTTTCATGTTATTGATATTTTGAAGAGTCCACACTAGTTGTCTTTTACAAGTTCCCCACATGGGAAGAAGGTTATTTCCTGAGGGCCGTCTCTCTTCTATTTCTTGATCTGGCTAGTGGTTTCCCTACGGTGTTAGCTTTTTAAAATTTTTCATTAGGCTGCACAATAGTATTCTATGCATCAAATTTGTTTGTTACCAGTACTAAAAAGAAATGAGCTCTCGAGCCATGAAAACACATGGAGGAACCTTAAATGAATATATTGAGTGAGAGATGCCAATCTGAAAAGGTTATATACTGTATGATTCCAACTATATAACATTCTAGAAGATGAAAAACTATGGAAACAGTGAAAAGGTCAGTGGTTACCAAGGGTTAGGGAAGCGGAATAAATAGATGGAGCACAGAGGATTTTTCGGGATATTGAAATTATTCTGCATGATACTCTAATGGTATCATTATACATTTGTCAAAATGCGCAGAATGTTCGACACCAAAAGTGAACCCCAATGTAAGCTATGGACTCTGGGTGATGACGATGTGTCAGTGTTGGTTCACCAACTGTAACAAATGTACCACTGTGGTGTGGGACGTTGACAGTGGGGGAGTGGGCAGGGGATAGATGAGAACTCTCTGTAGTTTCCATTCAATGTTGCTGGGAACCTAAAAATGACTTTAAAAAGAAAGTCTATTTTCAAAATCTGTAAGTGTATTTCACAACTTTTAAAAATGGAGAGGTATCTAGAAAGAAGTGATTACAGTTCCAGTGCTCTAAGTTTCTCACAGTTTTTAGGAGGTATGTCAATATGTTAACTTTAGACCTTACTTAAGTACACCGGACTGTCAAAGTCCATATTCCACGCTTTTCCCATCATACCATACTCCCTCTCTAGAATCTCGTTAGGAGTTATTGACCCTTCTTGGACGGGTCTCCTGGCTGCCATGTTTGAAAGTTCCCTCCAATCCCATTCTCTCCAAAGAGTTGCTCTGTTCCCTAGGCCGCCATGTTGCAATAGCTGAGAGGTAATGACCTCCTCCCTCCCACCCTGCCCTGAGGTTAATCGCCGTTTGCCCCCCTGCCCTAGGGAGGAACAGTTACAGGAGACTTGGCATACCACTCGGAAAGGTCTTTGACTCCTGATCAAGGGGATTAGACGAAGAAAGAGGTCGAGCTAATGATTAAAATGAGAGTTAGGGATAATGTTTCCTTGCTTCTATTCCTAGCAGTACTGCACTAGCACGGGATTGGTTCACATTAACACCTGACTTTCTGTGAAGCGAGGGAGACCAATTTGGGCTCGCAGAATACTTGGGGAAAAATATTTTTGTTGAGACCCTAGAAGTGACTGACCAGAGAAGTCTGAGAATTTTTATAAATAAAATAACCGTGAATCTGCCGGTAAACACCATTCCATTCTACAGTATCGTTCCTTTTTTTTAGCCATTTATTTATTTATTTATTTATTTATTTATTTATAGACCAGATTGTTTATGTCCCCGAACAGATGCAGGCTTTGCTGGGAAGGGAAGGAGTGGAAGTGAGGTCTAAGGCTCAGGTGCAGCCTCTGCCTTCAAGGTTCTTACAATCCTATTGGAGAGAAAAAATATTCAGTCAAGATGAGGAAGGGTGGTAGCAAACTCATGAAATCTTTCACCGGTTTGGAGTGCGTGATCATTTCTTTACCTGCCAGAGGTGAGGCTGCCCTCTGAAGAGAGGGAAGGCGGTTTTGTAGCTAAGTAATTGTGAAAAATGAGGGCACTCTGTAGGTTCCTGAAGAGTGAAGGCTACCAGATTAGCTAACAAACGCTCCTTTGGCAGCTGTCTTTTGTCTTAAAGATGGCTCTGCTAATGTCAACTGGGATCTGTTCTTTCAAGTCCTCAGCAGATTCTAGAAGCCTCGTTTCCCTGACCCTTCTTCCTTCCTCTCACCAGTGTCTCTGCCTGTCTTGGAAAGTAATAAGACTCCACTCCTTGGACAGTGTTCTACATCCTAGCTGGTCCCCAAGTTTAGATTGACCTTTCACCTAGTTAGGGCCCAGAAGTGAAGTGTGACTCCATCAAGGAAAAGTGGTTAAGAGATACAATCCTATGTGGACAGTGTCTCTCCGTGAGGCCGTACAGAGCAAAAGAGGGAAATGAGATAATCCTCTCTTCCATACATTATGTTCCCCTGATGACCAATAATGTTTTATTTGTTTGTTTAATGTCCATCTCCCCAACTACAGGGCAAACTGTATGAGGGTGCTGACCGTGTCTTTTTCATTCTCTGCTGTATTGCTGGCCCCCCGCACGGTATCTGACACATGGGCCATGTCCTCTAAATATTGGTCGAATGAATGAAGAATTAATTAATGAACTAAGTGGGACTGAAGTCTTGACACGATGTGGATGGAGGCGAGCAGATGAGTGAGAAAAGGCGGTAAGAGAGACACGGGGTCCTCACTGGCCACCACGGGACGGCTGCAGGAGCCGGGCAGGGCGTGCGAGACAGCGGGACCTTCTAGTAGTCACGGTGGCAAAGGGAGACCGTTCCCCACGGATCTCTCGTGTTTCTGTGCATCTTCTGAGCCGACACTGGTTCGGAGTATTTTTTTCACGATACCTGTAGAGTGAAAAGCTTTGGAAGACACGGTGTGTCCCTCTGGGGCGAAGGAAAGGCACACTCACTGCCCGCCGTAAGAGATTCGGCTTCACGGGGCTCAGTGCCGCTCTCCTGCCGCACAATCCACACCAGCTCTAGGGCTCATCCGGCCCCTTCTGAGGAGCTCCTGGGAAATCTGGAGACAAGGGGGAAGTGACACCAGAAAATCTTTATACTCTGGCTACTACGCTTGCTGTGAGAAGTCAAGCCCCCTGTCTCTGACCCGGGAGGCGGGCAGGTTCATACTGATGGACGGGGATTCCCAGAGGGCATGACAGGTGCAGCACCTTAGCTAGTTCACAAATCACCAGCTAGCTTGAGCTCGTTGGGGGACACCGGCCAACTCTAGATGGAAGGTACCTAGCTGGTGGTTCAGGAGGTGTATGATGGTGAGATCCCAGTATCACACTCTCTATATTTCCAACCCCCCCCCCCCAATATTGTATCAAGTGGTATCAGTAGAGATTTCTCATCTCAGGACTCTCCAGTATCCCTTTTGTTTATGTAGGTCTTTCGTCCTTATTACTGACGAACTCTTTTTATGTTCTGCGCTGTTGTGATGTTAGACCATCGCTCTCTCTGTCCGGCCGAAGCTGGCTATGGAGGAGCGGGGCGGTTCCCGCTTACCACGTCCCCAGAGGACTGCTCTTGCAGAAGGCCTGACGATTTGTCTAGCACTTCCACCAAAGTGATTACAGGCTCTCCGAGTAACAGCCCTTCGAGAAAGCGGAGGTCTTCCGTGACCGTTCCAGCAGCATACTGTGCCTTCCTAACAGGTCTGGGGCTAGAATGCCTCTCCCTACCCGGGAAACGTAGTGAGTTCAGAGGATAGTGCCCCAGGGTCAGGAGGAAGAAGAGTGAGAACGTTAAGATGAGCGTTCTTCCTTTTGACAGCTTCTGGTCATCCTGCCTGGAAGACAGAACCTCAGGAGGCCAAGGGCAAGGCAAAGTCAATGCCAAGCCGTATCGGGCTTCCTTCCACAAAGGCGGGGTGGAAGAGCGGTGGCAGGACTGGTGTACGGCAAAGAGCCGGGGACGGACAGTCCCAGAGTCTGACTGGACCGTGACTTTGTCCTTTCCCTCCCTGCATCCAAAATCTACAACGTGTAGGTGCCTTCGGGCCTGAGATGGTTAGTCTTTCCTTCCCGGAGTCCAGCCAGATGGCCGGTCCCCCTGGCCGAATGGCCCACTGGCAGAGTTGCAGTGGAAATAACCTCCCCACCGGCTTCAGCTACTCCCCCCCCCCCCCGCCCCCTCCAGCAGCTGTTGCTCTCGTCTGAACAGAGGATGATTGTTTCACTTCTTGACTTCTGGGCATAAATTTACCAAGCTGAGCTCTACTTGTGTTGGAGCCAGAGGTGGTGGGAAGAAACCAGTTCATAAAAGTCCAACACAAGCTGGGGTTGCCACCATCCTGAACCAAGCAAGGAGGACCAGGGATAAGAAAGAGAGGCCTTTGGGACCCAGACATCCATAAGAGAGAAAGGGTCTCAAGAAGGGCACCTGGGTGGCTCAGCCGGTTAAGTGTCTGCCTTTGGCTCAGGTCATGGTCGGGCTCCCTGCTCAGCGGGGAGTCTGCTTCTCCCTCTCCCTCTGCCGCTCCCCCTGCTTGTGCTCTTTTGCTCTCTCTGTCAAATAAATAAATAAAATCTGGAAAGGAGAGGAGAGGAGAGAAGAGGAGAGGAGAGAAGAGGAGAAGAGAGGAGAAGAGAGGAGAGGAGGGGAGAGGGGGCTCCCGGTTTCTTTTCTTGACGCGAGTGTGTTTGCTTGAAGAGACAAGAGACAAGGAACCGATCAGCTAATTTCTGTCCCTCTCCCTCCTCAGATGAGCAGCAACATACCCTAAAGACACTGTGGGCATGAGGCCTTCTCTAGGAACTGGGAACCCCCTAGAAGGTGCATTCATGTAACCCTTTTATCACAGAGAGCGTCAATCCGCTTAGGATACCTCAAGGGAAGGAAGATTATGGTGAGGCTACACATAGCCTGGGAAACAACTAGATTCCAAAGCGGCTCCAGCCATCGGCCTCTTGTCCTCCTCCTCTTGTATACCGTCCCTGCTTAATACTGCAGGTCTGCACTGTTCTCCTCTCACCACTGACTGGAAAATTCTCTCCATAGTCTATAGGTACAGTTCCAAAGGGTGCTGGTCCGATCGCCTTAGCTTATCACTATCCATCCTGTTGGGCAGAGCCCTTTGTCCCTGGCTACCTTATCTGTCACCAAACTGCGGGACCCATTGCTGGTACCGTCATGGTCTCCTCTGCGCCACAGCTTCCTTCCCTCCCGAGCAGGAGGCAGCGAGCACAGTACCGGACAAGGCAGGCGCCATGACTAACGGCTCTAGTGCAGAGGCCTTTCCTCTGAGGGTTTGCGCAGCCTTGGTGACAAGGCGCCTGCGACAGATTCGGCTGACCAGGAGAGAGACGGGCCCGGTTCCCTGTGTAAGCGAAATAGACAACTGCTCGTGTCAGCGTTTCCCAAGTCACCGTCCTCCGACCCCTGCATCATGCTCATCTTAGTGCTTTTCCAACCTTCAAATTTCTGGCCTACTTCAGACCTACAGAATCAGAATTTTGGACTTGGGATCCGAGAATCTGCACAAGCTCCTCCCATAACTCTGTGCACACGAAAGTTGAGGACCTCTGCTCCATGTTCTTCGAGCTTCACTTGAGCTGTGGCCTCTTTCTGGAAAGTTCTTTCCCTGCTCTCTTTGCTTAGCAAAATCCTGTCCCATCCCTGGAGGCCCAGTTCAGAGGTAGCTGCCTTCATGAAGCCTGATTTCATGACTCCTTAACACCCACTGTCTCCCACTATCTCCTTGCTGTGGAATAGGGCATATGAGGCATATAAGAATTGTGGTACAGGGAGGTGTTGGGGATGAAGGCACATCTGGGATGGAGCTATAGGAAGGGATTTATGTTTTACCCCCAACTTTTCATTTGGAATAATTCAGAAGTAAACTATGACGAATCCTAGTGTAGCCTTCACTTAGAAATTGTTAGCATTTTAGATTTGCACGTATGTTCTCTCTCCATATGCGCATATGTAATACACATATGTATGTATTTGGTGACACATTTGAAATTAAATTGCAGGCTTTGTGCCACTTTATACCTAACTGCTACTTCAGCACGTGTTTCCTAAGAATAAGAGCATCCTCTCATTCTCTTGTATTATCATGAACCATTATCACATCCAAGAAGTGTTATGTTGATAGAATGATATTATCCAATATCAAATCCATATCAAAAATTCTCAAATGATCTCCAAAACATCCTAGACGTTTGTATTGATGTAGGATTCAGTCAAGAATCATGGATTTCGGGGTGCCTGGGTGGCTCAGTCGATTAAGCATCTGCTTTCGGCTCAGGTGATGATCTCGGGGTCCTGGGATCGAGCCCTGAGCCCCATATCAGGCTTCCTGTTTAGCAGGGAGTCTGCTTCTCCCTCTCCCTCTGCCCCTACCCCTACCCGTGCTCTCTCTCTCGAATTAAAAAAAAAAAATCTCAAAGAATCATGAATTTCACTTTTTTTTTTTTAAGTCTCCTTTAATCTAGATTCTAGAACAGTGGCTTTGGCTATTTTTTCTAAAGATACCGATAGTTTTGAAAAGTCCAGGTCGATTGTCTTATTTGTAATCTGGATTTGTCTGATTGTTTCTTCATGCTTAGGTTCATATTCAACCCCTCTGGCAAGGAGATTATAGGAGTAACGCTGCTTACGTCCCATTGCATCACATGGGGGGGGTCCACGTGCCACTGCCCTGTTACTGGCGATGCTAAATTCGCTTACTTATATAAGGGGCGTCTTCTAGAACTCTCTATTGTAAAGGTACATTTTTTTCTTTGAAATTAATAAGTGACGTGTGGATTAATTAGGAATGTGCATATTTAACAAGTTCTTACGGTGAGTTTTGAGCACCCTCAAGTTTGAACCGCTGTTTTGCATGTTGTGATGTGAAGGAAGGTCCCCAAAGGCCTTGTCCACCTCCCAGATACAGACTTACCCGGGGCTGAGCGTGTCTGTCTTCACCGTTCGCCTCCCACCTCCGCCTCCAAATGTCCCCTCCGTCTTGCCTGGCCCCAAATCCCTAGCACAGGGGGCATTCGTAGGCCAGATGGGGACGTCGCCTCCAAAGTGAGGGAGCTCTCTCCCTTTCCCAGTAAGGTCACTGGCCTTGTGAAGAAGAACCCTTAAAAAGGATCCTTACATTAACCCAATGAGTGCACATACGGGAACACTGAGGTTCAGAGAGGCGAAGTAACTTCTCCAAGCTCTTCAGGGTGGGAACTCGACTTGAATCCCGTTTCCTCTGTAGAGCCCATGCTTTTAAGCGCTATGCTGTGCTCCCTCCAGAGCACTCACTCCTCCTGACTTCCGAATTCTTTCACCATTTTCTTCTGAAGCCTTCTGAGCCCTAGGCATTCCTGAGAGTAAGGAAGCAGGGGCCCTGGACTTACTCTCTCTTAAGGTGGGGAGACGGTGTGACGCAGAAATCAATTGGCAAGCGAGTGGCAGAGCAGGGCCGCTGATGGAGAGACTGTAAGCTCTCGCTTATGAATTTGATTTTGATTTAAGAGGCAGCTGAGAGCCACTGTGATTTCTGCCTGGTGCTTGCTGAATCCAGAGTGGGTTCGGGTTGGATTAATATCACTGTCCTTTGTGTGGGGAAATGCTGCTGCTTGATAATAAACAGGTTTGCAGGCTTTGGCGGAAAAGACCAATGTTGCCTAACAGTCCCTTCTGTGCTTGGCACACGTGATTGACTGGCTTTAGGCTTCTGGCTCTCCGTCCAGCCTGTCACCGGGAAAAATGCGACCTCTTTGATTCTCGTTAGCTCCAGAAACCTCTCGCCCCCACCCCCCTCCCTCCATTCCCAATAAACAGAAAACGAGCCTTGTGGAGGGGCTCCACATTTGCGTAGCCCATACTTTTTCCCTGATCTCAATTCTTCCGTGAGAACGCCCGGTCAGACGCTGCAGTGAAATGAAAACGACACGACAAACAAACCCACGAAACAAAACAAAACAGAACAAAAAACAAGACCGTCTCCTTCTAGCAAGCCACTGGTAATTCGGGGGTTTACCGTCCAGTTTTATCTTTAGTTTCAGGTTGCCCATTTTCTAGCGACAGAGGTGTCAGAAAAATATCTCTGCACCTGTTGCAAAGCCTCAGCTGTGGCTGGAGACAGATGCAAACAAACACATAGAGAGTATCAGCCCGATTTTAGCCTATGTGCCATTGAAGCCAGCGCATGTACATATAAAGTATCATCCAGGTTTAGTATGTCCTGATAAATTACACAGCATCACATACAGACGCGGGAGATGTCAAAGTTGGAGGACTCCTAAGAGGTCATCCGGCAAAGCCCCCCAACCTACTCGTCACCCCCTGACCGAGAGACCAAAGTTCGCTCGGCTCCAGTGACAAGTGGCTCCCTGGCTTTCAGAGGCAGCTGGCGTCCGTGACCAGCTTCTTTTTAGCAAAGGTCTTTTCTGGAACAAGGGGCAATCCATCCTCCCGGTACCTGCTAGCCACTGGGGGCTACTTCCTTCCTCAGAACAAGGGATCTCCATGGGTACCCGGCCCCCACCCCCATCCCTAGGGGAACTGAAACTTCTAGCACTACAGTTCCCGAGCCAGAACCCTGGCTGCGACGGCTGCTGCCTCTGATGGATTGTGTCCCTGAGCACCGTTTCCCCGGGTCGGGGTGGGGGGGGGGTGTCAGTCAGGGCGGTCCCGCCTCTGTGGCCCCGCTCCTCCCTGCCCACCCGGCGAGCGCAAGGCTCCTGGGAACTGGGGCCTCTGTGGGCCCACTGCGGTGCCCTGACTCGGCTTGCCAAAAGCCATGCGATGCAGCAGGTAAGCAGGCAGTTAGAGAGGTGCGCTGGCTTTCTGAGAGGCGGCAGTCTAGCTAAGGCAGGAATAGGCTCTAACTTAATAATCTGCTCATCACACGCAGTAAGAGACACCCTGACTTATTCAAAGACACCGTGGGCGGTGCAGAGGATGAATAAGCATGATTCACTGCCACTCTGGCACCCGGGGCACGAAGAATAATAAAACCCAAAGAATTGTAGCCGCCTGAGTAGTAAATTAAGAGATCCGGGGCTCAGCTAGACTCCAGACATCAATGTTACCATGGCGATAAAGGGCCCCAGCGTTCAGCAGTTATTACAGAACAGGCGTCTAATAGGCTAGTCTATGTCACGGACAAAGCCCAAGGGGCTAGCAAAGAAGACCAATTAGCATATCCATTCATTAGGGGCCTCTGCACACTTCTTCTCTTAATTCCAATTAGTTGTTTGTTTGAACCAACGTCTCTTGCCTGCATTATGCTCATTAGTGCCTTTTAGCCGCTGGAAATAGGCTTGAATCTCCGCAAGGACCTCGCAATTTCCCAAGCCTTCATTTTTCCCCCCTAGGGGTCTAGGCTTACACAGTCACAAGCAGTGGCCCTCAGTCCCTCGAAATGAAAGCATCTCTCACTGTACAACTGTACTCGACAGATGGAAACTCTGCTCCGGAATGTGATGCGCTAAGGGTTCTTCCTGGAACCCAGCGAAGTAGGGATCCGGGGCCATTATCTGGACCATTCAGGTCAAGGAAACCCTCTGGCCTTAGCCAGTGAGCCTGCTGGCTATGCCTGCTGGCCACTGCTCAGAGGCTAGCTGTGCGGGAGGGGGAGCTTCGGGCACCGGGGACCATACTGGCATCAGCGAAGTCGGGCAGTAGCTGTTCCAGCTTGAAGGACTGCCCTTCAAGGTCCAACCCAAACCCCGCCTATTCCGGGAAGCCTTCCCTGATCTCCGCAGCCCCAAATAAGATCCGCCCCCCCCTCCATGCACTTTGAAGATGACACCCCATGCTGGGCAGTATTCACGGGCAGCCTCAGGCCCTCGGCTGGCCTGGACCTTTGGCACCCATGACTTCAGAGCCCACAGGTCACTAATGCTGGAAGGGTCTGGGGTTCTAGAGAGTGCCCAGCACTGCCCAGCTGAATCCAGTGGCAAAGAACTCTTAAGTCCCACCGCACGTGACCTCCCAGAGACTCCCTGAAGATTTAGCAAATCCCTAGGTAAGGAAAGCTGCTCTTTCGCGGCTCTGGGACATGCGTCCCCCTCCCCCCACCCTACACACACACACACACACACACACACACACACACACACACACACACAGAGTTGTGGAAGTGGCCCACAAGAACAGATGTCGGAAACTAGCCCCTCTCATGGTGGAGGCGAAGATTCTCTGAAGAATGCTGCCAACTCTTTCTTCCTGCTCTGGGAACAGGGGGACCCAGTCCATAGGTTTCTGTTCCCCATCAGCCACCCAGCAACCATTTGGTTTGACCAGAGCAGGCAACCAGGAGAGGAAGCTTCTAGAAGCAGCTGCTAACACCTGCGCCCAAGGACTGGGCATATACAGTTTGAGAGACTGGAGTCATTTGCCGTTCAGTCTGCTGTCAAAGCCTCTCCTTGCCACTCTTGCCTCCGGAGCCACCGTTCATTTGCAGCTCCCTTGGTCCCTTCTGGCTCCAGCCCGCTGTGCTGTTCGGCAGCTTGCTTCTCCCGCCACACACTGCCCCCTAAAAATTTGGCAGGAAAAGTTTCTCCTGTAGCTAGAGTCTTTTGAGTGTGAACTCATACAGATTTCTGTCTTCGAGGCCCTATGGGATTTTGTTATTTTACCCCACCCAACAGCTGGCATTCCAGAAGACAGCCTGAGCTATAGTCAAAATACATTGCAAATATATTAAGTGTATAGCAAACCCCAGGTTACCCAGAAGGCTCGGGCGTGGGAGACTCTGGAGAATGGACTATTTTGTTACCTGAGGTCACATTGCTCCAAATCTCCTTTTGTCTTCCCCCTCTGGGTTTTCTTCCCCATCTTTACTGAGATGTCTTGACAATATAACATTGTGGAAGTGTGGGTGTACGAGGAGATTTGACTCACTTGTACTTTACAAAAGGATGGTCACCATAGTGTTAGCTAACAAAACCTTCATCACGTCACTTAAGTGCCGTTACTTTTTTAGGGGGAGGACGCTCAAAATCGACTCCCTTAGCAACTTTCAAGTAATAATACCCTATTATCAACTATAACCATGCTGTACGTTAGATCCCCAGAACTTATTCACCTTATAACTGGAAGTTTGCACCGTTTGACCAACATCTGCCCAATCCCGCCCCCCCACCCCCCAGCCCCTGCTGACCACCATTCTACTCTGTTTCTAGGAGTTTGGCTTTTTTAGAGCCCACGTATAGGTGAGAGCCTCCAGCCTTTGTCTTTTGCTGTCTGACTTCACTTGGCACAATGCCCTCAAGGTCCATCCATGTTGTTGTTAATGGCAGGATTTCCTTCTTTCTCATTGCTAAATGATATTCGTGTGAGTGTGTGTGTGTGTGTGTGTGTGTGTGTGTGTGTGTGTGTGTCATGCTTTCCTTAACCATTCATCCACTGATAGACACTTAGGTTGCTTCCGTACCTTGCCTATTGTGAATAATGCTGCCCCCCCCAACCCTTGATTTTTGAAATCTTGCTTACATGACTGTACTCTTTTCTGCTTTAGGAAGACTAGACCAGTTAACCTATCCTCTGGTTTTTGAGGCTTGCCAAGGGCTTCAAGATTCTCATATTTAACGTTGGGAGTCACACAAAAGCCTTGATTGGAGAAAGGTTAGCCCCTGGAATGTGTTTTGCTTTTATTAAAGTCCAGAAAGTGGAATGAGTGTCTCTTTTTTTGTCAGTGGCCTCTTTCTCATCAAATAAGGGTATGGCGGGGGGAGGGACTCTGTTAAGAAAGAGCCCTAATTAGTAGCGTTCTAGTAAATGGAGTCTTTATTTTAAATTAAGCGCTATTGAAGCTGTCTTCATCAGAATGGCCTAGGCTTAGAATTATGAATAAGTCAATCTATCTAAGCTATTTTGCTGGCTTTCTTGGTTATGTATCTGCCCAGAATCTCATTATCTGCAACGTTCTTAGCCACCTGGGTATAACGGGTTGCGGGGGTGATTTGTGAAAGAAGGACCGCAAATTCCACCCAAGCCTTTTAGCCACCCAGGCTCTGATGGCGTGGACCGGACAGACCAAAAACGTTATTCAGTGTTTTGGCTCTTTCTACTAATTTTTCTTTTGTTGGATCCCACACTGGCTTCAGGAGTTATATATGTCTGGGAAACTGACACGGCAAAGTTCTGGCATGTTCCCTGCCCTGATGCTAAGGGATAAATATAGATCTCAACCACTACAGAAATGTGGCCAGGATTTCAAGGGCTGTGTGCGTGAGGGGCAGCGACTGATGGGGCCATTCTGACATGTGGGCTAGGAAAAGGCTTCTTTATGTCCAAGACCCTTGTTGGGGAGGGGAGGGGTAAAGCAGGAATCTGGCCTCTAAAATCGGAACACATAATCCACATTTCAAGGGGCTCATGGGTTGACACAAATAAGGAATATTGTAGGTGGCTTGGTGTGGAGGGGGGGTGGGGAGAGCAAAGGGAATCTTTCCTGACACCCTAGATCCTTTTGCATGAGATCAGTCTTATAAAAAAAGAAAGTTATTCTTGGCCGTGTCCCCTCACCCCCAACTCCCACCCACGCCCCACCTCCTGCACACACTGCTACTCAGCTCTCGATTGAGAAGAACACGACTTAAGGTTTCCATTGGGCCCATAGTAGCTCGGGCACTAGAGAAGGGCAGAGGGCGGGTAGAGACGTGAGGTGAGGGGGGCGGTGAGAGTCTCCTCCTCGTGACCCAGAATATCTCCCCCCTCCCTGTGATGATGAGCTTGCTTTTCCATAAGGGCTTTCCTTTGATTCAGGGAATGGGCCAACCAATGAGAGAGGGGCATGTCAGATTATTTTGGGGAAGGGCTCATGCCAGGAGGGTTCACTTTTACGAGGCGCCAAGTGTCCCCAGCAACCAGTGTCTCCTGTACCAGCGGGAGCTCCAGAACTCTCACCCCCTTGCCTGCCTCTGCCTCGTCTTTGCCCACGGAACAGCCATGAGAAGGCAGCTCCGGTCCAGAAGGGCTCCGGCCTCTCCTTATGGTTATCGCTCCAGACTTGTGAGTCCCGGGGAGCAGAATGTTTTGCCGTCCCTTTTGAGGGGGGTGGGCTGGGGGTTGCGTAGATCTTGGCTTATGGCCGCTTCTCCTCAGCACGGGCAGGAACAGCGGGGTTTAAGATAGCCTATAACTTCAAGATGGAGCAGTGAGTCCTGGCACCCCATTGTGCCCTAAATTGCTGCATTGAAGGAGGAAGTCCCTCTTCCTGGGGAACAAAAGACAAGGGAAGGGGAAGATGCCAAAGAATAGGGGCCTTCTAAAATTGGCGGGGGGGGGGGGGGGCGGGGAGTCTGGAATTTAAACAAACAGACCTTTTGGAATCTGGGAGTAGAGGTTTTGGTCCGTTAGCAGGAAATTTTAGCCAGGAGAGAGAGAGGAAGGGGAAGACGAAGCGAAAGACACTGCCCACCCAGCTGTCTCACTGTCTCAGTCCCCTGGGGTGGGAGCGTCTCAGGAACCTGGCTGCTCTTTTTCTAAAGCAGAAATTCCAAACTCTCTCACTTAAATCAGAGAACCGTAGATAGAAGCCGGGAGTAATCTCAGACATCATCTCTCCAGAACCCCTCATTATGTAAAGGAGGCTGCTGGGGCTCTGAGCACGGGAGTGACTTGCAAGTTAGTGGAAGAGCCACAGCGAGAACGCCAAGTTTCCTCACTTCTAATCTTGGGCTCTTTCTATTAGACATGTGGTAGGCAAGTCCCTAGCCCTCTGACCCTCCCCCACCCGCCGCCAGCCTGCCTGCCACCCCACCCTGCCCAACACACACACACACACACACACACAGGCGCGCGCGCGCGCGCACACACACACACACACACACACACACACACGGGCGCACACACGCCTCTCTGCTGTCGCCATTTATCTCCAGGGTGCACCACAGATGTCTTTGAACCCACAGTATCCTTGCATTTACTTTGTTTGAAATCGTTAATATGTGCCACATGCAGTACTTTTTTTTTTTTTCCAGGGGAGGGTGGGGAGTGTAGTCCGAAATCTCCCCCAGAGAGGGCTGTGATCTGAGCCCCGGGAGGAAACCAAGCTTAATCCATTTTTCTTTGGAAATGGCTGCTTATATAACCAGGGAGTCAGTGGAGGAAAACACGAATCCTTCCAACCCCATATCGACCTACAGAGGACTTCCCTTCTCAGCCACACCGCGTAGAAGAATCTTTCTTTTCGCATTTCCAGAGTCCCTCCCAGCTTTCGGAGCAGTCACAGCCTGTAGGGCACCTAGAACTCTTCCTTCCTTGGCTTCTTCTCTACGTAATGTTGCTAAAGCGTTGTGTATCGGTTCGATTATTTGTCAAGCGCCTCAGAGGGGCTTGGTCTTTATAGGAAACACTTGATTTTAAATGCATCGGGGGATCTTGCCCTGTAGAGGGATTACTTGATCAAATCTAAAAAGAAACTGTTTAATGCAGTGGTTAATCATATGCCAATTTCTCTTTGAAATTAACCAACCATTCAAATGTTTACAGGGTGTTACTCGATGCAGGGCACAAATTTATCCTTTGGGTCACACCGTTTGTTTATATGTTTATATGTTTATATATTTAGAGTGCTCAAAATGGAGCCACCCTCTGCCCTTCAGACTCTTCCCTTTTAGGGCAACACGATGGCCCAGGCACACACCCACTACTATAGTCCAGCGTGTTCACACACGCTACCACACGAGGGCACAGCCACTTCAGGCAACGGGCAAACACAGACCCTCTCATTCCCGGACGATTCCCGACAGGATTCTGTTAAATAGTTAGTTGCCCAAAAGTGCCTCCCTTGCACAATGTGAGGTTCTCCTACCCGGGGAAGCAGAGGAGAGCAAAAAAGATATTTGAGGTTCCTGAAACTCAGGCAGTGTGAGAGCCGTGGGGAAATTAGCTCGGAGAAGGTTAATTCTTCCCGGGAGGGTAAAGCTTTAATGACAAGCCATCTTTAATGGGATTATCATGAAAGCTCATATCTACAAATAAGATCAGGCGGAGGCCCAGGCCAGCTGCCTTCTCCGTGGAGCAGAGGTGGACGGCAGGCCCCCGCGCAAGAGGGAGGGAAAAGGAAACTGTTCAGAAAATATAAAGGAGACGCTAAATCCCCCCGAAGTGAACCGTTCCACCTCAAATTCTCTGAGATTCGCAGTTGCGGTGAATTCTTCCCGGGGCCATGAGGACCCACCACAGTCCACAAGGCTGCTGGCGTTAGGGCGATGAGCTCTGGGAGAGCAATTTTCCCAGAGTCCAGGCTCAGGTTTGAAGCCTGGTAGTTATCACTGGTGCTCGTTCAGTCCCCACTGGCTCCGGAGCCGTGGGCCCCACACGGGTGGAGGGACACCAAGGAGTTGGAAAAAATACCCACTCTGCCCCTTGGGCGCTCAGAATGTAGTTGGGGAGGTCAAATGCGTACCTGTGTTTGCACACGAGGGAAAGAGATTTAAGAGCATTTATTAGTCCATTCAACACTGAGCCATGGGGACTCTTCTGAGCCTCGCACTGTGAGTCCGAGTCCGAGTCCGAAATCCTTGATTATGAGCACCTACAATCCCTTGGGGACACAGAATCCGACACCCCACGGGTGCCTCCATCAATCTGCTGATGACGACTAGGTGCTTGAGCTTAGGGTGTGAGGGGAGAAACGTCACTGCCCCAGGTAACAAGAGACACGGGTTCTGTCGACTCGATCTCGAACTCGCTGTGCAGCTGCAGCTGCATCCTGCCCCCTCTCTGGGCCTCCGATGGCCAAGGGAATCTTCGGGGTCCCTGTCAGTTCTAATGTAGTGTGTGATAGAAAGCTGTACATTGGAACAGACTCGAGAGCCGTTCGTTAGTGCTTCCGATCCAGAGCCGGACAGCGCGGGGCAGACTGAACGCTGACAGCAGAGTCTTGTCATTCCGGGTCATTTTTACTGATTCTGAACAATCCAATTTTCTGAGTCCCCGCACCCCACCCCCACTAATGGCAGCATTTTTAGCTGAGTGTCCTCTAAACGGCCTTTGAGGAATCAGGCAGGGAGGGGGCAGCACGGAGCCCCTGGCCTCTATCATTTGACACATCCAACCCCAACAGGTGCGCGGGCCCCGCCACCCTTCGGATTTGGACAGTAGAGAGAAGGGAGGGTGGCCTCATTTTCTGCCGCTGCAGTGAGCCTTGGCAGACCCCCAAAGAGCAAAGATCCAACTCTCCTGCCTATGGCCGGGAGGCATTTGAAATCCCGTTGGTGAAGTCTGGGTTTTTCTTTTTTTGTTGTTTGTTTAATTTTCTTAGAAGCACTCAGAGAAGATTACAGTTTCGGATCTCAATGGCTGCAATCAGTCAATCAACAGATATGTGCTGAGCACTCACTACGTGCCCAGATTTTTGCCTAGGGTGGGGGAGGGAGACTAGGAAAGTATCAGTTGAGGTTCCAGACCTCAGGGAGTCTGTTCCACCAGCTGAAGGCAGGAAGAGGCGCCAGCTCAGGCAACAGTCCCAGAAGCAGCAAACAGACCCCCGTGTTTTGCTCCTGCTCGGGTGGGAGTCTGAGTTTTGAGGAGGGGTCCAGCCGCTGGCCTCGCCTCCTGCTGTCGGTCGCAGGCTACTTTCAGGTGCAACGCGGGATGGTCAGGTTGAGCACCTGCCAGCATCTAGGACCGACGATAAAGCTGGGCCACCCTTAGAATTTGCCGTGGTGGACTCGAGCGTCTAAAACGACTCCGTCCTCCGGTGTCGAGCTCGGCTCGGCCCTGACAGGCCAGACAGAGTGAGGCCAGGGCCCCAGGACGGTGGAGAGACAGAAGCAGAGCCCCGAGGGGAAGAGCAGCTGAGACTAGAACTTACACCTCTGTGCAAAGAATATTGGGTCAAAATGGGTCAAAGAAAGGCTATTTCCTCCAAAAGAGCAGAGAGAGGGAACACATGCTTCTCATAACCGCGAGTATGTGTCCGGGGAGGCTTCTCCAAATACTGAGTCGTTTTCCATTCCTTTTGGCTGGTAGGATGCGCCCTGGGGAATTTGTTTCCAACAAGGGGACTGTGTTTTGTCACTGTTCCAGGACGATCAGGATGAAGTGAACCAGAACTACTTAGCAGATGAAGAGGAAGAAGCTGAAGAAGAGGCTCGGGTGATGGTGGTACCCGATCTGGAGGAGGAGGAGGAGGAGGAGGAGGAGGAGGAGGAAGAGGAGGAGGAGGAAGAGGAGGCAAAGGAGGAGGCCGAGGGTCAGGGTCAGCCAGCAGGCAATGCCTGGTGGCGGAGATGGCAGACCGTGAACGAGTACCTGTGGGATCCGGAGAAAAGGATGTCTCTGGCCCGAACAGGTCAGAGTTGGAGTAAGTCCCAGTTGTCCCAATGTCCCAGTCGGGGTGTCCTTTGCTTTTGGCGTGGTGTCCGGGACTCCTTTACCATACGTTGGACGGGCTTGTCTGCAAACTTCTCTTAGATCTCGTGTGAAGGGCTCGATGCCTAGGGAGATGCCTGGACTGTGGGCAGATACCGTCGGAAGGAACTCTGAGTAGGTAAACACAGGATGGTGGAGCTGAAAGCCGCTGGGCTCGCCTTCATTCGCGATGCAGAGGGACAGTACGAATGAGTGGAAAAAGCACAGATTCTGTTTGTTTGTTGAAGTCCCAGCCCCATCACTTTCTCTCTGTGTGACCTCGGGCTCATGTTTACCCTCTCTGAGCCACGGTTTTCCCCACCTGCTGAACGAGGGAAACAATCCCCACCTTGTCTTTCCCACAGGATGAGCTCGAGGCCCCCGTCGGATGCTTTAGCTGTACACTTGAAAGCACAGGTTTGAACGGCACTGCTCCACACGGATGTTGTGTGTTTTCCCCACAAACACAGCATAGTGCCATAAATGTATTTTCTCTTACACAAGATTGCCTTTTCTGTGGCTTACTTTATGGTAAGCAGACAGTATATCCTCCATGTAACGTACCAAATACGTGTGCATTGACACTTCCTGTCACCGGTAAGACTTCTGGTCAAGGGTAGGCTATTAGGAGTTACGTCTGGGGGGGTGAGTCAAGAGTTAGACACAGATTTTCGACCACACGGGGGTCGGCGCCCCTAAGTCCCTGCACTGTTCAAGGGTCAACTCTACTATGCAGGAGACTGTTGCTAGGATATGGGCCCCCAGTCCCTGCTAACTTGACCGCGGATTTATAAAATCTCATCGTTTCACCCAGTAATGTCAGAAAAGGAAAGCCGGGAGGCCCGCCCTCGGCCCCTGCTTGTGGGTGCTTTGGGCGCCCGCAGGGTACACAGAGAAATTCAGTTTAGAGGGATCATTTCTGGCGATTACGGACGAGCCCCCGTCGCGCTCGATCGACGGCAGAATGGCATTCCTTAGCCAGTGCTTCGGCTTCACGGCCTCTCCAGCACCCCTCTCCCAGGGTCCTACTCACCTCTTGAACTATCCATGCTGAGCCTTCTCCTTAAGAGATTTAGCCTGTGGTAAAATTCACACTTGCCACACTCTCCGCACGGCCCAGGAAAAGAGCAGCTGCTGGCTTGGCACTCAGTTAGCCCACGGCAGAAGAAGAAAAAAGATGACCGTACGGATGAAATCAGAGTCCCCCAGTGCCCAGGGTCTCGGTTGCTAAAGTTGACCGTCATGCCTGCTAAAGGCCCCTTTGGCTGAGAATTCTCTCCCCGCTAGTTTATGTGTCTAATTCAGCTCTGTCAGGGTGAAAGGGCCAGCCCTCCTTCCTGGAATTCAGAATAGCAGGTGTGGGGCTCTGAGCAACGCCCACCTGCCTTCGCCCTTCCTTAGTTCCCAGCCCCACCCCTGCCGATCTCTCAAACTCTGGACTGGAACAAATGTACCATTCAAGGAACATTCCAACGTTCATTCTGGAAGCTGTAGACAAATGCCGGACGCTCACTGGGGCTCCAAAGGGGGCACAGCTGTTTCTCCCTTGCCTAAAGAAGACTGGGAAAACAGGCCTTGTGAAATGCAAGTGCGCTTCTGGGAGAGGGAGCTGTACCTTAACCCCTAAACAGCCAGCCCCTGGAACATTACTGGAGGAGCTGAGCCACGTTGCTCCCACGGAGAATAATCCATAGGCCAAAAGAGAGTGATGGGGGAGAAAGGTCCTAGTGCCCAGGGAAGACACGGCAGTGGGGACACCGCATGGTAGGCCATATCCGGGCCTCTGATGGCAGGTCTGAGGAGAGTCCAGGAACGCGGGCTTCTGGGGTTGGGCTTGGCCTGGGCAGGGGGCACGCGGTGATGTTAATGCCTAGGCCACCAAGCACATGCTTTGCTGCCCTCTTTGCTGCCCTCTTGCTTAAAAACTAGGTGCCCACTTGAGCATTTACTAACCCTATCCCAGCCCGCACATCGACACGACCAACATATTCGCCCAGCCTATGATTATAGTCTGGGTTTTTCCTTTGGTAGCTGGGCAACTTCTATTTTTAGGAACTATCTGTTATTTTATTGGATACTGACAAGAACCATATGAGGTAGTAATATTATTATCCCCATTTTACAGATGCAGAAACTGAGGCTTAGAGAGGGTAAGTAACTTATCTAAAGTCACACAGTTATTAAGCAGCAGCACTGGGATTCAAGCCCAGATCAGACGAACACTGGGGTTCATCCTCTTGCTGGAAAACCACATTGTCTTCATGAAGTGTAGTGAGGAGCAAGGCCCTGATGGGTAGGGTCTCAGGACCTGATGGGGTGTTTGGTGGGAGAAATAAAGAATCTAGATCATGGGTCCCTACCCATGTCTATCCAAGATACCCAGGTCTCTCCAGGCTTGGGTAAGGCATTCAGAAGAGACCCCCGGATTACCTAGAGGAGTAGCCCAAGTAAAACCTGGACATCCAGGGCAGAAAAAGTTGGAGGGATCAAGGGGTTCCGACGGGTATGGTGCTTGGTCTTCCTTGGTGGGGATGGGGGGTGGGAAGCTGTGTTAGCCCATCACAGACTTCAGGGCGTAGCTCAGGCGTGAGGCTCAGGGGCTCACCAGCAGTGCCATTCTCCCCTCTGCACTGCCTAGCCACACATCCTAGGCAAGGCGGAAGGCATGTCCAAGGAAATGTACCTGTATCCCATTGCTTTCCTTTCATCCGTGAGACTGAGTCTTCTAGGCCGCCACGATGGCTCCAGCCATCGACCCCTTTCCAGGGCTGGGGACGGGGGTTGAGGAAGGCCGGGAGGAGGCGCCAAGTACCACAGTGACACAGGCGCTGCTGTTCCTTCTCCAGGGATTCCAGCGGAATCGATGTGTTCCTGCTCCAGTTCTGCCTCAGTTCACCTTATAAAACATCAAGGTTCCATTTCCAGTGGGATGCCTGCGGAGCTTTTTCCCCCTTCCTCCGCTCCTCCCCCTTCCCCCCCCACCCCAGCTCCCGCCTTTCTAGTTCATTTTATTTGGTTCACGGTTCAATTTAAAAATTAATACTTGGATTCAGTTTTGGGTACAGCAGAGTTATGTGATTTGTTCCGGTTCCTGGTTCGTGAGTCAGTTCCAATCTGTTGTTCCGACATCATGTCACTGCTGTGAGCAGAGCCAGATACCGTTGCCTGAGAGGGTCCCAAGGAAGACTTGAAAAAAGCTTCTCGGCAGCCATGGCAGCCATCTTGTGCTCATTCACCTGGCTCGGAGCTGCCTCATCCTGGGGCAAACCTAATCCCAAAACAGCCCTCAGAGGAGGGATTCACACAACGGTGTTTCTGGTCCTACAGCAATACGCATGAGAATAATAACAATGGTGAGGACCCATGGGGTGTTTGTAAAGAGCACTTGGTATCTGCCAGGCTCTGTGCTCTGCTATTTAAATGCATCGTCCAACACCAAGAAGGAAGTCCTATTACTGTCCTCACTGGACAGATGAGGAAATTGACGCCCAGAGAGGCGAGCGGGATGCGAGGAGAAGCGCAATTTCAGATATTGTTAGGGCTGTAGATCAGTATTTGAGGTGAGGTGCTAAACTTGTTCCCCTTCTCCCTGTGAGGAATTAGGGGCATGGAGAGGTTCTGGAACTTGCTCAAGCTCACAGGTAGAGCAAGTGTCGATGATTAAGCACAGTTTCTTCCCCCTTCCTTCCCCGACGCGTGTTCTTTTGGAAAAGCAGAGCCACTTAAACTTTTGCTGAAGATGAGTAAGATTTGAAATAAGTAGGGTGAGGCCTCACTTTGCCTTGATTAGAGTAGAGGCAAGTCCAGCGGAAATTAATCAAAAGTTTGAATTATAGGCTATGTGAAAAGAAACGCAGTTTTCATCACTTGCAAATACATGTAATCATTGGAGCTAAGCTGCTAGGACTCTTCAGGGCACCTGCTTTAATGAGGACTCCCAAGCAATTTGCCCTCTGCCGTACTTTCAACTCCACTCCCCCGTAATCTTGCTCATGGCCGTCATCGGCTCAACAAGCCCTTCCATCGGAGATGCTGTAAAGGTACACGGCAATCAGACCTCCGACACAATTCTCACGAATTCCAAATTGGTGAAATCTGAATAAGCAAGGACATACTGAATCCGGGGAAGGTGGAAAAAATAAACAAATAAGAAACTTCGCACGTCCTGGGGTTGGTTCTGGCTCAGGAGTTCAAGCGAGAAGGCAGGAGGCCTTGTTGGCAAGCACTGACCACTCTCATCTCTGATCCTTCTGCAGGCCTGATTTTAGTCATTTACTTCTTCTTCTATGCCTCCCTGGCTGCTGTGGTCACTCTCTGCATGTACACGCTATTTCTGACCATCAGTCCTTACATGCCGACCTTCACCGAGAGGGTGAAGCCTCCTGGTGAGTGCCTGGATGCCCCGTGCTGTCAGAACTCGCTGGACAGAAATCTGCTTGTACAGCATGTTCAGCCTCAATTAACTTTGGCTCTTCCCGGTAATGACTTGGGGATTCAATTATTAAGAGTAAAAGTAAAATGGTACTTGGCAAATTATGGTCCTTTTTATTTTGATTGCCTGGGGGGTAATGGTTTCATAGGAATCAATACAAAAAAATTATCCCAAGAATGGGTTAATATATCCAAGACCTGTTTTCGTTGCCAGGAGTTATGATTAGACCCTTCGCCCATAGCCTTAACTTCAACTTCAACGTTTCTGAACCTGACACTTGGCAGCATTATGTCATTAGCCTAAATGGCTTTCTTCAGGGTAAGTAAATGCCTCTGAATGGGGGAAATCTCTGTGGAAAGGCGGTGGGGTGGGGGATTCGAAATTCACAATTTACCGGAAATCCCACTCTTACTAACCCCGGCCCATCCCTGTCTTTCCTTACCTCGCATCCCCCTCGGCACCTGTATGTACAATCAAGACTGTTCTGGTTTGTGATTGGATGTTGTCTTGAAAGCGTAGAAGACAAGTCTCCAGCAAGATGCTAAGTTCATTGGGGCAGAGAACTTGTTTTCTTTTCTTGAACATTCTAGGGCACCTAGTTATGTCCTGGGCACATCCAGATAGCTCAATAATGACCATTTATAAAAGATCATTCCAGGGGGTGGGTAGTGGTGAGAAAAGAAGAGTGTTCTCCAGAATGGGAAGAGTCCTGCCTCCTATACTTTCTCAAGGTAAGAGAATTCCTTTCTTGGAGATGGGCCATCTTGAAGGAAGAGAGCAAGGGTCTTGATTTAATAGCATCCCGGCAGGGAGTTAGAGGAAGAATCTCTGGGTGACAGTCACTCCAACATTTTGATAGCAAATGTTTGCAAGATGCCTATCTCTGTAGCATCATCAGATACACTTCCAGGGACCAATGAGTGGCTTTTTAAGAAGCCTTTCCACGGGCTGAAAACTGAGGTAGCGGTTTGGTTAAGGTCCGACACAGACCACGCAGGCTCTAAGCCCCAGGGAGTTGCACAAATTATTTGTGGAAAAAAGCCAGTTTGATTGCTTTGGTTGTCCCCGCCTGGCTGAAATGGAGGGATAGAGAGCAGCAGAATGTGCACTGAAAGAGAAAAACAATCTCTTATGTGATGGGAAGTGTTACGTAAATGCATAGACCTTGTCATTTAACTTTAATCCTGCATAGAAGCGACCGTCAGGGCGCCTGGGTGGCTCAGTCGTCGGTTAAGTGTCCAGCTCCTGATCTCAGCTCAGGTCTCGATCTTAGGATTGTGAGTTCAAGCCCCGAGTTGGGGCTACATAAAGAATCTACCATCTCCATTCGACAAATGGGGCAACTGAGGCTCAGAAAGGGGAAGTAATGTGATAAAAGTCTCCCAGCAGCCGAACCAGTGTTTAAACCCACATCCATGGTTGTGACAACCCTTGCTACTGGAAGTGTGATCCAGGACCTGCAGCATCAGCATTCCCTGGGAGTTTGTTAGAAGGGCGGGGTCTCAGGCCCCACCCCAGACCTGCTGAATCAGGATCGGCACTCGAACAAGATCGACAGGTGATCTGTATGAACTTTAAAGCTTGAGAAATACTGCTTTTCGTAATTCTTTGCTGCTGCCATATGACGTGGAGTTAGACACTCAGCTTTACATCAGTCATGCTCAGCGTCATTTTGGGGAAGTCTGAGTTTCAGATTCCTCATCTGTAAAATGAGAGGGCTGGGTCCTTTCTGGGTCCACATAGTTTTTTGAGCTCAAAACAAACAAACAAACAAACAAACAAACACAAAAACATTTTGGGCATCAAAGCCAGCACAGTATCTTCTTCTCTTTCAAACTGTGAGCTATTGCAAGTGTGTCGTCAGACTCTCTGCTGAGGAAATCCCTCCAAGAAGCTAGTAGATAGAGAAATACCAATTCTGACCTGACAGAGATGGAGAACATTAAGGAAAGCACTGGGTTTTTAGTTCCTAAGTGTAGATAACATGCCCTATTTAAAAGGAACACATCTCTGAAATAGACATCCCAGAGTATCAATTTCATTCCCACGAGGACTGGGATTTTGCAATAAGGGTCATGCCCATGTCACATTATTTTTAATGGAACTACCTCAAGAGAAACAATGAGCACGTGATTAGAACTTCTATTTAGAAACTTATTATTTGAACATAGTTCTTGTTCTAAAAAAAAAAAAAAAAAGATTAAAAAACCTTGAATGTAGCTTTGTCAAAGGAAAAATAAAGGCTTAACCATAACTGGAATAGATTTAAAATTTCCAGTTGCTCCTTAACAATATTAAACCCAAGTCACAACCTGTCTAGATGACAACCCAGCAGTACATCTGGAGTTTTACCACCAGTAGATCATAGGTGCACAGTCTCCTCTGAAATACTAAGTTACTGGGAACATGAGTGCATAGGGGCTGGACCTACCAGGACTAACTGGACTCCGTTATTTAAAACCAAACTGGAAACAATGCAGTCATTTCCAAAGCCCAGTCCGTGGCATCTGGTAGTCCAAAGAATGAGCTCACAGACAGCCCCTTTCAGCTCTCCCTCCTTGATATGTATGCCCTGGACACATGCTCCATTTCATCCGATGTAAAGGGACACGAACCCTGAGTGCCTCGGGTCTCGGCGGACAAGGTCTCACCCTCTCACCTTCTCGGGGGACACCCTACAGCTTGTCGTTGGTTTCTGTCTTTCAACCTAAGCTTCTATTTTGTGGTGCTAACCTCCGTCTGTAAGGGATGAGAAGCTGGTTTATCTCCTCTTCCTCCCTCTCTTCCTCCTCTCCTTCCCTCCTGTCCCACAACACACACTTCTCATTTTCTTGTATCAGGTGTCTCTCATGGACATGTTTCCTAGACTGAACTTAGAGAGATTTAGCCCAAGAGCTTCGCTTCCTTATATAAGCCATGCTGTGACATGACTCAGTCCCTCTTCCAAAATCTGTCTACTATGTGCCTCTTCCTCTTCCAGAAGTAGACGAGGCAGCCCTCCCAGTTTACAGTTTGCCATAGCTGAAAAGAAATAATGGAAAATGGAAGCTATACAGTGACCAACACATGACCCAGAGATAGATATTCCGAAGTTCGTAGGGAAGGAGAAGCCATCAAAGTGGGCTGAGGGGACGAGCCCGAAAGGCTTCCGGGAGAGACGCTGATGGGGACCCTGGGCACCGACGCCGGGTCACAGAGCCTAGGCCAGGCTGAGTGGGCTCAGAGGAGCAGCAGCAAGTTGCAGAAAGGAAGCTAGGGAGGACTACTGAAAGCGTGGCCTCCCTGTAGCATCTGTCTAACATGCCCCCCTCTGCCACCCCCACACACGCTTTAGGTTACAATGACAGTCTTCAAGAGGAGATGAATGTAGATTGTCCCCCGGGGCAGTACTTCATCCAAGATGGCGATGAGGAGGAAGACAAGAAGGCCTGCCAATTTAAGCGCTCCTTCCTGAAGAACTGCTCTGGCTTGGAGGACCCTACTTTTGGCTACTCTACTGGACAGCCCTGCATCCTTCTAAAGATGAACCGGGTATACTGGCCCTTGATATTCCCGTGATAATAAGTGGAGGAGCTGGGTAGGAGGGCTCTGGCCACTCCATTTCTCTCGGGCTCTGTCTTCGCACACTGCAAGTCTGCCCACTTCTACTGATAGCATCAGTAACACAAACAACCGGACAAACCTATCAAGCAGTAATCCCCTTTTCCTCCCTCAATACTTCCTATTTCCACTCTTGTCTCCTGCCCCTAACCTGCTCTTTGATGCCCTCTGTCAGTAATGAGGTCCTGAGCCGTTTGGACCAGGGGACTGACAGGATGGGGGAGGGACAATTCTTCTTTCATAAGAGATACATTTCCTCCTCTCCTGCCATGCCTTAGGTGTGGTAGAGCCTTACCAGGCACATCCCTCTTAAAACCAGAAAGCTCTTTACATCTTCAGGGTTCTCCTGCTGCAGTTACCGTTGTATGAGCATCAGGCACAAATACAAGGGGTAAGCTGAGCTGCACAGTTCTGGAGATATTTTTGCATTTTTTTGCCTTTTTTAAAAAAAATTTATTTTTTTTTATTTGACAGAGAGAGTACAAGCAGGGGGAGCAGCAGTGGGAGAGGGAGAAGCAGGCTCCCCGCTGAGCAGGGAGCCCCATGAGGGACTTGATCCCAGGACCCTGGGATCATGATCTGAATCGAAGGCAGAGGCTTAACTGACTGAGCCACCTAGGCGCCCCTATTTTTTGGCTTTTGTAACATTTCTGAGAAGGCTAATAGGTTAAGTTTATGCCTAAGGAAGGGGTGGTTTAAGGGGGTTTAGAAAAGCCCCATTTTTACTGTGCAATCCATTTTGGTTTTTGATGTTTAAACAACAACAACAACATGTTGGTTTTCTTTTAATAGATTGTAGGCTTCCGTCCTGAGCTTGGGGATCCTGTGAAGGTGTCCTGCAAAGTTCAGGTAAAGTGCCTTTGTGAGTAAGTACTGCTAGCGCATCTGTTGTATGCAAAAAGATGGTTCATCCCTTCCAAGGCTTTCACCGTGGATGACTGGCTGTGGGTTAGGGGAAGGGTTAGTCTTTTCATAACTGAGCCTCCCTTTGGTAGCTTTTGGCCCCCCTCTTGCCAGAAAGCACTCATGTGTGTTTGTGTGCGTCATGCGGGTGTGTGTGTCGGCGCCGGTTTATACCTGCGAAAGCCAAAGAACGACCCTGCTAAAAGGCCACAGCAAGGACTGACAATGCGCCCCGTCATTAACTGGGATTCCGTTTACACTTTTGGTTTTAGCTCTAATTACTTGTTTCTTTGAACTAAACAAACAGCTTTTATTAGAGTCATTAGTCCCTGCTTTTCAACCAGAATTTCACTTTTTGCAGCAATGACCAGTGGCACTGAGTGTTGGGGTAAGGAATGACTACAAGAGAAGTATAAAGAGAACTCCATTAATATGCTAATTAACTGTCCTTCGAGGGACCATTAACTCCTATCTCATCGGCACCAATTAGCTCCTTTGTAGGAAGAAGCCCTAGGTGTTGGGTTTGCTTCTCAAAGTGGACGCAGTAGCCCCCTCCAGTTTCCTAACATCCAGGGCGCCCCCAGTCCCGGACAGCCGGCCCGCTCATGTTCGTGAAGCCAGGTAATCCCATCGTCAGTGCTAGAAACACAGCTCAAAACTCCAGCCTTGTTGGTGGCAGATCAGAAAGCCGCAAAAGGCAGCATTTACCCAGCACGCATTTATTGATCACTTACGCCCTACCAGGTACTTTGCTAGGTGCTGGGAGCACCAAGGTAACTATGACTCTGTCTCTGAAGTCGGGGCGTCACGTATTCCAGCTGCTATGAAAGGGGCAGTGGGGACACTGAAGATGAGTGTTGAAAGGTCGGGCCGCGGTTTGCCCCGTGAACAAGGTAGGCAGGACGTTCATTCTGTTCACACGGACACGAGTATGTGTAAATATACACACACGCGCACGGCGTGACAACAAACTAGTGCCACTGATTCCCCAGACTATTCACAGACGTGAATTGCATGGCTTTCTAGAAGAATATGTAAGTAAATCATAAAGACCGACTCAGTCTTAAACTAGCATGCTAATTGGCTCGAGTCCTACTTACAGCTCCCTAGAGCCACTCGTTTTTCTGCTTGCACAGAACCTTGCACAACCCTGCTGGCAGCCCCCCGGAGTCCTTTTTAAAGGACAGTTCGTCCTTTAAAAAGAAAACAAGAAATAGTAAGAGTCAAAAAAAAAAAAAAGAAAAGAAATAGTAAGAGTCATTATACATTCTATAATAATCAATTGGTCAAAATCCACACCCATTTGTGGAAATCAAGCAGGACAAGGTAATCACTAGGATAAATTAAGGAGAGCTTAGAGTATACTCTGAACGATCATACTATGTCGACAGAAGGAATCACATGACCCCAGCGAGTGATTGGCTAGTAGTGAGCTCTGTTTGTCCCTTATTATTAGTGTTAGGCAAGCCTAACACATAGGCAGAATGGTCAGTCCCCTACCTGACATGATACGATGAGGGTAGACTTACTTATTTCATCTTTCCAGCACTGGTTCCCTCTTGCTTATCCTCCTGAGTTCACCCCCTGTAAGTAAGCAATACAGAGAAGGTGGTCAGACACGAGTTTCCGTGGGCCAGACTGTAGGCTGTGTCCCTGTGCAGCAGATCCCTGCACGCCTGGTCTGCCTTCCCATGGAACTGAGCCCACGGTGCGCAAGTTGTCGTGGCGTGGGATCTACTCAACACGTTCTAACTTCTGCCTGCCTCAGTGTCCAAGACTGGCTGCCAGGCCCAGGATGATTTTTTTTTTGGAGAGGGGCTGGCATGGCAGGCCCTCTTGCTAGAGCAGCACCAACTACTGGCAGCCTCCCGGAGCCCTTCTGTCTGGGTCCCCTAGGAGCCAGTACAGAACTGTATTGAGCACGCTCGGCCTCCTCAGTCCAGGCCTTCCATCCAGTATTCTTTGAACTGAAAACTGAGGCACAGTCTCTCCATGGAAATGCTCTGGGGATAGGTGTGGGGTAAGCTATGCACCATTCTACTTTCATGGGTCTTCCTGGGACAGTTGGTTCTGGGTCACATGGTGATTTCACCTGGGGCACAGGCCCCTCGATCTCAGGCTTCAACCCACCGGGGGACCCAGCATCCCACGTATACTTGCTTTTACTTCCAGAGAGGCGATGAAAATGACATCCGATCCATCAATTACTACCCAGAGTCGGCTTCTTTTGACCTTCGCTACTACCCTTACTACGGCAAACTGACTCACGTAAGCCTGTATCCTTTTCAGTCTTCGCTGTCAGAAAGGGCTCAGAGACAGAGGCAGGGCTGTCCGGAATCGCTGAGAATTAGGGAGCAGCATGTAGTAACAGTGGGGTGAAGAGCGGCTGGCCAAGCCCGGGAGCTCCCTCTCCCGGTTCCTGGTATAGCCACTCCTTTCCGTATCTGAAGGTATTTCAGATATGGTCTGGTCTAACTCCTTCAGTTTACAGATGGAGAAATTCGAGTTCAGAGACAGAAAGTGACTTGCCCTACACACAGAGCTAATTAGTGGCAGAGCCAGGAGCAGACCAATCGCTGTCACTGCACTCCACTACCCCCAAATGATCACACCCACCTGTTTGTCCCAGGTGAAGCCTTGGGGCAGTGGTGGGTCATAGGGTGCGGCTTCACCTTTAGCACAGACATTTCAAAGATACTAGTTCTGGTTTCATTCGTGGTCTGATACCCAGAAAATCCTATCACACAGAGTTAGAATTGGTTTTCCCCAGAGGACAGACATCCGACAGTGACTTATGAGAGAAATGTGTCATTTCTCCCACTGAACCAGGGCAGAGAAAGAGCATGTCAGTTGCTTTAGCCATTCGTGACTTGGCGTCATGGGATTTGCTCAGTTCGCTGTGTGAGGGTTACCCCGTCCTGCACTATCTGCTCCCTTGCATCCTGTTACACACCCCCACGCCCCCCGCTCCTCCCACTTAGGAGTCATTGTTCTTCTGCCTACAGGTTAACTACACCTCCCCGCTGGTGGCAATGCACTTCACAGATGTGGTGAAGAACCAAGCGGTGCCCGTCCAGTGCCAGCTGAAGGGCAAGGGCATCATAAATGATGTCATCAATGATCGTTTTGTGGGTAGGGTGATCTTTACACTGAACATAGAAACCTAAGAACTTTGCGGGGCACTCCCACTAGTTCTGTTTCTGTTTTATTTCATGTACCCCCTGGTAGTACCTGAATTCTTTTTCTTCGCTCAGGACACAGCCAGATGGACACTTAAGACAGCAGATCATCTTTCCTTGCCTTTGACATATGTATAAAATGACATTGTGGGATTGATTTTTTAAAGGTAGTCTCTCCTGATGACAAATAGATGATGTTAATTTCCTTTCCCCCCACTTAAAACCCATTCGTGCTGCTAGAAGTCTCACCATAGCGTAAACGTAGTATCTGATAAAATTCACAAGAGCCATGAAGGAGAATTTCTATAATGATTTTAAATTCATCGTGTTTTGTAAAATTTTGTTGTTTTTAGAGGTGAGATTCCTCCCAACCAGGCTGATAAGCATTTTTTTTTAAATTTTTTCTTAACCTGCCTGGCAAGTTCCTTCCCTGGGAATCACCAATCAGCTCAACTCAGAATACACCTAGGGCTACCATACCTAGAGAACTCTATATCCAAGGGTGCCTGAGGAACTGGCTGTCTCAAATAATTCAAATAATACTGATTTGAAGACAAGGTTCTCTTCAGCTGGGACAGAAAGCAGTGCTAACTGGATATCATTCTGGAATAGAAATGAACACCTTTCCTATGACTTTTTTGGGAGGTGGGGTCCATAGCAACTGGGGAGAATACTTACCATGCGGATGTGATTGGCATTTGATTCCTTGCTCTGTGGTGTGATCACCCAAAGGCAAACATTCCTGCACACGGGTTTGTCTCAGCTTCAGGCAAAGGAGAAAACGAGGAAGATCTCCACCAGCTAATTATTCTTGGGCCATATGCTTGACAGTAGTATAATGTTCTTTGAGACCATCCGGGATGGGCCGTCGAGCCCCAGCTACAGCTCTAGGGATTGAAATCACAGTCTGCCAACTGATACATAGTAAGATAGAAAACTCCCACCAGGCTACCCCAAAACCCAAGGCCCATTACCAGCGTTTCATTTGCCTAGAAAACGATGTGGGGCAGATGTTTATCCAGGTTGTGGATCAGCCAAGCTGCTTTGTCTTCTTCAGCCATGCGACCATTCCACTGCTTCTTAACACGTCCACCAGGGGGAGGGCTGGGACACGAGAAAAAGTGAGCATTAGCGAATTGCATGGTGTCTCGGGGGCCAAAGAAAGCTTCGGCGCCACCTAGAAGCATCCAGAGTCTGAACCTCCTCTATAATGTTTATATTCTCCCAAAACGGGGAACTGGCAATCTGGTAGTGAAGACAAACAAGCAAAGAAGTAACTATGAACTCGTATGATGAGTTATACGACTAGTATGTGGAAATGCTATGGGGACATGAGGAAAAGTAACTAACTTGAGCTGAGAAAGTAGCAGAGAGGAAATTTCACATGCAAAGTCACAATCACGAAAGACCACCGTGTGTTTGGGTAACTGGGAGCAGTCCGTGTAACTGGAGTGTACGGGGCTCAGAGGAATGGCCGGGAGTAGCAGGAGATTGGGCTAGAGAGGTATACACGTACTGAAAGAGGACTTTGAGTTTAATCCAGTAGGTGAAAAGGAGTCATTCAAGTATTTTAAGCAGGGAAGCTCTGTGATCATATGTGCACTTTAGAAAGAGCACTTTGGCAGCTACAATGTGAAGGGTGGGTTGGACAGGGCAAGACTGGGGCATGGGCAATGAGGGAGAAGGAGGAGTCAGGAATGGCTCCAAGGTTTTGAACTTGGCTAGAACCAGTGTGATGATGACATTATTGATCGAGACTGAGAATCCAAGAGAGAAGCAAGATTGGAGAGCAAGATGTGATCAATTTAAAGCTTGTGATTCCTACTGGTCAGACACCGAGATGTGGAGATGTCGACACAAGTGGGGTTGGGGAGAAGGAAATCTGAGAACAAAAACAGCATTTGCTTAAGTGAACGCTCTTAAGAAATTCTAAGCTATTTAATCTCAGGAGCTTGAGCCAGTTACGTAAACACGCCACACCAGTCTAGTCTCTCAGATAGTGTTTTTCTCTTTCGCCTGTGGCAGAAAGCACTGCCGCTGCTCTTTGGAATCTCCTTCCCGCTTCCCGACTCTCGTCAACAGAGTAGAGGGGAGCCGACCTCTATTAACAAGATAAAAGATATTCGACAGCATATCTGTGGAAAATACAAAAAGACAATGAAACTGTCTCCTCCCAACCCCCCGTCCTTACCAAATTCCATGTCCAAAACTGATCTTTCAAAAGAAAGGACAAAATACCTGAAGACGGTAACTTTAAAGCCATTTCGAGATTACCTCAAATAATCAAACTCTCAAGATTCAGTAGGAAAAGATAATAGAACATTAGATCTGGAAAGGATACTAGAGTGTTTAGAGAAAACAACCTGCATTGCATCTGACTCCAGGTCCAGTGCTCTTTCTACTCTGAGCTGCTGCTTACCAGGAAGTACCATCTTTTTAAAAATCAATGGATGATACCCCAAACATTTTGAAACATATGTCAAATTTTGAGTTAGAATAGTTAACATTTCACAGGAATTCAACTACTGGTGCTATATTTTATACATAATACATTATCCTGTTAAATACGTTGACTATTACACAGACAAGGAATTATGAATCTTTTGTCCTACAGTATTTCTCATTCAGTGGAATCCATTGTATCCACAGTTTCCAAGCAGTATTGAATAGTACTAGGATGGTTTGGGTTGTCACACGGGACATGTAAAAATAGCTTTATCACACAGAACTGGATATTATCACTAAACTGGGATTCTAACAGTTCAATAAACTTCCGGTGGATTAATCTAAATCTTCCCCTATACCGTTCCACACCGGGATTTGATCTGTATACCACCTGTTGCAATGCACTTGGTTTTACTTGATTGTCGATGAGAATTCCTACTTCCAAATGCCTTCGTGGTTTTGTCCATGCTAGATTTATGATTTCTCACCCCTCTGAAGTCATTATCCTAAAGTAACTCTTCTTAGGCATCTATTTGCTGGGAATCTTCATGTAGAAAACATTATTGTATTGAGGAATTGTTGACGACAATAAATTGAAATAAAAATAGAAGTGTATGGTTTCCTCTTTCTAGACAGTATCACTGATTTTCCCGCAGGAATCCTGGGCAGCCATGTGGGTGGACAACTTGACAACTGACAGCCTATTAGTTTAAAACTTTCTTCTTCTTCTTCCTCCCACCCTTTTTTTTTTTTTTTTTTTTTTTTGGACTCTTGGGGTTTAACCACAGGAGGATGAAACTAAAAGTTGTTTCATTTCTGAGCATTTTTCCTTTTCAGTCTCTATGCTCTGGTTTCTCGGAAGACTACTTTGTCAGAGCAAACTTCCTTTCTTCATCAAGTCCTGGTATAAATTGTTCCATTCGTTTGTGTAGGAAAAGAGCACCAAGAAAAACTTTGAGGTGGGGAAAAGGAACCAAAATCCAAAGAGAAGCTGCAATTGCTTGATGAAAGCCTAGCTAAGTGACTTTAGGGCACATCTGGCCACAAATGGTCTCCCAGAGCACATCTCTAATGGTAATTGCAATTAAAGACAGAAATATTTCCACTCCCTTGTTTGACTCAGAGACTAAGCTGCTGTAGGAATCCCTTCTTTCTTGGGAAGCTGCCCTGGCCCAAGGTCTACGAGGCTTATATAGTTTGATTGGGGTGAAGTCTGTGATCCCAGTACATTTCCCCTGTCTAGGTTCTTTGTTAGAGTCATTTTCCTTACTGATTTCCTCTTAAAATACTCAAACATGATAAAGTAATTTAGCCACATCATGCAGAAGTGTGATTTACACTGTGATTTTATCCAGGCAGAAAACAGAGGTTTGGATGTGTGTGGTGGTGGGGAGAAAGGACAGGATGGATGGAGGCAAAGGGCAAGGAAAAGGGAGTTGAAAGGCTGAATAGCCCTGCTTACTTCACAAAGTTCTTTAGTTGCAGGCTAGAAGGGAAGAAACGCTGATAGGAATATCTAAAAGGCTTAAGAAGGATATGATAGGCTCTCAGTCTGGCAGCTTAGTCTCCAAGATGTACTTCTGTGCAGGCTCCTGTATGGCCATAACATCAATCAGGGTTCCAACAATAAAGAGCGCACCTGACAAAATGGAATAATTGGAAGGGGGGTTATTTCCAAAGAGATGACTTATAAATGTGTAGATGCAGGGAACCACAGAGAATAGCACAATAACCCAGGCTAGTATAAGCTAAACTCGTACCTTCCCTAGAGCCCAAGGGACAGGCATAGGAAGTGGCTCCCACAACCCAGAAGGACTGAGTCATGTACAATTGACTGCCTCGAGAAGAGTGATGACCTTGTTGAAGGTCTAACCTAGCCCAAGGTGATTTTGTAGGGAGGTAATCCTACACCTATTTATGGTTGTAGCTGAACTTTTAAACTAAAATCTTTCCAAAATTTTAACATTAAGATCTCCAAAGAATAGTCCTTTCACTCTACCCTAGCATTTTGTTGACATCTTTCACTTGAAAGAAAGGGAGGATGAAGAAAGAAAGAACCCACTTTGATTTATTGTGCTTTATCTTTACCAAAAAACATTCTATAATTCAACTCTGTATTAAATGTCTGGCTTGCATAAGACATTTTCTTTCCAGAACAGAATGATACAACCTTCATAGTACAGTTAACTTGAATCAGAAGAGTATTTGTCTTCCATTAAGGACAAACATATTCATAAATGAGAATCAGGATAAGGGTGACATCCTTTCCCTCTCCAGTCCTCCAGCTGATGATATCATTTTGTATATAGAAAATCCTAAGGAATCTACTAAAAGACTATTACAGCTAATAAACAAATTCATCAACATTGCAAGATAAAAGATCAGTATACAAAAATCAGTTGTCTTTCCATGAAATAGCAGTGAACAATTAAAAAAAGAAATTAACAAAACAATTCCATTTACAATTGCATAGAAATAAAATACTTAGGAAAAGAGTAACAAAAGAAATGCAAGACTTGTGCACTGAAAACTACATAGCGTTGTTGAAATAAAAGAGCTAAATAAATGGAAAGACACCCATGTTCATGGATTAGATTAATATTGCTAAAATGGCAATACTTTCCAAATTGATCTACATATTCAATACAATCCTTTCAAAACCAACTTCCTCTTCCCCCAGAAATTGATATGCTAATCCAAAAATTAATTTGGAAATGTAAGGGACCCAGGAAAAGCCAAAATAATTTTGAAAAAGAAGAATAAATCTGGGGGCGCCTGGGTGGCTCAGTGGGTTAAAGCCTCTGCCTTCGGCTCAGGTCATGATCTCAGGGTCCTGGGATGGAGCCCCTCATCGCATCGGGCTCTCTGCTCAGCAGGGAGCCTGCTTCCCCCTCTCTCTCTCTGCCTGCCTCTCTGCCTACTTGTGATCTCTCTCTCTGTCAAATAAATAAATAAAATCTAAAAAAAAAAAAAAGAAGAAATCTGGAAGACCCATACATCTCAATTTCAAAACTTACTACAATGCTAGAGTAATTAAAACAGTGTGCTACTGTCATAAGGACAGACATACAGAACAATGGACTAGAACTGAAAGTCCAAAAATAAACCCATACAATGGACTAGAACTGAGAGTCCAAAAATAAACCCATACATCTATGGCCAGTTGATTTTTGAAAACAGTGCTACATTCATTCAAGAGCCAAAGAACAGTCTCTTCAATAAATTGTGCTGGGACAATCCACATGCAGAAATGTTAATTTGGACCCTTACTTCACACCGTATACAAAAATTAACCCTGAATGGATCAAAGATCTAAATGTAAGAGCTAAAATTATAAAACTCTTAGAAGAAATACAGACATAAATCTTTGTGAACTTGGATTAAACAATGGTTTCTTAAATACAAAAGTATGCAAAGAGTCTAAATAGACATTTCTCAAAAAAAGCTATACAAATGACTAATAAGCATTTGAAAAGATGTTAAACATTATTAGTCATTAGGGAAGTGCAAATCAAAACCAAATAAGAGACCATTTCACATCCACTACAATGGCTATTAAAAGAAAGGACAATAACAAGTGTTGTTGAGGATACGGAGAAATTAGAACTCTCATAATCTGCTGGAGAGAATGTAAAATGGTGAAGCACTTTGGAATAAACAGTTTGGCAGTTCTTCAAAAGGTTAAACATAGACTTTGCCATATGACCCAGAAATTCCACTCCTAGATACACACCAAAGATCACTGAAAACATAAGTCCACCCAAAAGCTACTACTCGAATGTTCATAGCAGCATTATTCATAATAACCAAAAAGTGGAAATAACTCAATGTCCATCAACTGAAGAATGAATAAACAAAGTGTGGCATATCTATATAATGGAATATTATTAAGCTATAAAAGCTATCAACTACAGATCCATGCAATAGCACAGATGAACCTCAAAACATGATGCTAAGTGAAAGAAGCCAGAAAAAAAGGCCACATGTATCATCCCATTTATATGACATGTCCAGAATAGGCAAATCCATAAAGACACAAAACAGATCAGTGGTTGCCAGGGAGGGGCTGGAGGGGGGTGGAATAGAGTGATTGCTAATGGGAATAAGAATATCTATCTATCTATCTATCTATCTATCCATCTATACATTCATCTGTCGATCCACCTATACCTATCCATCAAAAAGACAGAGGGAGAGAAATTTCTGGGTCATATGGCAACTTCTTAACTTTTAGTGGAACTGCCAGGCTGTTTTCCAAAGCAGCTGCACCATTTTACAGTCCCACCAGCAATATATGAGAGTTCCAATTTCTCTATATCCTTGTCTATACTTGTTACTGTCCATTTTTGAAATTATAGTCATCCCACCGGGTGTGCAGTGGCATCTCATTGTGATTTTGATTTGCATTTTGCAAAAAATGTTGAACATTCTTTTCATGTGCTCATTGACCATTTGCATATTTTCTTTGGAGAGATATCTATTCAGATTTTGTGCTCATTTTTAGTTCGGTTGTCTTTTTACTATTTTTGTTAGAGCTATTTATGGTCTAGATATTAGACCCTTATCAAGTATAAGATTTACATAAATTTGGGGCGCCTGGGTGGCTCGGTGGGTTAAAGCCTCTGCCTTCGGCTCAGGTCATGATCTCGGGGTCCTGGGATGGAGCCCCACATCGGGCTCTCTGCTCAGCAGGGAGCCTGCTTCCCCCTCTCTCTGCCTGCCTCTCTGCCTACTTGTGATCTCTCTCTGTCAAATAAATAAATAAAATCTTTAAAAAAAAAGACTTACATAAATTTTCTCCCATTTTATGGTTTGTCTTTTCAAGTTCTTGATAGAATCCTTTGAAGTAAAAAAGTTTTTAATTTAGGTGAAGTACAATTTATGTATTTTTTCTTTGGTTGCTTGTGCTTTTGGTCTCATATCTAAGAAACTCTTTCCTAACTCAAGGTCATGAAGTTTAGTCCTATGTTTTCTTCTAGGTGTTTTAGAGCTTCTGCTGGTATATTTAGATCTATGACCATTTTGAGCTACCACATGTTTTTTTTTTTTAGATTTATTTATTTGACAGAGAGAGCAAGAGAGTTCAAGCAGGAGGAGCAGCAGAGGGAGAAGGAGAAGCAGGCTTCCCGCTGAGCGGGGAGATACAGGGCTCAATCCCAGGACCCTGGGATCATGACTTGAGCTGAAGGCAGACACAACTGACTGAGCCACCCAGGCGCCCCTGGAGTTACCACTCTTTTAATTACTATAGCTTTGCAGCAAGTTGTGATTGGGAAGTATGAATCTTCCAACTTTGTTCTTTTTAAAATCCTTTTTTGGATTTTCTGTATTCTTCTAACTTCTATTTAAATTTTTGGATCTGCTTGTTAATTTCTGCAAGAAAGATTCTATTTCAATGGTTGCTTTAGGGTTTATAGCAGGTTTCTCTCAGCATTGTTGACATTTGGGGCTAGGTAACTGTTTTGGGGACTGTCCTATGCATTTTGCAGCATTCCTGACCTCTATCCTATAAATATCAGTTTTGGAAACCAAACATGTCTCCAGACATTGTTGAATGTCCTCCAGGGGCCAAAATCACCCCTGACTGCGAACCACTGGTTTAGAGTTTACATCTTTAACATCATAACCTACCTTCAAGTCATATTATACCATTTCATGTATTGTATATGAACCTTACCATAGAATACTTCCATTTTCCCCATCCAGACCTTTTGGCTACTGTTATCATACATTTTACTTATCCATATGTCATAAGTCCCACAACACGTTGTTATTATTTTTATTTAAACAATTGTTTTAAAAAGAGATTTAAATAATAAGAAAAATAATCTTACATATTTAATCATGTAGTTACCATTTCCAGGGCTCTTTATTCCTTTGTGTAGATCCAGGTTTCCAAGTAGCATCATTTTCATTCTGCTTGAAAAACGTCCTTTAACATGTTCAGTGGTGCAGAACTGCTGGTGAGGTTTTTTTTCGGCTTTCGTATGCCTGAAAGTCTTTATTTTTGCCTTTGTTTTTGAAAAATATGTTGATGAGTATAGAATTCTTGATTGGGAGGGGCACCTGGGTGGCTCAGTTGGGTAAGCATCCGACTGTTGATCTCAGTTCAGGTCTTAATTTCAGGGTTGTGAGTTCAAGCCCCATGTTGGGCTCCACACTCGGCGTGGAACCTATTTTTAAAAAAAAGAATTGCTGACTAAGAGTGCTTTCTTTCACTTCTTTAAAGATGTTGCTTCACTGTCTTCTGGCTTGTTTCTCCAAGAAATCTGATGGTAACCTTTCTACATATCTTTTTTCCCCCCTCACTGTTTTTGTTTTGTTGGTTTTTAAAAAAAGATTTTATTTATTTATTTGTCAGAGAGAGAGAGAGCACACAAGCAGGGTGAGTGGCAGACAGAGGGAAAAGCAGGCTCTCTGCTGAGCAAGGAGCCTGATGCAGGACTTCATCCTAGGACCCTGGGATCATGATCTGAGCCGAAGGCAGATGCTTAACAGACTAAGCCACCCAGGCATCCCTTCTCCTCGCTGTAAGGTTTTTCTTTATCATTATTTCTAGGCAATATGATATTATGTGCTTGGCACAGTTTTCACGCTCCTTGTGCTGGGAGTTCATTGATCTTCTTGGATCTGTGGGCTTCCTAAAATTTGGAAATAACTCAGCCATTATTTCTTCTTCAAATATTCTTTCAGCTACCACTCCCACCTCATCCTCTCCTTCAGGGACTCTAAATACATACACACACACACACACACACACACATATATATATATATATATATATATATATATATATATATATATATATATATAGGGTTGCATTATATTCTCCCATAATTCATTGATATACTGGCCTTTTTTCCATTCATTTTCTATCTGCATTTCATTTAGACTATTTTCTATTATATCTTCAAATACACTAATATTTTCCTCTACACTTGGTAATCTATTATTAATCAAAAATATAGTGCTTATTTCATCTCAGATATTGTAGTTTTCATTTCCACAAGTTTGATTTGGGTCCTTTTTATATTTCGCATGTCTTTACCTATTATGTTCAATCTTTCTGTACTATATTGAGGATGTTAAATACATTTATAATGACCTTTTAAAATATTTATTTATTTATTTGAGAGACAGAGTGAGGAGTGAGGGGCAGAGTGAGAGGGAGAGAGAGAATCTCAAGTAGACTCAATGCTGAGCACAAAGCCCCTCGTGGGACTTGATCTCATGATCCCGAGATCATGACCTGAGCCGAGACCAAGAGTTGGATGCTCAACTGACTGAGCCACCCAGGTGCCCCAATTACCTTTTTTTTTTTTTTTAAAGATTAGATGGTTATAGATTTGTGGGCAGAGGGTACGTGGCCTGGCCTTCTAATTAGGAACCTGAAAGGAAAATGACTGGAAAATTGCAGGCAAAAGAGTTTGGGATGTGGATGAACATATGGCGATGCTTACAAAGTGTGAAGATCTTTGTATCACTTGTTAATGCTCACCAGACAGTGTCTACCATGGAAGAGGTACTAAAAAACCAAGGAAACAAAATGGCTTGGTCAGTTGACATCAGCCCGTCACTTTGGTGCTAGCATGTTGAGCACATGAACAAAGTGGCCTTAATGGCAGAGGTGGAGACTAAAGATGGGCCCAACGGCATGGATCCATACTTACCAAGACTGGTCTGGCTATTGCTACCTCTGAATCTCTAATCTACCAACAAATTAGGCCAATAGGGAACATCTGGTATGGCATGATCACTCTATGTGTCCAACTGACCATTTGGTGACAAGTTGACTACAGTGAGCCACTTCATTCTTGGATGTACCACCAGTTTGTTTTCACGGCAGTGGATATATATTTCTGGTATGGGTTTGCCTCTCTGGATCACAAGGTCCCAGTCAACACTGCTATCTGAGGTCTTACAGAGTATTTGATCAAGTAGCATGTCATATCACATAACATTGCATTAAGCCGGGAGATGCATTTTACAGCAAAGGAAATATAAGAATGGGCCTATGACGATGGGATCTACTGGTTCCATAACATATGACACCCCCCCCCCCCAGAAAGCTGATATCCTCACAAAGTAATGGAATTGCCTGCTAAGGAACAGCTGAAGCACCAACTGAAGGTAAATACTTTGTGAGGACAGAATGCTGTTCTCCAGAATACATTAAATTCATTGAATCAAACATTTTTATATGGTGTGTATCCTCAATTAGGATACATGGGTTCAGGAGCCAAGAAGTGGAAGCAGGAATAGCCACACTTGTCATCACTTCCAGTGACACATTTGGGGGACTTTATGTTTGCCATCCCCGCAATTCTGAACTTTCTAAGGTCAGAGGTGCTAGCCCTGAAGGGAGCTCACTCTAGCCCAGGGTTTCTCAACCTTGCCACTGATGACACTTGGGGCTAGATAATTCTTTGTTCGCAGGGGCTGTCCTATACACATAGGATATCTAACAGCATCCCTGGCTAGATACCAGTAACACACTCTTCCCAGCTGTGATGAACAAAAATGTCTCCAGATATTTCCAAATGTTTTCTGAGAGACTAAATTGCCCCAAGTTGAGAATCACTGCTCTATCCAATGGAGAAAAAAAAGGTTCACATTGAACTATAATTTGTGGCTGCCACCTGGGCATTTTGATCTCCTTGCGTCCACGGTCCAGCAGGCAAGAAGAGGAGTCACCATTTGAACTTCGTCAGTTGACCCTGACTATCAGGAGATAGGGCAAGTATTGTACAATGGGAACAGGGAGGAATGATTGGAGGATCAAGTAGTCTCTAAGCAGAAGCAGCCGCTAGGTTGGATTAGTATTCTGTCAGAGATCTGTCCAGCAAGGAGAAAAGCCCAACTAGATAGACACACTTTGTTACTTACATAGAGAGTATAGCAAGATCAGCACAGCGTCAGCTCCCCACATCCCTAATCTCACAGGATGACACCTGAACCACAGGGGTCAGATAACAGACTGATTGAGCATTCCGTTGTGGAGCAACCAATTCTAAACTGCAGCTAAGAAGTGTTAGAGCCTTTATCTATATGCTAAGGAGGCCAAGGTAGACAGTCCATGCCTCATTGGAACCAGAGAGGTAGATAAGAACCCGATCTGTGGCATCCTCCTGCCAAGAGAGGGAAGCTCATGAGAAATAGTCTTGCGACAGCTCCTTACAAGATTGCTATCTTGCCATGTTCCTCGGAGGATCACAGGGTGTTCGGCCAAGACTTAGGTCAAAACAGTTGAGCCTTGCCCATGTGGCCTACCCAGATATATGAAGGCTGCCAGCGTGTCCTGGTTGATCCATTTCCCCACAGGTATGTGTGTGGAACCCACGTGATCCACTTGGCTATTTCTAGGTACTACCTTTCCCAGTTATGACTATAAATGGACAGGTACAGCAACCTTAAACTGAGGGCGTGGTGAGGTGATTGAGGCTACCCAAGGACTAAGGTCTGGGTTCATACCTCCAGGTAAGCCACAGAGACAACAGAGGCGGTAACAAGGGGTGAATGGAACTTAAAAGGGACGGTAGAGGAAGGAGATGATGACTATCAATTGTGAACCCAAGATCAACGTCTACAGTGTTGCCTACGTTTGTAACACAGACCTCCCTCTTCTAAGTTTCCCCTCAGGAGGAAAGACCTTATAGAGTCCTGTAGAATCTGCCCCCCAAATATATAGAAAGAAGCAGTGGCACAAGTAGTACATTGTGGTAGACAAAGACATATACGACCTAGCTGCCTCTTCGAGGAAAAAGTTGCTGCTCAGCTCTGGGAAGGGCAGTCAGCGGACCCTGGGTAGCTGTCAGCGTTTCCAGGGCGTGCCTCAGCTGCCGTCTCTCTTTGCCCAAGTTACGCCCTTCCTGTGGCAGCCCACATCTAGTAACTGAGTTTGACACGGGGCCACGCTGATTGCCTATACTCATCTCAAAGCCCTTTGCTGGGTCACCAAAGTCTTCGTTTGGCCTATATCACATTCCAGCTTCTCCACTGGCCCAATCCTGCTTCATCCGCCTTTCGTGGGTGTTGATCCCTGACAAACACCTGACACCCTAACTCCATTTCAGCATCTGTTTCTGGAGAACCCAAACTGGAACACCAATGATGATGTGCAGATCCAGGTTTAGAGGAAACAATGTATCTTGATATGTCGAAATATACTCTGCATTGATATTTTTGCAGCATAAAGCTGTTCATAATATTTCCTTATAAGCATTTTAATGTCTGTATGAATCTGTAGTGATGTACTGTCTCTCATTCTTTATATTGGTAATTTGTGTCTTTTCACTTTTTTTTCCCCTAGTGAGTCTGCCTGGAGGTTTATCAGTTTTACTGATTTCCTTAAAGACCAGCTATAGATTTCACTGATTTTCCTCCATTGTAGTTTTATTGTTTTCTACCTCATTGATTTCTATTCTGATTTTGAAAAATTATTTTGCATTTAATTCGTTCTTATATTTTTGGGTTCTTAAAGTGGAAACTCAGGTCACTGAATTGGACCTTTCTTCTTTTATAATGTAAACATTTAGTTCTAGAAATTTCCAAGTATGTTTAGATTTAAACAATATATCTAAACATGTTTAAATTTTCCTCTAAGTAAGCTTAGGCTTTAGCTACACCTCAGTCATTCTGATATATTGTGTTTTTATTTTAATTCCCTTCAAAACGCTTTCTAATTTCCCATTTAATTTCTTCTTTAACTCATGAAATATTTAGATGTAGTATTATTGAGTTTCCAAATATTTGGGGATTTATAGATATCTTTCTGTTATTGATTTCTAATTTAATTTTCCATTGTGGTAAGATGACATACATCAGATTATCTAAATGATTTTAAATATATTGACTTGTTTTATAACTCAGAATATTGTCTGTCTTGGAAAATGATCACTTGAAATATTCTGATGTTTGTAGGTATGTTCTATAAATATCAATTAAGTCAAGTTGATTAATCATATTTTTTTGACTGATCATACTTTTCATATCTTCTTTGCGTTTGCTGCTCTGCTATCTACTTTCTTTGAAAATTAAAGCCACCATTTCAGCTTCATTTTGATTAGTATTAAGAGGATGTATTTTTTTTCTATTCTTATACTTAAGCTTATTTGTGTCTTTATATCTACGGTGGGTTTATTGTAGACCACACGTAGTTGGATCTTGGTTTTTTTCTTGTCCTGACAATCTCCACCATTTACTTGATATTTGTTTTTTTTAAAGATTTTATTTATTTATTTGACAGAGAGAGAGAGATCACAAGTAGGCAGAGAGGCAGGCAGAGAGAGAGGGGGAAGCAGGCTCCCTGCCGAGCAGAGAGCCTGATGCAGGGCTCGATCCCAGGACCCCGAGATCATGACCTGAGCCGAAGGCAGAGGCTTTAACCCACTGAGCCACTCAGGCGCCCCTTACTTGAGTTTTTTAGACTGTTTATAAATAACGTGATTATTGATATGAATTGTATTTAAATCTACCATCTTGCTATTTGTTTTCTGCTGGTCTTGTTGGTTCATTGTTCCCCTTTCTTCTTTTTACTGTCTCCTATTTGAATTAGTTGGGTTTTAAAAATGATTCCATTTTATCCCCTTTATTGATTTTTTAGCTATATTGTTTGATTTATTTGTTTGGGGTTTTTTTAGACATTGCTTTAGGGTTCATAGTAGATATTTTTAACATATCACTGTCTACCTTGAAGTCATATTTTACCACTTCTCATATAGTGTAGGAAATTTACAATATACTTCCATTTTCATCTTTGTGCTATCATCATATATTTTTCTTCTATATATATTATAAACATCACACTACATTCTATTGTTTGCCTTAACCAATTACCTTTTTTTTTGCAACATGACATTTAATAACTAAATAGTATTATGTACTATTCAGAGTATGGATGTGTCAAAATGTATTTAACCAATTCCAAATTGTGCATTAAAGTTGTTACCTTTTTTGTTGATATTACAAATTATATAGCAATAAACATTCTTGCACAAAAATCTCTTTGCAAGTTTCTGATTATTTAAGATAGTCTTTTATTGTGGTAAAAAATACACATAACGTAAAATTTAACATCCTAACCATTTTGAGGGGCACCTGGGTGGCTCAGTGGGTTAAAGCCTCTGCCTTCGGCTCAGGTCATGATCTCAGGGTCCTGGGACTGAGCCCCACATCGGGCTCCCTGCTCAGCGTGGAGCCTGCTTCTCCCTCTCACTCTGCCTGCCACTCTGCCTACTTGTGATCTCTCTCTCTGTCAAATAAATAAATAATCTTTAAAAAAAAACATACTAACCATTTTTAAGTGTATAGCTCGGTAATGTTCAGTATCTTTACACTGTTGTGAAACAGATCTCCAGAACTTTTTCATCTTGCAAATCTGAAACTTTAGACCCATTAAACAACTCTTCTTTTCCTCCCTCCCCCAGTCCCTGGCAACAACGATTCTACTTTCTGTTTCTGTGAATTTAAATACTTCATATAAGTGAAATCATACAGTATTTTTCTTTTTGTGGCTGGTTTATTTCACTTAGCAGAATGTCCTCAACGTTCATCCATGTTGTGGTATGTGACAGAATTTCCTTTATTCATTTCTTTGGATGCCTTTTCTTGAGTGTGTCATTTGGGATAGTTTCTATTGCTACATATTTAAGTTTACTTTTTCTTTTTTTCTTCTGCAATGTCTAATTTGTTGTTAATCCCATCCAGTATATTTTTATTTCAAATTGCACAGTTCTCATCTCTAGAAATTTGATTTTGTCTTTTATATTATCCATGTCTTTATTTAACTTTTTGAACATATAGAATATAGTTATAATAACTGTTTTAATGTCCTTGTCTTCTAATTCCAACATCTGTGTTACTTTGGGGTTGCTTTCAATTGCTTGATTTTTTTTCATTTCACTATGATTTATGTTTTCCTCCTTTCATACCTAGTAATTTTTTGCTGGATGCCCAAGATTATAAATTTTAACTTGTTGGATATTTGCTGTTTTTGTAATCCCACAAATATTATTGGGCATTTTTCTCAGACATAATTTAGTGACATGGAAACAGCTGGATCCTTTAGGATCTGGCTTTTATGATACTTTAAGTGGATTGAGAGCAGTGTTCAGTCTGAGTCTAAATATCCTCCACTAGTAAGACAAAACCTCAACACTCAGGATGCTTGACTGGCTCAGTCAGTTAAGAGTCTGCCTTCAGCTCAGGTCATGATCCCAGGGTCCTGGAATTGAGTCCTGCATCGGGCTCCTTGCTCAGCGAAGAGCCTGCTTCTCCCTCTGCCTGCCGCTCCCCCTGCTTGTGCTCTCTCTTTCTCTGATGAATAAATAAATAAAATCTTAAAAAAAAAAAAAAAGAACCTCAAGAGTCTAGCCAATATCCCACGAATTGTGAAGTTTTACCAGTCTGACTAAGGGATCAGGTACTATTTCCAGCTCTGTGTTCCAATCCTTTTGTGTGGTTAATTCCTTAGCCTTGGATAGTTTCCTCAAATGCATGTACACATTAGTACTGGGGTGGGGGGGACCTTCTGTAGGTCTGTGGAGTCCTCTCTCTATACATCTCTCCTATGTAGCACTCTGTCTTACAAACTCTAGCTGCCATAGTCTCCCCAGACTCTCCACTCCATCTCCTCAGTTTTTCAGGTTCCATCTGGGTTCCCTCTCCTTACACCATGGCCTGGAAACTCACTCCAGACCGTATGCTACACAAACATGGGGTTCACCTCATTTCTCAGGGATCACTGTCCTTTATTACTTAATGGCCAATGACTTTAAATTTAAAACTGTTATTTCAGGGGCGCCTGGGTGGCTCAGTGGGTTAAAGCCTCTGCCTTCAGCTCAGGTCATGATCTCAGGGTCCTGGGATGGAGCCCCACGTTGGGCTCCCTGCTCATCCTCCTCTCTCTCTGCCTGCCTCTCTGCCTACTTGTGATCTCTCTCTCTCTCTGTCAAATAAATAAAATCTTTAAAAAAACACCGTTATTTCATATCTTTTGTCCATTTTTAAAAGTTTTTTTTTCTGGTCAGAGAATAAATTATTCTCTATTATATCCCTATTATATCATCTTGGCCAGTAGTGGAAATCTATCTCCTTTTTTGTTAAATTTTACTTCAAAGTGTGTCAGTCAGGCTTCAATCAAAGTAGTAGAATTACTGTGTATGTGTGTGTGTGTGTGTGTGTGTGTGTGTGTACGTGCACTTGTAGGTGTATGCATGTAATTTATAAGGGATTTGCTACAGAGATTTTCCCTTACACAGTTGTGGGAATTGGTTAAGGAGTCTCTGTAAAGCTGTTATCTTTACATCTGATGCTGAAACTTGAGGTCCGCAGTGTAGGTAATCAGGAAAGCAAGATGAACATAATGTAAAGTGGGAGAGAACAAAACCAAAGTGGAACCCAGAAGCATGAGCTGGCACCCCCAAGGATAGACCCCCAAGGATAGACCTTTGTCAGTTCTTATTTCCTCTGACCTTGATGGAATGGGCATCCTGTAGAGACCAAGACACTTCGTCACAGAACTAAATTCACACACCTGGCCCAGGAGTCAGAGAAGCCAAAGGAGGATCCAGCAGAAGGTGGAACAGTTCCGAACCCAGCTCCTGCTTTGTGTCAATAAGGTGAATCAACAAAAAAAGCCACAATGTGTTTAAGCTATGAAATGGCCACCACTTCACTTTTGTCCTCCAAATCTCTCAAAATAAACTCGCTTGTGTCCCACACTAACTGGAAACATAAAGGAAAGCGAGTTCCCCCAATGTTTATAGCAGCAATATCCACGATAGTCAAAATATGGAAAGAGCCCAGATGTCCATTGACAGATAAATGGATAAAGAAGTGGTGTATAGGAGGGCACGTATTGCATGGAGCACTGGGTGTGGTACATGAACAATGAATCTTGGAACACTGAAAAAACAAAATAAAAGTATTTGGGAAAAAAAAGAAGTGGTGTATATATACAATAGAATATTACTCAGAAATCAAAAAGGATGAAATCTTGCCATTTGCAATGATGTAGATGGAACTAGAGGGCTATTATGCTAAGCGAAATAAGTCAGAGAAAGACAAATATATGATTCCACTCATACGTGGAATTTAAGAAACAAAACAGAGGATCATAGGGGTAGGGAAGGAAAAATAAAATAAGGCAAAATTAGAGAGGGAGACAAACCATTAGAGACTCTTAACTATAGGAAATAAACTGCGGGTTGCTGGAGGGGAGGTGGGTAGGGGGATGGTGTAACTGGGTGATGGGCATTAAGGAAAGAACTTGTTTTAATGAGCACTGGGTGTTATATGCAACTGATGAATCACTAAACTCTACCCCTGAAACTAATAATATACTCTATATTAATTAAATTGAATTTTAAATAATTGTTTTAAATTTTTTGTTTTATTTTATTCTTTTTATTATTATGTTCAATTAGCCAGCATATAGTATATCATTAGTTTCTGATGTAGTGTTCACCAATTCATTAGTTGCATAAAAAATTTTTTAAGTAAAAAAAAAATAGTTCTGGGAAATGTAACTGAAAAGAAAGGAAGGAAGGGAGGAAGGAAGTGAGAGAGGGAGGGAGGAATCGGATACAGGGGAGGAAACAAAACAATGAAACAGAGGTCCACAGTTTGACCCAATTGAAGATTCAAAATTTGCTAAGAGAACTTATAAAACAAAAAGATAAAAGTGTGCCGATTTGCTTTTGCACCTCCACAACATAGCTTCTGAATTAACTTTAGTATCTGCTGAAATGCATCAACTGGCAAACCTTGATGGCCTTAATCAATACTTGGGCTCAAATTATAGCAATATCTGAGGATCCTAAATTTGAACACAACCCCTATAATCATAGGGAAGTTACTATAACATAAAATAGAGGGCAGTTATGCCGCATCTTGACTATCAGGACAACAGCCTTGGCTAAATTCCATGATGGTAACATCCATTGCCCTAAAACATCCCATAATAAGGATACAGACGCTCTAACCCGATGGGTACTAAGTTAAAATTAAATCTTTGGCACTTACAAATTGGCTTTAAAAAATGAGACCACACAGACCTTCTCCCTTTCACATGCCTGTTAAAAAAGCTACTAAGGTCCAACGTAAATTTAAATAGGGCCTTCAAGGATGGAAACCCATTATATAACACCTATTTAGAGAAAGAGTGATTTTTTTTTAAAGATTTTATTTATTTATTTGACAGAAAGAGAGATCACAAGTAGGCAGAGAGGCAGGCAGAGAGAGAGGGGGAAGCAGGCTCCCTGCTGAGCAGAGACCCCGACGTGGGGCTCGATCCCAGGACCCTGAGATCATGACCTGAGCCAAAGGCAGAGGCTCAACCCACCGAGCCACCCAGGCGCCCCTGGCTCATATGTTCTGTTTAGTGTCTATTCTACCGGCAGTTTTCCTTTACCTGCTACCGGACATGATACACCTTTACCTGGTTATCTATGGAGTACCACAATAGCCTGGCCATCGCACACAGTCTTCACAGACATCATCTTAACTGCATCTAGATTTTTCCAGGGGCACACGTATAGCATTATATTCATGACACCCTCCCCTGAGGATATTCATTTGGCACACTTATTCAGGGCATATGAATACTCACAGGGGAGCTCGGCAAAGTGGATGGGCCATTGCTTCACACATAGTGCAAGGCCCTGCCATCTCTGTAAATTCCTGAAAATGATTTGGTAACCAAGGGCCCCTCCATTCCTAACACTGTCCAGAAACATTTATTGACTCTCTCAACTCCCACAATATTAAAACAAGCCTGGGCACCTGGGTGGCTCAGTAGGCTAAGCGTCTGCCTTCGGCTCAGGTCAGAATCTCAGGGTCCTGGGATCGAGTCCCGCAAGGGGACTCCCTGTTCAGTGGGGAGTCTGTGTCTCCCTCTGCCCCTCCCCACCACCGCGCTCAAGTACACGAGCACGCTCTCTCTCTCTCTCTCTCTCTCACTTCCTTGCATGTGCGTGGGCCCACATGCAAACATAAAAATAAATAAAATCTTAAAAGAATAAAAAACAAGCCCAACAGCTTTTAGGCCTTTTGGGTTATGTAGGCAACATATTCCTCATTTACAAATTTTCCTTAAGCCCATTTCTGCAGTTATTTGTAAATCAGTCCACCTTGAATGGAACCCCTTCCAACAAGAGGCTCTAGATTCTGTCAAAATTGCATTACAACAGCCACTCCCATTAATGCCCCTCCACCAGACTTCTGTCATGGTAGAAGCTTTAGCAACCTTCTTTCATGCCTCCTGGAGTCTCCGGGCCACCCATACTGGCCATGTTACCTATGGGCTTCTGGTGCAAAACACTGTCCTCTGCAGCCCGGTGCTGTATGCTATAGGAGAGGCAATTGCTGGCCACAGTACTGGGCTTTCCTGGAAACGGAAGTCCCACAGGCCCTGAGCCCATGCTCCTCCATACCCAGCCACTCACTATGCACTGGGTCATGGGAGCAGTACCCATAAGACTGCCGTGACCACAAAGGCCTCCTTTGCTACAGGATAGAACCAAACCTAGGGGACGCCTGGGTGGCTCAGTCAGTTATGCGTCTGCTTTTGGCTCCGGTCATGATCTCAGGATCCTGGGGTCGAGCCCCGCATTGGGCCCTGCTCAGCGGAGAGCCTGCTTCTCCCTCTCACTCTCCTTCTATATTCTCTCTTCCTCTCTCAAATAAATAAATAAAATCTTAAAAAAAAAAAAAAAGAACCAAACCTAGGCCCCTGGCATATCCCATCTGCAGGAGGGGCGGCCTCCCCTGTCCTCGGTTCTTTGCCAGATGGCATGGTACTGGAAGAAGCCACCCCTCTACTAGACCCCTTGGCTACATGGGGAGCCCCTTGGGATCAACGGAGTGAACAGTGGGAGTTTGTACATTTTAAAGATGATAATGTCCATCACATGTGACAGAAGTTCACTGGAGGGCTATTGTTTTCATCCCTTAACCAGGACATTCCTAATAAAGGATAAGACAGAAGAGTCAACACAATTGCCCAAATTTCAAGCCTGCATCTCAGAACTATTTTCTCTGGCCAAGAATCGGCCCCATCTGCACCATTTTACAGACTCGTAGACCGGTGCCAGTGGTCCGGCTCTCTGGTCCAGCCAACGGCAGCAACGATAATTCTTTGCCTGGGGTTTCCCCCCTTGGGGTAAAGAACTCTTGCCTCACACAGACACCCCACATAAAATCAAGGTCACATATGCCTGCACATATACCGAAACCACAATATAAGGCCTTTCTAAGACACTCTTTATCCCCCTTGGGGTTTCAAACATCACTGATAGTGACCAAGGCACTCATTTTGTTTCTCAGATATAAAATACTGGGCTCTTGAACAAGATATTCAGTGAAACTTTCACTTTCCTTACAGGCTACAGGCTTCAGGCCTCATAGAGTGCCATAATGGCTTATTTAAACAAGTTCCAATTCGATTAAATGAAGCATGGTACATTTTTGTCATCACTCAAATATCCAGGGTGAATTATAATGAAGAGCCTGACTCCAGTTTTTGATGTTTGACTGCTGACAGCTTTTAAGCCTCAACCCTCACTCTCTCCCTGGGTCCCACATGTGGGCAAGTTAATAAGAAAGCCTAAGTTCTTCCTCTGGTGCTGACAGGGGTTTCAAACCACGCCCATGCAAGGTTTCAAGCCCCTGCCCCATGCAGGAACTGTCGCCCCAGCCCTAACCCTAACCGCCATTAAAATCCCAAACCAGTCTCCTTTTCTTACTGTCTTAAGCCATTTGTGGAGGCCTGGCTGCTCTCCCCAGAGAGTCCCATTAGGTAAGTAATAAACACGTTCATACTCTCTTTCTGATTGTCATCAGTCTTGACATCTGAACCAAATTCTGGGCGGGGATTCACCTTGTTTCTGCATGATGGTCACAACATATGTCTGCCATGTATCTCCTCATGGTCTCAAGGTCTGACAACAACACATCCTCATACCAGTATCCCAAGGATGAGGGCTTGTGGTAAGGTTTTCACTTCTTTGATCCTTTATCACAAAGGAGCATCTTTCACTGGAACCACCAGCAAATTTTCTCTGTCTCCCTGACCAGCACAGTGTAACATACCCACCCCTAAACGAATCACTGACAAAGGGAAACAAGATGGCTGAGACCAAGCATGAGACAGTGCCCATATCTTAACACATCACTGTCTAAGCAATGTAGAGGTTCTGCTGGCAGGTAAGAGAGGATGCCTTGCTGTTGGTTATTAGCCAGCAATATCTGCCACTGGAATGTTGATACAGTCCTTTTTCAGATATTTAATGTAGAATTTTTACAGATGGGCCAGTATATTTTATACTATATTATTTTCTACACTATTTTTTCTGATTGGCTGTTACACTTTATTGGCTTCACCAAACGAGCTGGGGAGCTGTCCATCTTTTTCTATGATGTGGAATATACATCTTTAGCTTATCATAATATACCTTTAAGAGTCATCATACTCCTTCATATATAATGCAAGAATCTCAAAACAGGGAATTGCTCTTGGATATTAATCAAAAGTAACATAGAAATGTTGGTACAATCTCTTTGCAGCTATACTTATAAATGAAATGGGTCAGTAGCATTCTTTTTGAGGTAATATATTTTTCTCATTGGATATTATATTATAATGGCTATACAAAATGATCTAGGGAGCTTTTCATATTTCTCTATGGCTGTAATGGCATATGTCATAATCATTTGATTTTAAAGGCTAAATAGGAATTAGCATGGAATCATGTTTTGCGCTTTTGATAACTGCCTACACTCAAACCATGCTTCTACAGGCTGGACTGTTCCAGGACTTGGTCCTCTGTTTTCTACCATCTCTTTTCCTAGGGGATCTCATTCAAGTCCATAGTTGTTAAATACCATTAACTCATTGTTTTTTCCCCAAAAATTTATATATCCAATCCAATTTCTCCCCTCTGCTCCAGACCTGTATATCGCAAAAGATCTACTTGATATCTCTACCCTAGTCACAAACAGACATCACAAACCACATCTCTGAAAAAGTACTCTTGTTTTTCCCTTTCTTCCCCTGTTCTTCTCCATCTTAAAAGTGAGACCATCACCCACCCACTTGCTCAAGCCTAAAAACTAGGGGTCATCCTTATCTCCTTTTTTCTCTCAGTCTTTACAACCCTCATACAATCTAAAAATACCTGTCAATTTTACTTTTTTTAAATAAAGATTTTATTTATTTATCTGACAGAGAGAGAGAACACAAACAGGGGGAGTGGGAGAGGGAGAATCAGGCTCCCCGCTGAGCAGGGAGCCTGATGCGGGGCTCAATCCCAGAAGGACCTGAGCTGAAGGTAGATGCCCAACCGACTGAACCACCCAGACACCCGATTTTACTTTCAAAATACATTCTCTCTCCCTGTGTCCATATCCACTAACACCACTTTAGACTAAGCCAAATCATGATCATTTCTTGCTTAATCCACTGCAACAGCTTCCAAACTGTTGTCCCTGTTTATATAATTTCATATAATGTCTATTCTATAACATCCAGAGTGAAACTTTTTAGACCTGACAACACTACCACAGGAAATACTACAACATTGCCCCTTCATACTTAGAATAAAACTCAATCTTCTTAATATTGCTTCCAAGGCCATTGCGAGATGGCCTTTTGTTTATGTTTCTAACATCATCTTATTCCACTCCCTCCCTAACTTAGCAGGCTCTTGCCCACTTGGATCTTTTCTACTCCCTGAAGATTTGAAGTTTTTCTGCACCAAGACTTCTGCCACTGGAATTCTGGGTCTTGGTTCAAATGTCTCCTTCTCATAGAGACCTTCTCTAAACTCCTTTTTCACAAGGAACAATCTCAAATCCCTGTAGAATCTCTATCTCTCACATCAACTTATATATTAACTTGATAGCACATACCACAATTTACAATTACTTTGCTTATTTATTTACTTTTTCATTTCTTATTCCACCAGTGGGATATAAATAACAGGAGGGCCAGGAACTTTTCAATATTTTTCACCTTTTGTCCAATGAGCTTACTATGTGTTTAATAACTATCTGTCAAAGGAAGAAAAATGTATGGATCTGATGATGAAGAGAAAAGTCTAAATTGGAAATACAGAGCTGTGATTTGAAGTAGTGTTTAAACTTATCAGTGTGGATAAGGTCTTCCAAAGAGGAGGGGCCTGAGGACAAAACTGGGAAAACCAGCTCTGGGGCTATGGGCTGAAGAACAGGCAGTTCAACGAAAGATAAGTGAGAGAGCCAAGAGGAACATCAGTAGAATTTGATACCACAGAAACCAAGACAGTATGGTGTCAAGAACGGAATGGTCAACCGAATTAAACACTGCTGAAAAATCATGTGAAAACTGACTTTTGGGGCACCTGGGTGGCTCAGTCGGTTAAGCGTCTGCCTTCAGCTCAGGTCAGGATCCCGGGGTCCCCGGGGTCTGGGGATGGAGCCCCCCCCAACCCCCCCAACCCCCCCCCCCCGGCTCCCCGCTGAGCAGTGAGTCTGCTTCTCCGCTCCCTCTGCTCCTCGGCTCCCTCTGCTCCTCCACCTGCTCCTGCGCTCGCGCATGCGCGGGCCGTCTCTCTTGCAAATAAATGAATAAAATCTTTTTTTTTTAAAACTACCTTTCAAAGTATCCACTTGCTTTTGTGTTGAGGTAGGGACTGCTGGTGACCTTAATAGAGAATTTTCACTGAGGTTTTGGGAGGTAAGAACCGATGTGCAGCAGGCTGAATGGTGAAAGGAGCATGACGAAGCGGACAGAGTAGACTATGTCTAATGGGAAAAGTCAATTTTTCTAATGGGAAGATAGAAAGGGCAGGACATAGGGTAGAGGGAGGAAATTATTCTAAGCATAGAGGGAACTTGAACAGGTTGACTGTACGGGAGAAAAAGATCCAGCAGCACAGGAGATGCTGGGAAATACGGCGGGCGGGGATGAGATGTATCGAAGCGGCTGAGGAAATGGAATAGGAGGGACTAGGGTCTGGGGCAGGAAGATAGGGTTTAGCAAGGAAAGCTGAGGGACTTCACGGCTCAATCACCTGATTTTCTCGAGAAGAGGAACTCCAAGGTCACCTGCTTAGGACGAGGAGGGAAGAGGGCAGACAGCTTGGGAATACAGAAAGTTTGAGATCACACCTGAGAGTTATGGGAGAGGGCGCTGAACCAAGAAGGTCCCCCCCACCCCCCTGCACGCACACACCCGATCCCCAGGTCAGAAATTCATTCGGCGAGCCTCTGGGTGCTGTCCTTCCGAAGCTCTTGGGAACGAGAGGCGTCCTCTGGGCTCGCGGCAATTTCGAGCACAGTCGCCCACCCGAGGCGCCCTGTAGGAGGCGCCTGCCAAGGAAAGGGGGCAGAGCCCAGTGCCGCCGCCAACCTGCCAGTCAAGCAGGGGGCTCTCTCCCGAGTGAGGTGGGTCCCAACAGGCCTTGCGGACGTGACTCAGAGCCCAGATCTCTGACGCGCTACTCTGTCTCCCCGAGCGAGGTTGGCGTGGTGAGTCGGCTCCACGCTTGGTGGGGAGGACGAGTGGGTGAGAGAGGAAGCCGGCGGAAGGGGAGGCCAGGACTGGGCAAGGACTGTCGGAGGACCGAGGGCGGTGGGGGTGGGGGGTGCGGGGCGGACCTGTAGGCCGTAGTTGTTTTCCAGCAGCGGGGGCTGCCGGGTCGGCTGACGAGGCCGCAGCGGCCATGGCCGTAGATTTCGGGGACCCCAGGAGCGGTTTCCGCCACAACGAGGTGGTGGTGTTCATCAACGAGGAGGTGCTCAGCAACGGCGGCGGTCCCGACTTCTACCTGACCTTCTGCTCGAGGCCCTGGAACGAGATAGAGGACGAGCTGCTGTCCATCGTGGCGGACCCCGAGGTGCCGCGCGCGGTCAAGAGGGCCTACTCGTGGAGCGCGCTGGCCTTGGGCGTGCGCGCGGCCGCGAGGCAGCAGGAGCAGCAGGCGCGCCGCGTCCGGCGGCTGCAGGAGCAGCTGGAGGAGCGCGAGACCACCACTTGGGCTCTGGCCTCCCAACTGCAGCGGCTGCGCCAGGAGCGCGAGCAGGTGGTCTCGCAGTTGCTCCGCGTGCAGCACGACCTGCAGCAGGTGCTGGACGAGCGCGAGGCGCTGCGTGGCCAGCTGCTCCAGGCCCAGAGGCAGCCCCAGCAGGTCGGGTCTCGAGCGCAGCGACTGACCACGGAGGTGTGGCCCCTGAATGCAGAGGAGCGGAACGAGGTGCTGGCCGCCGCCCGGTCGCAGCGTGAGCGGGATGCGGAGACCCAGAGAGAGGAGGTGCGGATGGCCTCCACGACAACAGGTGTGCTTTACGTGCCAGGACCGCTGCCGCCGCGAGTCCCTGGGCCCAGGTTGTTCGACCCCCTCTGCTAATGCCGTTCCCCATGCCATTCCAGGTGGCGTTCCCCTACCCACCACCTCCCCAACCCAGAGTAGTCGCGGAAGCAGCAGCAGGAGCAGCGTTCCCACCCCAGATGCCTGCTGCGGCCATCTACCCACCTGGCACGTGGCCTCCGTTCAGGCCTCAGGAGGAGATAGTCTTGCGGTGGAACCAGAGGTGCCGAAGCCAAGAGGAAGATCCTGCCAGGTTCCACTTTGGCGTAAACCCCGCAGGGTACCGCTGGAGCCAGGGGGACTCGATGAAGCAACAGCCGCAGGGACAGATGCCCAGGCAACCAAATGGTAAGAAAGCCTTTGAATCCCAGCAAAAGGAGAAACCTGCCTCGGACATCGGGAGGAGGGATTGGGACTGCCTGTGGTGTAGAGCATGATTAATTTTTTTGGACACTTGGCTTGCGATAAATGCAAGAAAATCTAGATACTAACTTTGACCCCAAACTAGCTCCTCTCTGAATTTAGGCATGTAGAAAAGAATGGGGACAGATTCCAAAGAGAAATCAATTTCGGGAGGCCCCCTTCTGATCAAAAACTCACTCTTATTTACATCATAGGAAAATCGAAAATGCCCTAAATTTTCAGTATCCTACCATCCAGCGATAACATTTTTTAGCACATTAATATAGCTATTTCCACAGGCGGATCTCTTTCCCTAGTTGCGTATTATACATGTATTTGTGTGTGTGTAATGTGTATTGCTTTAAAGAAAGATGAGACTGTAGGGAATATGATAATGAATCATTTAAGGGAACATTTTTCGACCGTGTTTAAGTTCGCAGGTGGTGGACTCTGGGTGGCGGCTACCAATTGGTTGACACCTTGGCGAGGCTGACGTGATGAAACATTTTTTTTCTCTTTTCTGTGTTCTCATTAACCTCTCTCCCACAGCAGCAGGTCTTTGGCTAAGAATAATCACGCTTTTAGAACACATGCACATTACATTCTAGGAACACCGCTTTTCCTGCAGAACGCGATTGCTGGGCTATAAACTGCAGCAGTGTTCCTATTCGTTTCTTGATTTATTTTTACAAAATTCATAGCCGAGGGCCTGTTTTTTGTGTCTCTAAGCTCCAGGAACTTTGTATGAAGCCGAAGAAACTCCAGCTCCCAGTGCGTGAATGAATCCTCCCAAAATACCCTCTGGCTCTCAGCGGGCTTCACCTCAGTGAGACCTCAACTGGCTGGAGCTAGTAGAAGTGTGAAGAAATCAGGGAAAAGGAGACATTCTGGCACACGTCTTGAATTAGGGGGAAGCAGACAGATTTTGTTAGAATTTGACCCTTTTCTTATGGAAAAGGGATTGACAGCAGATTTTGAAGGGTGGATGGGAAGGTAGTATTAAATGTTAGAGGTTATAGCAAGCTTGTTGAATTTCATTCATTAATTCATTGAACAAATAGTTATTGATTGCCCCGTATGTGTTAGGAACTACAATGGTATGTTATTATCTGGTGCATACGTTATAGCTCAATTGGATGAGTCTGGTTAGATGACAGAAGAGCCTAATTTGGGATACAGTGTACACCGGGGGTGTCTTTTTCTGCCTAGCATGCAGTATGGCTTTTGGGTAAACCCAATTGAAATAACATCAAGATCCATTTCTGTGATTCTGGAGGCAACGTCAAAGGCACTTTCATGGAAGGACTTGAATGACTGAACTGCCCAGCACATCAGTCCTGACGGAGACAAATAGGCCATTGCAAATATCGGGGAAAGTAGCCTCACCAAAGTATAGGCGGAACTTTTCTGAGACTCCTGCTGATTTCTTCCCTTGAAAAGAACTGCTAGTTTCCCAGTTGTCTGAAAGGCCACTGGGCTGTCTTGAAGAAGGAGAGTGTTGCCTACACACTTGATCCCTCAGCTTGGGGCCGCCACCATCCCGAGGTCCTTTCCATTCAAGATGGATGAAGAACAAAATGGATTCCAAGGGCGGACATCGCGCTGTGGATGGTGCCTCTCTTGGGAAGACTAATTGGATTAAAAAAGAACTGGACTGGGACAAGCACTTTTGGGAATGCCCCGGGCCCCTTCTCTTCCATTTGGTGTGTTCTCTGCAGGCTCTCTGCTCCCCGAGGCAGGCGGAGCCCAGGCGGCGGGAAGTCAGATGGTCTCCAGTCTGGACGAAAGGTGTTCTTGAGATCCCCCATGAAATCCCAGCTCACGAAGCTCGGCCTCTGTCACAGGCTTCCTGATTCTGGTAATAAAGAGTGTGCACTTGCCTGCCGTGTCTTCTGTGTGGTGTGCATCTCAGGTGGGTTTGCTCCGGGGTGGCAGTTTAAACCTACATCTTCCCACCATCCCACCGAAGTGAAGGAAAGTTCGATCTTACTCACTATTAGAGGGCCTCTCCTCTTCCAGTGAGTTACCCAAGATTGGGAGGGGGAGGAGCTTCTATAGGGCCTTCAATCCATCGTGAATGTCCCTGCTCCCCTAACTGTCCGAGTCCACATGATCCCTTGAAGGCGGGCATCTCCGCTGCTCTTGGGCCCGTGGGGCACGAGAGGTGAGGTGGGGAGGGGGCTTCTGTCTACGCTGGGAGCCCGGACGCCTGGTGTCCAGCCTCCCCTGTGTACCACAAAGCCATTTCCCTTAGGCCCTGTCTCCCGGAGGTCCCAGCAGAAATTTCCCTCCTGCATTTCTGCCCTGCAATGCATGGTCCCCTCCCCCCTATGCATAATCCCATGAAGGGGCTCAGGATTCTGGAAAACAGCCAGGTTTAGACAGCCTGTTAATAGTTCCCTGAGGCAAAGGGAGGGGTGGAACCTGGCTGCCTGCTTGGTGTAGGGACAGGGGATGGGGCAGAGAACTGACCCTACCCCACCAGCTTTCTCTCTGTCCTCAGTCCTGGTAACTGGGAGGCCTTGCTTACCAGAGGGGAGCACGGGGGGAGGGGGGGGGGAGAGGACCATCAGGGACATCAACCTAAAGCTAGGTTTTCTGGGCTAGGGGCTGGTTTTGTGATACTCCTGTGTGTGCTGATAGCTCCCTGGAATTTGGGGAGGATGGGGCACAGATGCGACTCAGGAATGTTATAGGATATTTTTATCTGATGGTTCTCAGCATGGTTTCTGGACCAGCAGCATCGGGATCACCTGGGAACTTGTTACAAATGCAGAAGTCCAGGGAGTCTGGAGCCTGACAGGTGTTTCTGATGCCCACTGAAGTTCAAGAACCTTTGTTTGTAATCCATACTGTAGTGTGAACAAATCACATTTTCATTTCATTTCATTCTGGTTGGTTCATTTAGGGCTTCACAACTCACTGACGTCCACTGGAATGTCTCTAGGTCTGCATGAAGGCGGACTCATCCCCGGGCATAGCTCTTCCATAGCCCAGTGTGATTACCCAACATTGCAAGGCTGACTTTTTTCATAAAAACCTTCATAAATCTTTGGCCAGAATTACTGAGGCTGGCTCTCAATTATCCCTTCATTCTGGGCTGGGCACATGCGTGTAAAGCCAGTAAGTTTAGTTTAAGGGAAGAGCGTGGGCTTTGGAGCCAGAGAGACCTTGGTTCACCTATACCTGTTCTGCCATTCACCAGCTGTGCGACCTTGAACAAACTACTGAATTTCTCGGATCCCCAAAAAGTGTTGGCTCCGTTCTCCTACCCTTATCGCTCTGCTCTGTGATGATGGGCTAATGGGTATAGAGGATACCCACCGAGTACCTGCTCGTACCGCTCAGTGCCTACCACGGGACACTTCATGGCCATTATCCCACTGGTGACTGTCACAGCTCCGTGACGTAGAATAGATTCCTCTAATACTAGTTCTTCAAGGAGGATACTGTGCTCCCATTTTACAGATGTGGCAACTCAATAACTTGCCCCAGATCATTCAGCTGCGAGTTGGTGAAGCCTCGGTTCTCACCCCAATCTGCTCGGCACCAAATTCCATGCCCTTTCTACTGTAATGCCTCAAGCTTCTACCCTTCCCAGTTAACAGCAGTTAACAGGGTCCGTCAGTGCCGTGACTGATAGAATTGACTATAAGGAAAGGACTCGAAGTCACAGAGGCAGTCTGGCGGGGAAGGAAGTGGGTGGAGATGCCAAGAGTCCGGCTTTGGTGGCGGGGGAGCATTGCTGATAGTGAAGAAGGTACTGGAGGAAGAGGATTGCGGACATACCTCCTAGAGGCGTCAGCCTGGTGGAACCTGCAGAGACAGAGGTCCGGAAGACGGAGCAGCATGCAGTGGGGGACTCGTTCCCAGCCCCACCTGCGAAGAGCCCCCGGCCAGCTACACTTCTACTCCCGGTCATCTCCGCTGCAGAAGGAAAGGCTCCAATCCCACCCTTTCCTGTGGGGGCATCTGCAGGCAGCATGTGGAAAAGTGTAGAGATGGGGAGAAGCAGCTCTCGGATATCACAGGAGGCAACGACAGCTTCATCAGAAACGTGCCTCCGCGTTGCCCTGGAGGGCGGCAGAGCTGTGCACGGAGCACGGTTAAAGGCCCGGTGCCTGGACTCAGGAACAGGGTAAAATAAATGCATTTTTCTATGAATTAAACATGCTTTAAGGGGCGCCTGGGTGGCTCAGTGGGTTAAAGCCTCTGCCTTCAGCTCAGGTCATGATCCCGGGGTCCTGGGATCCAGCCCCACATCGGGCTCCCTGCTCAGTGGGGAGTCGGCTTCTCCCTCTCCATCTCCCTCTCCCCCTGCTTGTGCACTCTCGCTCTCGCTCTCTCAAATAAATAAATAAATAAAATCTTAAAAAAAAAATAAACATGCTTTAAATGAGGGGAAAGTCCTGGTAGTAGTGGAGGCGTTGTCCTGTCACAGAGCTAGCGCTCATCTCGGGGCAGAATACCGGAGAGCACCACGGATATTACAGACCCACTCTCTCGGGGAATTATCTTCCTGAGGCCCTTTTCTGGTTATCAAAGCAAACTGGATTGACCCCAACAGAAGCATCAAAAGCTGTTAAAACCGCCCACAACCCCCAAACCTGGAGGTGACTGCCGGTTATTCTTCAGTGTCTTTGTTTTATACCCACACAGGCATACGTACATGTCTGCACATACAGACCTACCGAACAGGATAGGGTACATGCTTTTCTTGGCTGCAGAAGTAGTGGTTCCAATCCGGACCCCTCTTGCAGGGGACTCTGCATCCAGTGTCGGGGAAGGTGAAAGAAAAGGGAGAAGCACGTCTTGGGGGCAGGGGAGCAGTGATAGATACAGACAGATAGATATAGATTTACCAAAACAGAATCGTGGCACATCTTTCTTTCCAACATTTGTTTTTCACTTAACAACAGTAAGACATGAGCTGTCTCATATTCATATTGAGAATGTGATTTCAAATGGCCGTGTAACATTTTGTCACATCTATCTCACTGGGCATTTAGACTATTTTCAAATTTTTTTTTTCACATTCAACGTTATATCAGTATGCGCAATCTTCTGTACCATGGCCAAGAGTGAATGTCACCGTTAAAAATATCCTAGCTGGTTTGAAAGATCTCTTGTTTTGATTTCTATTTCTTTGACTACCTGGATAATGGAACCTTTTTTTCAAGTTGCTTATTCAGTTTGTATTTCTTCTATCATGGTTTAGCTATTCACGTCCTTATTCAAGTTCACTCGTGGAATATTCCTCTTATCTTGTTTTGTATTTGATAGTAAGGATATTAACCCAACCCTTTGTCATACTTAAAATTGAGGGTATTTTCCCTTGTTTGTAGTTTGTCTTTAAATTTGTGCCTGGCAGTATTTTGATGATCAGAAATATTACATTTTTTTTAATTTTTATTTTTATTAAAGATTTTATTTATTTGAGAGAGAGAGAGAGCATGAGAGGGGAGAAGGTCAGAGGGAGAAGCAGACTCCCCACGAAGCTGGGAGCCTGATGCGGGACTTGATCCAGGGGACTCCGGGATCGTGACCTGAGCCGAAGGCAGTCGCTTAACCGACTGAGCCACCCAGGCGCCCAGAAATATTACATTTTTCTATGTTGAGATCTCTTCACTGGCATTTCTTCTTTTTCCTTTATTCTCAAGAAGGTCTTCTTTCTTTCTTTTTTTCTTTCTTTCTTTCTTCATTTATTTTTTAGGTTTTAAGATTTTATTTATTTATTTGACAGAGAGACAACGAGAGCAGGAACACAAGCAGGGGGAGTGGGAGAGGGAGAAGCAGGCTTCCCACCAAGCAGGGAGCCCAATGTAGGGCTCGATCCCAGGACTCTGGGATCATGACCTGAGCCGAAGGCAGATGCCTAATGACTGAGCCACCCAGGTGCCCCAAGAAGGTCTTCTTTATTTTGAGTCAAGATCTATAGCCATCTATATTCGATTCCATATCCTTTATAGTTTTCAAAAAATTTAAGTCTTTAATCAACCTTGAATTTGTTTTGGTACTTATTGTGAGGTAGATGGCTAAGTGTAATTAACCTTGTGTCTCAGCTTCGATGTCTACTCTTTCCCCACTGATCTGAAAAGAACACCTTTATCAAACATACACACACACACACACACACACACACACACAATGTTTGTGTGTACATTGCCTGTTAAAATTGTTGGTCTATTCTTATTCCCATCTAACATTTGATTCTGGCTTTATAACACATTTTAATAAATGCAGTGCAAGTTATCACTCATCTTTTTCTAAACTTTCCAGGGAGTCATCACCTGTGTATTCTCTCAGTTGAAGCTTCATAATTTAACTTTCCGTTCCTTTGAGTCCCAGATGCACTCCCCTCATCTGGATTCTGTGAGACTTACCCTATAACTTCGTAATTCACTCCTCTTTTTTTAAACCTAGTTTGAGTGAATTTCCATTCCTAAGGTTTTCTCTCAGCACTAATCTCTCTCTACTTCCTGTGTCTGTGATCTCGTCTAAACCTTCAACATCTATCATCTTTAGAAAGAAGACCTTGATCTGTGTCATTAAAAAAGCCCACATTTATTGCCTTACTGTGTACTTGGTGGCATCATGCTATTTAGCTCTCTTTAAAACCCGACAAGATGGGCAGGCCCTGGGTGGCTCAGTCAGTTAAGCGACCCCACGGTCCTGGGATGGAGCCCCACGTGGAGCTCTCTGCTCAGCGAGGAGCCTGCTTCTCCCTCTCCCTCTGCCTGTTGCTCCCCCTGCTTGTGCTCTCTCTCTTTCTCTGTCAAAAAAAAAAAACAAACAAAACCCTACAAGATGGATAACAGTATCATCTCCATTTTATAGATGGAAAAACCTTGGCTTAGAGGTTAAGTCCAAGGTCGTACCGCCACTGTGTGGTAAGAGCCAGGATTCAAATTCTGTTCTCACACACCTACCATGCTCTACCGTATAGCATTTAAAAGAAAGTGAAAGCTAAATATTGTTTGCTTTAAAAGTGAAAATTACAGCAACCAGAGAGACAGACTTCTGGTAGAATCCATGTCCGGCACTCTCTCCCTGGCACATATCAAGTCTCAGATGTACATTTGTTCATTTTTATACCTTTGGCACCAATGGGGCCCTCACAACCAGTTTATTTTTTTATTTTATTTTTTTGAGATTTTTATTTATTTGAGAGAGAGAGCATGAAAGAGAGAGAGAGCACAAGCAGGGGGAACAGCAGAGGGAGGGGGAGAAGCAGACTCCCTGCTGAGCAGGGAGCCCGATGCAGGGCTCGATCCAAAAACCGCGGGATCATGAGCTGAGCCTAAGGAAGACGCTTAACCGACTGAGCCACCCAGGCGCCCCTCATAACCAACCAGTTTACTTGGTGTATTTATCTTACAATGGATGGCATCTTAGAATTGATTAAATACAGTATTAAGCGCTTAATAAATGTTTAACTCAGACACAAGATGACCACTCAAACACTCAAGAACTATTTATTCCGTGTGAACTATGTGCCAGGCACCATTTTCGGGACTGGGACAGAGTAGTAAACACAGCAAAAATTCCCGCTCTCGGGAAGTTTCCCTTCTAGGGAGAGCCATCCACGAAACATAGATTCACAGGTAAAATGTGTGGTTTGCAGATGGTGATAGGAGATGAGCGATAAGTGAAGCAGAGGAAGGGGAGCGCAAAGCAGGGGCCGGAGTAGGGGTGCTATTTGTACGGTGGTCAGGGAATGCTGCACTGCCTGGGAGACATTTGAAAAGAGAACTGAGTGGGATGGCAGGGTGAGCCTTGAGGGGAGCTAGGGGAAGATCCTTCCAGGTTAAGGCAGAGCAGGTTCGGGGGGCCTTGAGGAATAGCCCGAGGGCCAGTCTGGCTGGAGTGGCGTGAGTACAGAAGAGCAGTGGGTGAGGTAAGAAAGGGGAGCACGGCAGAGGGGGCTGGAAACTGAAGTATGTGGGTACAAAGTTCCCGAAATTCTCTCAAAAAGGCTCTAAATCCGAGAGTAGGGACCGCGTATCGGAGCTCAGAACCACCTAGAAAGGACTGCTGGGTGTCATGGCTACACTGCACTTAAAGCTGGGGGACGGCTAGGGGGAGGGCTGGCACTAATTTAGGCAAAGTGAGGAGAGAGTTCCATTTAGTCTCTTAAACACACTAATGCACAGTCAAAATGATTCACGGTGCAGAACAGTTTGAGGGCAGAATGATGATACGTGATCGGAATAACTAAACGAGGCTCCGCTGAAAAAAGTGACATTCAGGGCTTCCCATTACTGAGGAGGCACAGCACAAACTGGGCTTGATCTTTCAAAAGGTGTGTGGCCACAGCATCCGTCCGCCCTGCGAGTGGGCTGGACAAATCTCAGGTTATTTTAAGAATACTGAAGAGCATTTCTAGGATGACCACATACAGGATAGAAGAGTACAGGAGCCAGATTTCTCTAACCATTTAATATAAGGCATATGGGTTTTTTTGTTGTTGTTGTTGTTTTTGTAATCTATTGTTCCTTAGAAACCAGAATGCACAGTGGTTAACAGCATGGTCTTTGAAGGCAGACAGAGCTGAGCTCAAATGTCAGTTTCGTCACTGACTTCCTGTGCGACTTTGGTAAAGTAGCCAAGCTAGTCCCGTCATCTGTGAACCGGGAACCACACCGCACCACCTCAGAGCGCGGCTGCGAGAATTAAATGAAATAACGTGTGTCAAGTGCACGGCTCTGTACCGCTCACAGCCACCACAGCTGCTTTCTCCTACTAAAAATGCATCGTGTTGCAAGAGGCCTCCTGTTTCTTACCCACATCTCTTGAAACAAAGGGACTCAAGTTTACGCAGCCATCAAAATACACACAGAGAGTAAAAGCAAGGAGAAAAGAAAACATTTCCTCAGAGTCCGGAAGGCAGTTCTAGCATCCAGAGGAGACACATTGAGCTTAAAAAGATAAATCTCCATGTTGACTTTTTTTCTTTCCCCAAGTGGGCTTTTGAGATACACGGTAACCCTCCCTGCCACGTAGAGAGAGCCACTCTTCTCACCATCAGCCACATCCAAGTGCTTGCTTCTTTTCCAGGTCCCGTGAGGCGCGCAATTGTGAAGTATAGTCAGTGAAGACGGCTTCTACCGAGAACTTCCTTGCCAGTCCCTCAAATGCACGTAAGGCTTTTTTTTTTTTTTTTTTTTTTTACTTAATTAACAGCCATTAAACGTCTAACAATCAGAAAGCGAAGCCCTATTACTCAGGAGCTACAGAGAGAGCCAATGTTCAACTCCAGTTGCCACCCACGACGCACCCTACGTAAAAAGGAGTGTGTTGTCATTTAATCCAATGATAGAACATGTGAGTATTAGACTGGGTTATAAGGAATTTAAAGGAATCTGCCGAAAACGGGTAGTCTCTCCTCCGCCCCTGCCATATCCCCGAGGTATAGCTTGCTTGGAATGGAATGAACTTCAACAATGAGTACAGTTCATTAAGGAAAAAAAGACACATGCTGAAAGTCCGTTTATTCAGAAGCTCTTACATGTTAGATTTCCATATTTTCTTGGAATTTTCACGACCACATAGTACCCTCTATTTGAAGTGTCTATACTAAAGTTCCCTAATTCCTTCTTCCCGGTGGCACTGGGTTAATTTGTAGACCTATGAAATCATAGGATTCCTACTGACAATCCAAGAGACTAGAATTTGAGGAATTTAGATTATGCAGATCAATCCAAGCTCTTAAGGCTGAGCACATGGACTAAAAATGAAGTTATCCATAGTGCTATGGATTGTGTAATCTTTATTATCTTTGAATCCACTGGTCTAAAAATCACACTTATCAGATTAAACAGGAATACCACAGTATGCTTTATTTTGCAGGTATCGATTAGTTCACTAAATTGATATATCCAAAACTTTATGTCGCAGCAAACATTAGTTCTTCCAGAGAAGCTCAGGTGAAAACCAATCCTTTATACCCGTGAGTTCCAAGTCCTACTGTGTGATCCACTGTCGTACTGACGGAAAAAACTCAGTGAGCAAAGCTAATTGAATCCTCACTTCATAGATCTGGGGGCTTCCCATATTTTATTAGAAATAAAGTAGCTTTTGTTTTAACTCTCCACAAATATTTTGCATTTTAATCTTCATTCTCAAACAAGAATTAAACACGTCTGCTAATTATCTAAGATAAAGCCATGATACCTAATGAAGAATTAGTGCTCTTAGCCTCCTACCCAGAAGGTAGAAAACTTTTAAGTGAAGCCTTAATTTTGAATGCATCTGAATTTCCAGTTTATATACTTATCAAGGTCACAAACTGATTTACATAATCTGGCTTCCCGGACAATCACCTCAAAAATATTTATTGAAATGAAGCCACTGTTCTTTACGGTGCCATCATTTTGACCAAATAACAAATAAGCAATTGTTTTCACAGATTATTTTAAAAGAAAACTTCCTATACTTAGCAAATAGAGGAGAGCTTGAATCTGCAAGTCAGAGCTGGAGAGTTCTAAGGGAGATGTAATTGAGCAATCTGACCCTACGCCATGTTGGAAAAGAAAGATCTTGATGAAGTCTCTTCCTTTTAAACAAAATTTTCTAATTCCAGTTATTGGCAAAGAGTTCTGGCATCAGTTAACGGCAACAACACAGTAGCGAGCAACTGCATTGTGCTGAGAGGTAGATTGGGACTTAATCCTTGGATTTAATAGCAAACTAACTTTATTTAAGGTTTAAGCTTCATTTTTTAATCCACGGAACACTTCTGAAGTGAAGGCAGATCTTTGGAGACTTCTGTTTTTAGTTAGAGAGAAAATAGCTTGGTAAAATCAACATCTGCCTTATGCTAATAACAGGTATGCAAAGTAGCCATTTGGGCCCTGGAGAAATACAACCCTGCGCTTCCAAATCAAAGGGCAATTCAATAGCCTAGCCAACCAAGCAGGCCCTGGGATGAATGGTGTCTAGTACCTTACTCCAGAAGCCAGAGCCATGAAAGGTCCCTATAGGGATATAAGTCTCTATCAAGATCAAAAAATTTACAGTATAATCCCAGTCCAGCTTTGGCTAGGCAGCCATCTCACTGATGACACTTCAGGGCCCACTAGCCTCTAGAGTTAGCACTTGCTGCTGCAAGAAAAAAGAAATCAATATTTTAAAAAATGTCAATTAGGACTTATTCATATAGGGAATGGGAGAGCGCAGGAGACCCACAAAGTATGTTAAGTGTTTTTGGGTTTTGTTTTTTTTCGGTGGAGGATGAATTCACTTTCTGGACAAGTTAAGGGTCTAAGGGAAAAAAAAAAATCTAAATTATAACCCTAAAAAAACATAACCCATCCTATAGCAACACTTTTTTTTAAAAAGCTGAAGATCTTAATTCATCCTTCAGCATAAATATCAAGTCTGAGATAATCAATATATTCCAAACACCAGAAGGTAAAAAAAAAAAAAAAAAAAAAAGACATCCTCATTGAAATATAGCTGCCACTAACGGTAATGAAGAAAACAGGCAGACTTTTGCTATTAAACACATATTGTGAAGCCATTTCTTTCTCTTTTTTTTTAAACAGAAAAATACTAAACAGATTTAAATAATCCTGATCAGGAGGTGAGGAAAGGAAGTCTTATTATGAACCAAATTTTATGCTTGCCACCAGTGAAAAGGAATTCATTATGTTCTTGAATTTATTTCCCCAAGCAAGTTAAATTCTCTAACAGCTTTGATTTTGTAAATACCGTCAACCAAAGTAGCAAAACACAAGTAGCTGCAACGTATAAAATTATTCTTCAGTAGAAATGCTTTCATAATCGAATCCAGAGGCTTAAAATCATTATTTACTAAAAAAAAATTCTAAGCCACAATTTTTCTTCCGATTACACTTTAACAAAGGAAGAGAAAAATAGAAAAAAAAAGAAAAGAAATTGGTCCTAATACATTTTTTCTTAAATAAGTGCTACTCATGCCCAAGTTAGCTAGCAATTCACTGAGGTTAGTCAGCAGATCTTAAAACAATTGACTGCACAGAATTTCCTGCCATCTAGCCAATGGAAATGTAACTTCTGATGGCAAAAAAAACGCAGTAGATTTAATTGATTACACAGACTGATAACCAGTACGACTTTTCCTTCTTCCAATCATATAGGAGATAAAGACAACAATTATAAGGAAGCCCAAGGCCACGCCCACTGCAACAGGAATAAGAAAGTTGAGGTCAGAGTCAGCAGAGCATTCTTCAGCTGTTAGAAAAGAACAGAGAGCAAGGAAATTAGTAAGGAAGGCAATTAAGCAGAAACAAGCCAACAAGAAACAAGCATTTCGAAATTGAACATAGATTAGTCTTTAATAGCATTACCTCTATGTCCCTATTTTCTTGATATCCACCCAAATATTTCTAAGGGACCAATCCTCTGATATCTCCCATTATTATTACTTCATCTCAAATCACACCTAATTTCCTCAGTACAAAGAGCAGAAGTTAAGGGACGAACAAGGAAAGATCTGTGCTCGCCTAACATGGGAAGATTTTATGTTTCATTGTCTATTGGCACTGGGGAAAAGAGCCATCATCCACACTTAGCACCCTGCCTGCATGTTTTCCCACTTCCATTCTCCCTTGCCACAACGATCATCAACATATAAATAAGAATTCTGCAGGAGTAATAAAATTTAAGTTAAAAAGGACTTAAGAACAAGAAAATGCAGTATAATTATTTTCCCCCTCACGGACATTAGGTTGCCAGGTTCTACGTGATTATTTGTAGCTGAGCAGTGGCCTAGAAGAACAATAAAATCCAATACATCGTAGTCCATTCCGGGACTGCCAGGAAGGCAGTGTGTATGTAGATTTTGAGCTTTGGACTCAGACAGAACCGACTTTGAATCTTGACTACTTCCGCAACTAGCTGAAGAACTTTGGTGAAGCTATTTAAACCGGGCCTCATGTTCCTCATCTGTAAAAGGGGGATAATCATGCCTGTACTTAAGGTATTTGAAGATTAATATAATTCTATTTCTAAAGCATCTGACACACATCGGGCGGTCAACAAGTGTTCATTCCCTTCTCCTTTCCTTGGGACAATTGCTATCAAAATGCTAATAATATGGTGTTGCTGCCCACCAGGTATGTAACCTCAGTGAAGTCACTCCCTTTTCTGTGAAATTATAGAGTTAGAGTCAATAATCGTTAACGCCCTTTCCAGTATAAGCCTAGCGCGAGTCACAAGATGTGATATTTGGTGTGATTTATGATTGAGTGATAACTTGCACTTTTTCCTCTAATTTTACCTTTTGTTCCTCTTGCGCTTTTGTCATTCATTAAAAACGCAACGCAAAACAAAACAAAACAGAGTTGCTAAGGTTCCGAGTACATGAATTTCAGTAATGACCATAGCCTTTATTGGAAGGATTCACCATATTTCACGGAAAGCCTTCAGAGACAGACAGATAGCTGGGTACCAAGATACTGTAATCAGTGAGTTACAGAAATTCTGAACAAGCCAATATATACACAGAATGAATTAATAAAATAATCACTTCAATGTGAATGTCTGCTCCAGTCCATTGATTAAGCTTCCTTCTTATTTGTCTATACATTCAATATCTGAGCTGCACTTATGACAAGGAGTATGCTTCAACAGGGGCTGATTATCTAGCTCATTTTCATGCCAACAGCTTTTCTCTAGCCCCCCCCCCCCCCCATCTATGCTCTGCCCCACAGGGGCCTTCTGGAAAAAACAAGAACCTAGTTGCTATGCTTCACTGCCTCCCTTCTGAGATTGCTGTTAGCTTACATTTCATAAGTACCAGTCTGATGACAACACTAAATAGATTTTAATGCTCTAGAGATCAACAAGATGAGGTAGAGAAACACAACACAATCTGTCCTAATTAGTTCATAGAATATTTCTATCTTTCAATGCTAATCAGGCATCCAAAGAAGAGAAAAACACAAGGAAAAAAAAGGCAAGTGGTTAAATATGCTCGAATCTTCAGTCTCCATTGCTGAAAAAGAAACAATTTTTCTAAAATTCTAATTCTGAAACCAGTTGAAGTTTTATTGTGGCCTCTTGGGGCTGTTTTTTACCTAGGGAAAAATTACAAGCCTGAGATACTGACTCCATACTTGAACCCAAAGAAAACAGCAGAAGTCATATAACCTAAAAAATGTTGATGGTCCTGAGGACATTCAACTGAAAACCAAGTTGGAGCGTATCTGATGGGCATTTATGTCACATCGATATTTATTTAATGAACTATATGCAAAAGCACTGTGGTGAGCTTAAATCAGGATAGTTCTTATACATTAAAACAGAACACCGGTAGTGAAACAATATTTATTAATTTCATTAAGAGACAACTGCATATTTTATTCTTACAATGGCCATGTTAATAAGTTTAAGGCATCTTAGGTTAGGATCAAAATTTGGCCGAGGCCTCTTAGGATAGACCTTAACACGCTGCACACCGATGTGTTTTTAACCAGTTTGTCTTCAGGACCAGTGAATACAGTATTTAATTTTCAGCTGAGAAAAGAAAACAGTTTTTATTCATAGAGACTTCTCTCAAAATGCTGGGACTGAGTTCAGAATTAACGTCTCAACATTATCAATCTTAAAAGCAACGTGTTTCAAAATGGAGAGGCAAAAAAAATCTCATGCGCGTGGTATTTTTATATCATCAATCAGACTGCAGGTTCTAAAATTGCTCATATCCAGCGTGATGGCGCTTCAGACCAATAAAGTAAGCCAGCAACACTAGAATAAGTACTCCTGCCAAGGCTGCTCCCACCACAATGGGCACAAGGAAGCTGTCGTCATCTGCACTGCAGTCTTGAGCTAGACGTGGAGAAAGGACAATTGAGAACAGGAACAATGACACAATTTCAAAGCCACAAATGTTACGTTAACACACAGCCTTGCCTTTGACACCGCGGTCACCAGGCATTGGCCTTTCTGACCAGCGAATGAAAGGTTCCATGAAAGTGATCCTCCAAGGAACCAAATAATACATTTTTAGGTACCCTGTCCCCGACCCCCACAAAACACAGTCATTTGGGCTGAAAGATAGATTATCAACTGATCACCTACTTCCCAGATTTCTTAAACAGAAGATAATGGATAAATATAATGACTCTTTCCTTGATGATCAGGCTGTGGGCTTTCGGGGGCAAACTGTTATCACGTAGAAGCAGCACAGCGCCCAGAACACCACCGATCGTGAAGCATTAATGAAATGAACTGAACAAACAACACAAAGCGGACATGCCAACTCGGCACAAGGCCCTCTGGGGTCTTTCAGTGGAAAAAAGAGCTAAGCTGGCGCGGATGGCGTGACTGTTTGCATCTAGCATGAGTCAGACAAGAAAAGCAGTGGTTATAATCTTCGAAAGGTGCTGTCACAGGGGCAGGCAACGCGCAAAGTGTCACGGAAGCGTTTCAGAGACACACTCAACTCAGCCTTGTTACACTAGACATACTGAGAGAGGTGACACTGACGCCAAACTGTTAAGGACGAGTACGAACTAAGCACGCAGGTAACGGGGGAAGGACATTCCAGGTACAGGAAACAGCGTAGACAAAACTAGCTGGAGGGCAACGGAACATGGCACTTGAGGGAAAATGCAGGCACGCTGGCAGAGCTGGGACGGATCGAGGGCTACTCGTGGCTGGAAAAGAGGCAGGAAAAGGGTGCTGGGACCAGCTCACAAAGGCACTGTAGGCTCTATGTATTTCCACCTTACACTGATGGAAGGAAAAAGAGCACGGTGGGATTTTAGGCAGGGTATTTGTTGTAGAAGTCACGCCAACTGGAGACTGGAAGCGACGAGGCGCCTCTATTGCTCAAGGCCAATAATATTGTCCTGACCTGGGTGCACAAAGCACAGATGCGGAAAGGGACAGACTAGATCCAACGAGAAGGCAGAACTGACCAGACGGATATTGGGGGCGTGGTGGGAGGTAATAAAATGGCTTCCAACTCCCCACTTGAGCGGCTGTGTAGATACCAGTGCCATTCATCCCAGTAGGGAATACGGGAGGGAGAACGGAATGATGCATTCCGTTTTGTCGGTAGTTATTTGTGTGTGGTGGAGGGGGGGGAAGGGTGGGGAGGGATATGTGCAAGAGGGAGATGTTCAGTTTTGGACCTTCTGGGCTTCAGATGGCTGTGTCCCAACCGAGTGGTAGTAAAAAATGATGAACCTAAGTGGTAGTAAAAACCAGGGGCACGTTTGTTTCTCAGCAAGGGCAAACAGAATCTAAAAAGGATCAGAGACACAAGCCTTGGGGACACTCGTATTTGAGGAATAAAGGAGCAAGAAAAAGAAAAAGGCAAGTAGACAACGGTGCCACAGAAGCCAAGAAAGGAAAGTTTCGATTAGCATGGGGGAAGAGCGAGAACTATTAGAGAAGCCTGTATCAGGTCCAGCGATGTGGAGGGTGTTGGCTGTGAGGCAAATCGCTGCTGGAGGAATGATCGTGTAGGAGATCAAAACTTGGGATGGGGAACATTCAGTGGTCATTTCGAGAAGTTTAGAAGAGAGGGCACAGGGGAGGGAGTCGGAAGGTGAGCAACAGGGTCAAGGAAGGGTATCTTCAGGGTGGGAGAGACTTAAACGCATTTGTAGAATGAGGGCAAGAGCCACGAACAACGGACTGAAGCCAATGGTACGAGGTCTCCAGGGAGGTAGGTGAAATGGGATTCCAGAAGCCCAGACCAGGAAAAGCAAAGCCAGGGAGAGTGGAGAGGAGGAAGGGATGGTGCCTGCAGATGGAGGTCCGTCTGCAGAGGGAAGGCAGCTGGGATGTTGAACCACCACTTCTGTTTTCCATTTCCTTGCCTCTTATTGCCCTAGTTCTCCTCCTAGCTCGCAATCTACCAGGGGTGGATAAATCAGATAATTATGCTTATGAGAACTGTGTCAAAGTAAGAATGAATAGGCTGCCAGCCAATTCTGATTGTGCCCGCATTTAAGAAATGTGCCAGGCTTTTGCTAGCCTCCGCGTAATAACTGGGAACAAGATGCAATCCTGGAGCTTATGGACTTTAGGATACCGGCTTTGGCTGCCAGCTCAAAGAGCTTTTTTTTTTTTTTTTTTAAGATTTTATTTATTTATTTGACAGAGAGAGGGATAGCAAGAGCAGGAACACAAGCAGGGGGGGAGTGGGAGAGGGAGAAGCAGGCTTCCCGCTGAGCAGGGAGCCCAATGTGGGGCTCGATCCCAGGACCCCGGGATCATGACCTGAGCTGAAGGCAGATGCTTAACAGCTGAGCCACTCAGGTGCCCCTCAAAGAGCTTTTTTACTTGCTTCTTGGTTCTGTTAGAAATCCAGACAGCTGAGATTGCCAGATGTGACTTGGGAATACTTGGTGTTAAGAGCACCCAGTTAGCTGACTCCTCCCCTTCAATTTCCCAAATTACCACCCATCACATAAACTATTAGGTGACACGAACCATAAAGTATTATGCCTTGGATTTAACATAACTTGGTTTTTAAAAAATTCATTAGTAGATTAATTTCTTATTCTGGCAACGGATTCACAGTCCTCTCTTTCCCAAATTGGGTATTTGACCTAGTACTCAAACGACTTTCATAAATACTGCCAATAAGGCTTTCATGTAAGACAAATATTCCCAGAGTAGATCAAAAAGGCAATTCCACTAATACAAAGATCTTTCTAGATGCTGTCACTTACTTAAAATGCTCTCAATTAGTATGTGAAGTATTAATTTATAATAACTATTGATTTTATGAATTCAACCTTTAAAAATTCTTTAGGTAATGGAAAGACATTTTGGAAAACAGTAATTTTAATAGATCACATCGTGAGGAAAAGAAAATCTCATTCTTTAAATCATTTCGACCTGATTTATTTGCATAATGTACACTGGAAACCATATTGAAAATATTTGGGAGGAAAGGAACAGTGTATTTGTGAAAGAACTTAGTGATTAATTACAGAAGCAGTGAAGATTTTAAAGGATAAAAGTTTCGTGGCCATTGAAATTTCAATGAAAAGTTTCATGTAGATTAAAAATACTGGTAATCCTCATTTTTCTGTTAGCTCAAATTTTTCAGATACAATTTTCAGTGTGAGTTGGAAAGCTGAGATATACATTTGTAATAAAATATAAAACGAATTCATCTTAAAAACCAATTGTGTCAAAATCTCTATTTGGAAGAATCAGCATTAAGAATCATATTCTTATGTGACATCTTATTATATACCTTTTAGATCTATGGTCAAACTGTTTGAAGGATAGGACATGAATCTGAAGATACTTGAAGCTACTCGGTATTACCCGAACACGTCTTTACTAGTTTCAAAAACAAGATATGGTCGTTATTGATGCGGAAAGTTAGTTACCGGAGTAAAAGAGATGGGTGGGAGAGAGATGAGCCCAAGACAGTGTAACCTTATCTACTTAAAGAAATGAAGATGAAATGCTATCATCTTAAAAATATCTGAGCCTTACAAGATTTCCTCCTGAAACATGCAAGAAACTTCAGAGGGCACATTTTACACTGTATATAAAGTATGTTCTTGATTGTAACTAGTAGCTTCTTATCAGATTCCTTCTAAAAATCCTCAAATTTTCATTGAAATGGAAACTATCACTCACAGAAGTTAAGAGGAACAGGATTTTAAAGACCTCGGTCGGCTCCAAATGAAGAAACGGAGACCCCAGAAGTTAAGCAGCTTGGCCAAAGTTGTGAGGATTAACTGGCAGTCTCACAGCTTAAGTGGGGAATCCAGAGGAAAGTTACTAGCCAGGTTGCCGAGTTTTTGTGTGTGGGAAGCTATGGGAAAATTGGAAGGTTCGAGTATTTTAGGTGACCTGACACAGTCCTACTCTGGTTCAGATCAATAGCTGGGTCCGTATGGCCGCAATGTGCACTATTAGGTATCAGACTCAACTGAGAGGGGCAGAGGAAAGTGAACAAAGAGATACTCTCAAGCTTTTCCTATGAAATACATATTCTAGATCACTGGTTTTCCGAATGGCTACACACCAGATCCCACCGGGGAGCTCACACACCCACACATGCACACGCACACACACGCCCAGATCTGCGAGGTGAAATTCTCTAGGAATGGAGCCCGGCATGTGCATTTTTCTAATAAGCTTCCCAGGTGATTCTTACTCTGTAGCCAGCCCAGCATCAGTACAGACCTATCTATGTATGGGACCATTTTTCCAGATGGTAATACACAGAATATTCTGGAAATAATTTAGTTCCACTTCTAAGCTTTTCTAAAGTTCTCCCTTTTGGAAGAAATTGTCATTATGTAGCATACAAAATTTTCACTTTAACCAACGGGAAAAAATGTGAGCAAATTTCCTTAAGAAATAAAAGAATCTTTATTGTTTGTTTTAGAAGCAATATGTTAAGCAAATGGACAGGCAAATATCTAAAGAGAAACACCATACATCGACTAGTGGTTTAAACATTTGAGAAAAAAAAAAAAACATGAAAAGTATTTACATGGACCAGTTTCTTTATACAAATGCTAAAACATGAAAAACACCCAGAACCAAACAGCAATGTTAGACCATCGAGGTGTAAACCCAGTAAAATGAACAAAACTACAAAAGGTACAAAGAACATGTGGCTATAGGAAATAGTGTGAATAAGAGTATATAAACTGGCCCATGTAAAATACAAAAATATTCAATGAAGTCAGATTTTCTATAACAGTGCTAATTAGAGGTATTTTAATATGAATTAGGTATATAATCTAAATGTAAAAACTTTTAGAAACATTAACAGCATTAAGCTAGTGCCACCCACTTGTGCTTCCAATTTTTATTTTCGAAAAAAAAAAAAAGCTGCTTTGTTTCGACTCATGAGAAGTATCTAATGTCTATTTTCTTCTAAGCATTACCCATTCATATAAGGTTAACAATCCTACACTAGAACGTTATTTAAGTAAAAAATAAGTTTTAAAAATCAGATTTATATTTAGTCCTCAAAAAGTGCCTTAAGCTGGCAATGCAGCTCAGTGTAGCTGTAGGGGAGGGCCTGGTCAGGAATCAGATTCTGAGCCAGTAAGAGTTTCAGGCAACTCTAAGCAGAGAGCAAATTTAAGTGGGAGAAAATTTTTACCGCTCCAGTACAACTCGAAAGATACCTGTGGACATACACATGCTAACATGCAATTGCCTGTGTGTGTGGTGTGTAGAGCTAGACTACCAAATTACTTCAACATCAATAATAGTTTGGAACCCAGATGTCCCATTTTCTAGTGAATATGGGGGCACATCATCTCCCACTCCAAAAACACAAGCACCTTCCATATAGGGCTGCATATTAACAACTCTAATATTTACTCAGCCATTCCAATACAAAAAAAAAAAAAAAAAATCTCCTGGAAGCAGCGAGAAATACTTGATGTGTTAACTATCAAGCTGAAATGTTTTGCTTTCTCATATAAGCATTAGGTAGTGCACGGTAAGTGGACAACTGGTGCATCTCCCCAGAGCACAAAACCGAACATGAAGTACGTGAATTAATAATGATTCTACCATAATGAACAATAATAATGTTAAGTTTTGATTAGCACAGAACCATTTAAAGGTGAAAGCCAAATTAGTAAATGTAAATATCAATGCAAGTTGGAGACAAAGAACAACTTTTTAACTAAGAGAAGACCAAGACTTTTGGGTTAGGTGCAAGTTCCTTGCTAAGTGTAAGTGCACTTCTTTATCTGAGTACTAGGATATCCTGGCATTTCTTCTTTAAAGAGAAAAGGAAAGGAGAGAAAAGGAAGAGAAAGGAAAGGAAAGAAAAAGAAAAGAATGCAACATACTACCACCAACAAGGATACTGCAAAGCTAAAGAGAAACTACATTCACTGTAGCAGTGTACCTACATACCAATTTATAGGTACAAAGGACTAATGCCCCAAACTGGCAAGGCCTAGCAATTATCTCTAAAGCACCTAGAAAATGGATTGAAATGCCCAGTTGGAATAGTCTTGTGTCTTGCCATTTAGAAGATGGAAAAATCCAGTTGGTTTTTTTTTTAAAGGATTAAACAAGATTAATACCTATTCCAAAACGTATACAGCTTTTGTACCTTTTGTCATTACAGCTGCATTAAATACAAGTATATTCAAAAGGCATTAGAAAAGCATTCATTGCCAAGAATATAATACTAGACTCCATTCGAATCTACTGGCATATCTCTCATAGGTCAAATACGCAGCAATGCCAAAGTTGCTAAGTTAACCTGCAAACAAAATCACAAAAAAATACAAAAGGAGCAAGTACAAATCCACTGTAGGATGCACGGTCTCAATTTTGACTACATGCAGGAAAAAAATCTCTTTTTGAAAATTGTTTTTCCTAAACTGTTTATTTCTAGTCAAAATACATAAAGTGAAAACACCGAAATACTAACTCAAGATAACAGAATGGAACCAATAATCCAGGTGATTTTACACATGCTTTTTGCCATAGAAATAACAGTTTTAAATTCCTTGGTTGGGGAAACCAAAATCATGTGATTAATTTGTAGTTTAGAGTTTTCAGGGTGTTTTTATTTATTTAAGTTTGAAATCCCCCACACCACCCATTCTAAAATGAGAACTGCAACTTAATACACTGGAAATTGAACAGTATTATATGTTGGAACTTGTACTTGCTTTATTATTTTGTAACAGAGATCGCATTTGGATTAGTATTACAGAGTCTGATATCCGGCATAACTTTTTCTTCTGCCAATTAGGTAAGCAATCACTATAACGATAATCAAGCCTGAGAGACCAGCACCAACTATAATTGGTATTAGAATGGTGTCATCGTCCAGCGAACACTCCTGGGCTGTAGGTGAGAAAAAGTGTGTAACAAATAATGAGTATAATCAAAAATGAATGTCCAAAAGTAAAAGATGTTGATTCAAAAGTCAGAAATGCTCTTACAAAATCAACTTTAAGGAATTAGGACAGGTATATTTTAATGATAAAGCTACAGAAAATTATGGATTGCTCTAGAATTAAAATCCTAAAACTTATTTGTCTTTTCTTTTGTGTATGTATATTCATATGTATGAATACATACATACTTACTTATATTTAGGAGTAGACACATATATATGTATATGCGTTTCATATTCCAAGTCCCTTCCAGAATAAAGGAGTGAAGAGGGGCACCCGGGTGGCTTAGTCGGTTAAGCATCTCTGACTCTTGGTTTTGGCTCAGGTCATGATCTCAGGGTCCTGAGATGGAGCCCTGCATCAGGCTCCGAGCTCAGCACAGTCTGCTTGAGATTCTCTCCCTCCACCTCTCGCCCAGTTTACGTGCATGCTCACTCTCTCAAATAAATAAAAACTTAAAAAAAAAAGATTTTATTTATTTAAGAGAGACCAAGATAGCAACAGAGAGCACAAGCTGCGGAGGAAAGGGAGAAGCAGGCTCCCAGCTGCACAGGGAGCCCAATCTGGGGCTCAATCCCGAGATCATGACCTGAGCTGAAAGCAGACATTTAACTAAGCCACCCAGGCACCCCAATAACTAAATAAAATCTTTTTTTAAAAAAAGAAAAGAAATGAAGAGAGCTAATTCTTTTTTTTTTTTTTTTTTTTTTTTTTTAGATTTTATTTATTTATTTGTCAGAGAGAAAGCACAAGCAGGCAGAGAGGCAGGCAGAGGCAGAGGGAGAAGCAGGCTCCCCGCCAAGCAAGGAGCCCGATGTGAGACTCGATCCCAGGACCCTGGGATCATGACCCGAGCCGAAGGCAGCTGCTTAACCAACTGAGCCACCCAGGTGTCCCAAGAGAGCTAATTCTAACCCATCTCTACATAGCCAGATTAGCCTCTTAGTGCTAGAGTGAATGTCTTTTGGGAAACTAAGAACAGATCAAAAAGGTTTCATCATGGGATTAGAACCATGCTGGCTCTGGAGTCTTTCAGAGCAGAGAGCAAACTATAGCCTGGAGGCCTAATCTGGCCCAAGAGCTAAAGCTGGCTTTTCCCCATCTTTATCTAAATGGCCAAAAAAAAAAAAAAACCCTCAAAAAGCAAAAGAAGAGATTCTGTGATACATGAGCATTATATGAAATTCAAATCTCAGTATCCATTAATAAAGTTCTATTGGAACCCAGCCACACTCATTTATTTATTGCCTATGGCTGTTTTCGTGCTACGACAGGAGAGCTGACTAGTGGTGACACAGCCCTTATGGTCTCCAAACCTAAAACACTCACTGTCCGTGCCTGACAAACGAACTCTGCGCATCCCCGACCTGAAGTGTATGATCTCAGTGGCTACAGAAGTCAAGAAACTGGGACCTCTTACCGATCTGCGCGTGTTTACTACATTTATTAACCTGGCCGGAGCTGGCAGCCCACAGGAGGCTAGCTTTTCTATTTCCAGAGAGTCGTCTGATCCAGTAAAATCCATTCAACACTCTGACCTGACTGCAAGTCTACTTCCTCCTCCTGCACAGTCAAGTATTGGCGGTGTGTTGTATCCATAGGTACCCACCGTCAAGAACCTAGCTCCGCGAACAGATTACACATTCATTACCACCAAATGTTGCGTGTTCCTTTGGGTACCATTTTCAATTCGACATACATAAAAATCAAAGTTTCAAATTCGATAAAGAACGCAGCTCATCACTATTACAGCTGACTAGATAAACAGACTCGAGCTGGTATCACGCTGCAAATGATTTTCAATTCTAAACACCAATCTGGACCTAAAATTAGGGTAATAATGGAGGGGAGCTAGATAAAGACTCAAAAATAAAACTGTGGAAAGGATCAAAATAATTGTAGTACATAAGCAAAACTGACAAGAGGGAAAATGAATTCTTGAGAAAAATTTCTAAGTGCGATTAACCTCTCTCGTCACGAGAATGGTAGGGTGAAGATTCCGACTTATCCTGGCCTACCCAAGTCAGGCTGGCGACCCAGAGCCACTGCAAAGGCGGCCGCGTGGCTCACGGCACATTCATTTTTAAACGCAGCTGCCGCACTGCCTTCTAAACCATAGAATTAATTGTTAAAAAGGATGTGGATGGTTTGAATGGCTCTGCTCAGCAGAGCTGTGATCCACAAACCCCCAATTTTAAGTAAGCAGTTTAAAAGGATAAGTCAATTAAGGAATTTTATGGGCTTTAATCTTGTAATGGCAAATGCATCTTTCATATTCGTATAAACACACTGCCATGAGCCCTCCACGAAAGGTTTTGTTAAAAATCTGATAGATACCACCATGAGCCCTGAGCAGATCTTCCAAAAAGCCTCATGTACACTGGCATATGCTTTTAAAACACTCCAAGTCACTTGGGATGGCCAAAACACAGTCCGTGGTATTGGAGGCCTTGCCTAACCGTAATTTTCTGTCTTAACCAAGTAAGACCAAACTGCTTTTATTTGTGTATGAAAATATTTCCAACGAGAAGAGGGGCCCCCAGAAAACAGTTCCCAGGTGCTCAAAGCTGCCATCCTTCCTACAAACTAAAACCTAGCAGGGAGTGTCTATGCCTTAAATAAAGCTCACTGAAAGCTTCCATCGGTTTTGAGTTTTAAGAACTTGGTTGCAAATGGGTTTCTGATCCACACACACAAAAAATCCGCTTTAAGCAAAATGATGGGCCAGATACGGAGTTCACAGAACTTGCTCAAGGCCATGTGAACTCTCCAACAGTCAGAAGAGGTGAATTCATAATTCTCTATTTCAGTGCTTAAATTTCCATGAGTCAAAGGAAAAGCTACCTTAGTCAACATAAGAACATAAATTATTGATAAAACCTGCTCGGTTCTTACCTGTAGAATATTTTCCTTCCATCACATTGAAAGGCTGAACCCTTAGATCAAAGGTATTTATCTGAAATGCTCCAGACACTGAAACGGTCTGCTCTTTGTTGCACATGTAAGAACTTCCCAGGGGGGCATCCCAGTAGCTCAGGTTGTTATTTGCGATGCTGAAAACTTTAAAGGAAACAAACATGTTAGGAGTTTTTTTTTGGTGTTTTTTTTTTTTAAAGTAGGCTCTAGGGGCGCCTGGGTGGCTCAGTCAGTTAAGCAGCTGCCTTCAGCTCGGGTCATGATCCCAGGGTCCTGGGATCGAGCCCCACATCCGGCTCCTTGTTCAGCGGGGGGCCTGCTTCTCCCTCTGCCTGTTCTGCCTGCCGCTCCTCCTGCTTGTGTTCTCTCTCTCTCTCTCTGATAAATGAATCAAAAAAAAATCTTAAAAAAAAATAAATAAATAAAGTAGGCTCTACACCTAACATGGGGCTTGAACTCTCGACCTGGAGATCAAGAGTCGCACATTCTACCCACTAAGCCAGCCAGGCACCCCTGTTAGTAACTTCTTATTCTACCAACAGAAGAAATGGGACAGTCCTCAGAATTTTTCAGTGAAGTATGGGAACCTGGGGTACAGGGTCTACCAAAAAAAAAAAAAAAAAAAAAAGGTGATTCTTAGGATCACCGGGTTTCGTATCTTTCTATAGCTGTTTCTGTGGTCTAAAAATCAGTCACATCCTTAACTATTATCCACCCTATTTGAAAACAAGGGAGACTGAAAATATAAAACACTGTAGTTCTCAGTTACTGATTTTCAGCTGTGGTCAAGGGACAATTTTCACATAGATTCTTCTGTTCCATTGAATAAAAGGCACTATTTGGTAACAAAACAACTATGGTTTCTATGCCCTCAGTGTAACTCACTCTTTTCGCCAAGGCCAAAGCTTTGCTTACCAGAGCCATTAACCAAGTACACGCCGATATTCACCTCCTTCAGATAGAATCGGTTTTCATTTTTCTGTTAGAAAAAGAGCTTCCAGTTAATCAACACATCACAACTGTCACTTATTACATCACAACTGACCTATTAACAGGTACAGTTAATATCTACAAATGAAAAGCAACCTAATACTATTACCCAGAAGATAAAACCACGGATTCGACCCGGACCAACAGAATGAACTGCCACTAGGCAACATGTGACAGAATCCTTTTTCCTCTGCATTTTGTTTCCAATCTTTGGATCAAGGATGTAGTCACGTGGCTCTTCGACACTCTCAACAATCCGTTCCCTCATTTTATTCCTCCTGTCACTTGTTAAGCCCCCGCCTCCTCTAGCCTGGATCCCGAGAGTCTCTGAACTGGGCTCTCTCCCTGCCTTGCAGCCTCTCCAGCTGGGAGCTTTCCTTGCCGCTATTATCTTGGTGAAGCCCGCATCTGACCAGCCCGTCATTCTAATTCCGTCAGTGCTTAGCATGTACCAGGCAACATATCTAAGTGCTCCAGGGAGCTGGCCAAATGAACCGGGCTTGGATCCTGCCCCCACGGTGTTTGCAATCTGCCAGGGAAGATAAGATAAATACATAAAGAAATAACCATACTGCAAAAAAGACAACAATCAATTATAAAAATTTAAAGGAGATAGAGGACTTCCACATGGGGGAGAAGCGAAGCGATACCAGCTTAGCGATGCACCATTTGAACCCGGTCGAGTCAGGAAACAAGCAGAAAAGGGTATTCCGGAAGGCAAGAGCATGAGTAAAGGTAGTCAGAAAATAAGCGCCACCACAAGTATGCCAGCACTTGAAAACTTAGTGCCAAGCAATGTTCCTAAAACTTTACATATAAGGCGCCTGGGTGTTTCAGTTGGTTAAGCATCTGCCTTCAGCTCAGGTCATGATCCCAGGGTCCTGGGATCGAGCCCCGCGTCAGGCTCTCTGCTCAGTGGGGAGCCTGCTTCTCCCTCGGCCTCTGCCTGCCACTCTGTCAAATAAATAAAATCTTAAAAATTTTACATGTGAGGCGTCACCGAATAACTGTAACACCCCATTCTGGAATGGGGTGCTTGAAGTATGGCGATGGTAAGTGATTTTTCCCCACGGCCATATGGTTAGTGGTCAGTGAGGTGGGATTTGAACCCTGGAAGTCCTGCTGCAGAGCTAAAGACTGGTTGCTACTGTGCTCTCCCACCTCACAGAACATAGCGCGACAGAAGCATGGGCTTTTTTTTTTTTTTTTTAAGATTTTATGTATTTATTCATAAGAGACTGAGAGAGAGGCAGAGGCAGAGGGAGAAACAGGCTCCCCACCAGGCAGGGAGCCCGATGCGGGGCTCGATCCCAGGACCCTGGAATCATGACCTGAGCCGAAGACAGACGCCTAACCGACTGAGCCACCCAGGCGTCCCAGAAGCACGGGCTTCTAAGGAACAGGAAAGGGGGAGCCATAAAGTCAGATATGCAAGTTCCACTGCATGGCGGGGGGCAGCATAAGGGGAGAGGTTGGAAATAACCTGCCGTGGAATTTAGAGGTTATCCTGTTGCTAAAACAGAACCGCTGAAACTTTCTGAGGAGGAGGTGTGCCTCGGGAATATTAAACGAATGCAGAAGAACACTGAGGGAGGAGAGGAAGAGGACGGACTAGTGGGGACACTGGGAGGTAAGAGGTCACGCAGGCTGGACTCAGGGCAGAGGCAGTGGGGAACAAAAATGGAGGGGACAGATGCAGAGAAATGTCAGGAGGAAGCACAAAGGAGGACTTGACCACCTCATTACACCTCTCCTCGCTTTAGCCTATGTCTTGGCTTGGCATTCAAGGCTCCTCGCAATTTGTCCCAACTACTTTCCCATACCTGTCTTTCCCTGATCATGCCACGTGCCTCATTCACCAAGCTGGTCTTGATTGAGTTCCTTTTTACAGAAATAACCTGTACTTTTCTGCTTACTCCTCTTATCTCCATGTGTACAAACCTATCCTTGAAGGTCCAGCTCAAATGTCATCTCTTCCATTACACCTTCCTAACTCTCCTCCACCCAGAATTAACCACTGCCTCATCTATACTCCCACCTGGGTGGCTCAGTTGGTTAAACAGCTGCCTTCGGCTCAGGTCATGATCCCAGGGTCTTGGGATCGAGCCCCACATCGCATCGGGCTCCTTGTTCAGCGGGGAACCTGCTTCTCCCTCTCCCTCTGCCTGCCACTCCCCCTCCTTGTGCTGTCTCTCTCATCAAATTAAAAAAAAAAAACTTTTTTTTTTTTAAAGATTTTATTTACTTATTTGACAGAGAGATCACAAGTAGGCAGAGAGGCAGGCAGAGAGAGGGGGAAGCAGGCTTCCTGCTGAGCAGAGAGCCCCATGCGGAACCTCAATCCCAGGACCCTGAGATCATGACCTGAGCCGAAGGCAGAGGCTTTAACCCACTGAGCCACCCAGGTGCCCCCAAAAAAACCCTTTAAAAAAAAAAATAGTCTGTTGGGCAAATTAAATATTGTAATTATTAAATATTTCCCCATAATAGTCAGAAGAAACCATGTTCCTTTTAGGACCCGACCACAGCTAGAAAGATCAAACTCAATCACTCCAAAGGGAAGGAACCTAAAATACTACTTTCTTCATTCTTACTTATAGTATAATTCCTATGAGATAACTTTAAAAGGGAATATGTCCGGGGAGGCCTGCTGTTCCTCCATCGAAGCGGACGAGCCTGACCAGACGTTTTTAATACTAATCCTCTGGTCATATGTGTACTGTAACAGAGGAATGCTTTCAATGCTGGTAAAGGGAAGATCCTTATAAACCTTTCTAAAATATAATTGCCTGATATAATCCTCAATTACTCCACATATATTCCATAGAGAAAAAGGGCTTTAGACTAAAGATAACAAGTTCGGACTTGAAACAAACTCCACACACCGAATTTTTTTCTGTATCAGATGTTGAGAGTGTTTCCTCATTCCTAGATATATAATCTGATGTAAAAGCAGACCTGTTTTTTAATCTACCTATACAATAACTCTCAGTTCGAGAATTGCTAGCAGCTTAACACTTTCCCTCATTGATGGCTGTCCCCTCTTTTCTATTCCCATTTGCTAGAATCCCCTCTTTTCTATTCCCATTTGCTAGAACACGTACACACACACACACACACACACACACCCTCAAAAATTATGAGGGTAATAACTGCTTCTGAGAAGCTAAAAATAAAAGTCCTCGATGATGAATTTATGCTAGCAAAAAGCAGAGCACATATGCTGGAACCTTCTCTTTAGGGTTCAGCCCTTCACACAAGCATAAACAACAAAACCCCGAATGCTACCATTATAAACTACGTTGATTTAATGAACTTACGCATGTTAGGTACTTACACAGAGCCTTGTGGATGGCAAGTACTCAATAAATGTTAACTATTATTATTCCTGATACTATGACAAACAGCGGAGCCTCCAAAAACCCTAAAATAGTCGAGTAAACAAACACGAGTTTTCTAACCAATAACAGAGAAACATATTAGGGAAATTACTTATCTTTTGTAATATACAGTATATAAATATATACACTTTATTATTATGTATTTCTACAGCAGATAGAGATTAGAGAGGGTTTTTTTTTTTTGATGTGGGTTAATTCTTGCCTACCTTGAAGTCTATATAAGGGCAGAATAGTTGCTTTTGGTGAACATGAAGCTAAGACTCCAGCCCATAGACCCCTGAAGTGACTCTGAGGGATTAAGAGGGATTGACGGACCACACTTTATAATTAAGTAGTGCTGAAAACAGAGCTAAATCCCCCCCTACACACACACACACACACAGCTATTTAGACTTTCAGATGCGTTTCTAAGAAAACGAACCTAATCTCAGGGAACTCTGTTACTCACCACAGCGAAGACGAAGTCAAGATACTTGATGTTGCTGCTGTTCAGCCTAAGCAGGGCGCTCCGAGGCTGGCAGCTCCCGGTGAAGTCAGTGGTGTTGGGGTTGATGTTAATAACCGAAACAACCTGTAGGGGAAGAAGAGGGAGAAAGGTACAGCTTACCCAGGCGAGTCCACAACAAAACCTTATACTCTAATAAGCAACTTCAGTAGGGAACAAAAAACGCTTTTGTCTGGATACTTAAGTTCATGGTGTCTTACTTTCAAATGAAGTTTGGCCCAGGCCCTCAAGCTATGACTCAGACAACGTAAAAAAAAAAAAAAAGAAAAGAAAAACAAGAAGGAAGCTTCCTTAGTAATGAGCCAAATGAAAAGACACATTTTTATGGAGCACAAGAGCCATCTGTCTAGCTTATTGAAGGCGCAAGACTCTGGAAATGGGATCCGTCCGTCGGCACGCCCTCTGGAGGCTCAGGGGAGCACTGCAACCACGGCCGCCGCGAACCTTGAGCGCAAGGCGACCATCTGAGTCATCAAGAAGAAACAGCTGCACTTTCCCGTATGTCAACCGACACTGCATTTCACATATAAATGTGAAGGAGTTATATTTTAAACGGACTGAAATAAAAATCAACTGTCTGTACTCCGATCCACTGATGGTAAATAGAATCCAAACCACAAAGAGTCCCTGAAACGGCTGGGTTTCCTGCTGGAAGACAACCCCTTGCCAGGGACATTAACTCTTTGTGGTTACAGTAATCCAAATTTATCAGCCCTCAACAAGTCGACATCAAATCTCCGTTTAAAACAGAATCAGGGGGGGCGCCTGGGTGGCTCAGTGGGTTAAAGCCTCTGCCTTCGGCTCAGGTCATGATCTCAGGGTCCTGGGATCGAGCCCCGCATCGGACTCTCTGCTCAGCAGGGAGCCTGCTTCCCCCTCTCTCTCTGCCTGCCTCTCTGCCTACTTGTGATTTCTCTCTCTCTTTCAAATAAATAAATAAAAACTTTAAAAAAAAAAAAAAAAAAAAAACAGAATCAGGGGCGCCTGGGTGGCTCCATCGTTAGGCGGCTGCCTTTGTCTCAGGTCATGATCCTGGGATGGAATCCCGCATCCAGCTCCCTGCTTAGGGGGCAGCCTGCTTCTCCCTCTCCCTCCCTCCTGCTTGTGTTCCCTCTCTCACTGTGTCTCTCTGTCAAATAAATAAATAAAGTCTTTAAAAATAATAATAATAAAAATAATAATAAAAAAATGGAATCAGTCTAGGGGTGCCCAGGTAGTGGCTCGGTCAGTTAACCATCTGCTTTCGGCTCAGGTCATGATCCCGGGGTCCCGGGATCAAGCCCTGCATCAGGCTCCCTGCTCAGCGGGGAATCTGCTTCTCCCTCCGCCCCTCCTCCTGCTCATGTTCTTTCTCTCTTAAATAAATAAATTTTTAAAAAATTTTAAAACAGAACCAGTCTAGCAACACGACTCTTGGGCCGGAGGTAGGATATACCGTATCTGAAAGGAGATAAGAGAAGAACGTATCAGTAAACACAGAGCACTATACCTTATCGTGAGTGAAGTTCAGCTGCAGCCCCATGGTAGCCAGAAGACAAGTACCATTGCTGTTATTAACCGAGTAGGATCCCACCTCTGGTTTCTCCTTTGGAGTGGGCGTTGTAGTGGGGGATGGTGCAGTGCTGGGGGTGATGGGCACCACAGTGGTGAAAGTTTTATCTTTTTCACACAGAAACTCTACAGAAACAGAGGACAAAATAAACTGAAGTGGCCTTTTTCTTAATTCATAAGGCCAGGAAAGAGCAAAATATTTCTCACGATACAAGTCCAAAGGGTTCTGTTAGGGGACTCAGGCAGAGGTTCCCAAACTGCTGCTTTGGATGCCGACGGTCTCTCAGAATTATGATACACCAGACACATACAAATGCTTTCTCTACCTCATACTTCAGCTACCACACACTCATCTTTTTGGGCCCTGACGTCCCTTTATTCCCAAAGAGTGTCACCTGCCTCTGATGTGAAAATGAGAGATCGAAGTTTGAAAACATCTCACTCCTGCCGTCTTCTTTCCCACACACAACTACCAGAAGGAAGGGGAGTGTTCACCAGAGAAACATTTAGAAATCACTAAAGGGTTTAAATACAAATGAGTCTTTTATTTGTATCACCCCTTCAGCAAATCAGAGGCATTTCGACCCCCTCTTAGGAAGGGCTGGTAGGTTTTCAGAGCTGGTGAACGAGAAATTATGACATTTCCATTAAGCCAAATACAAGTTACAAAAGCAGTTTAAAAACAAAGTCAAGATTCGAACACAAATACCTCATTCCTAAGCTGTGGTCTTGGATCATCAAAAGCTAAAGAGCTGATGATCAAGCTATTTGAGGATTTGTTCAAACAAAGATTGGGTTTGATCCGCTGAAAACACTACAGGCCGGGCATCTGTAAAAAACCATCCCCACAATGTGTACCTCATCGACTTGAAATTGCAAGTCCCACAAGAACAAGAATTGTGGTTATTTACAAAAACTTTACGGTCCAGTGTAAGCTACGAACAAGTCTTAGTGTAGAAATGCTTCCAGATGACATCTTCAATGAAAGCCAGCTGGTATACTCTAAACTTAAGTCAGGATCCAAAATTTGAAGAACTCACCTTTTGTGCTCACTGTGCCATTCTGGACAAAAGCCTGTACGTGCACATCCCAATAGTCCTGGACGACACCACTCTTCTCTAAAGTTGATAAACTATTGCATCTGAAGATGTTGTTCAAAGGAATTCTGAATCCCACGGTGTCACGGACGGTCAAAATTCCTATAAAACAAGATTAACACTAGTTGTTCCCAAGAAGGTAGGAGAAAAGCGATCACGTAAATTTATCTGCAGACTCTCTTCTCCTTCTGCCTGCCTGCCTCACCCCATCCACGTGGGCCAGAGGACATGGCATGTTCAGGAAATGACAAATTCACTGGGGCTGAAACACAGTGAGTAAGAGGAAAGACGTGACGGGGGTTAGGAGGGAAAGACGAGTTGCAGGTGGCCACACGTTGAAGGAAACCGGAGGAGTTGAGGACAGGTTAGGCTTTACTCTGTTAGCAGCGGAAGGTGAGCTTCAGTTTTCACAGCTGGAAATAAATAACACACATATAGTTTATTCTAAGGGAGATGACAAAATGGTAGGGTCTAGGCAGGGAGAAAAACTTTTGAGGGAAGTCATTTAAGAGGGAAAGCAGTTAGAAGGCTGCCGCTCTGGTTGAGGTAAAAGGTGAGGGGGTTGCCTAAACTAAGATGGTGAGGGGCAGAAGCCAGACAGCAAAGAGGCCAAACTGAAAACATAGCTAAGGCACGATCGACAGGACTTCATGACCAAAGAAGGAAGGGAAATGGAGTCACGGAGGACTTTAGAGTACATCCTTACTTTTGTGCTACTATCCCAAAGTAAGTTACAGTTACTAAAATGAGCTTTCGGAACCTCTTCCTGGATAGCACTTCAAGACTATTCCATTTCAGGAAATCCTCAGAATGTGAAAAGAATAAGTTACAGTCAGTCTGTATGGAGTTTTTGTTATAATGCCTATGGTGAAACCTCAAAAGACTATGACCACGATTATCCACATGGATAATCCACAATTATCCAAATGGCTTAGTTTCTTTTGGAGAAGCAGCAAGGAAGGGAGGGATGCAAGGTTCTTAATAGGGGCAGCCTTCAGGGCCTCTCCATGAAGTAGCAAGACAGCCAATTAATGATGTCTTGGCACCCCCTAATGGCCAAAGGGAAAAAAAAAATTTAAGCCAAAGAACTAGAACATTTGTCTCCAAAACGGTTTCTATTCTGTCTTATATAGATAGACCTCAGAAACAATCTATAGACATATTGGAGATCTACTAGGAAACGATAGTTTTTTAAACTATGTATTATTTATGAACATGTACAGATTAGTCCAATATAAACACACCGATAGGAAGGCTCCACCCCAAGCTCCTGAGAGTGGCTGCCTCCTGGGAGGCGGGGAGGGAAACAGCTTTGGGGAGTGAGTACAAAGGAAACCTCAAATGTATCTGTAAGGTTTTCTTTCTTTAAATAAATAAAAAGATGAGGCAAATATGAAACAAATGGCATTTACAAATTCTGGGTAACAGATACATGTAGGTCTATTACATGATTCTCTAGACTTTTCTGTATTTTAATGATGAAAAAAATTTTTAAAAGAAAACAGCAGCTTTCAAAATTACTTAGATTATCAGATGCCTAAAAATAAAACACTAAATTATTTCAAAAACAACAGTCCATTTAAGGAAACCATTTTAAATTCCAAATAGTTTCAAGTATCTTATTACATAGACGCTAGTCATAAAAAAAAAAAAAACTGCATCCGCCCCTCGTTTAAAATAAAAACGAGGAGAGTGAGATGTTAATTTTAGAGTCCATAGTTTTTCCATTCAAATCTGTCAGATCAGTCCTTTTATCGCCACCCCCTGGGTCTCGGCACTCGACGCATCATCCCTTGGTTACTGTATGTAACAGCCTCTTAACACGGGCATCTCTGCCTGCGGTCTCCTCACTTCCCAATGAATCCTGCAGAACATTCTTTATGAACTACTGTCTCTGCTTTTGTTATGTCATTCTCCGGCTTAAAAACCTAAAATGGTTCCCCAGTGCCTACGCCATCAAGCTAAATGCCTTTCCTTGGCTTCCAAGGCCCCCTATAATTTAGACCCGCTGCGCCCAGCCAACTTGATTCTCCTGCCACACACACGGCCTCTATTTTCATCAGGAAGCTTTCCAGCTACCGCTGCTCATACTCTGCTTCCCCCTGCTGGAAAGCCTCCGCTTCAACTCTCCCCCTGACTCAAACTCCACCATCAGCTGACTTCTACAACCAGGATTTCTCACTCCAACACCCGCCGCCCTCTCCTCTCCGCTCCCGTGCAGACGACTGGTGAGGACACATTCAGACCACGCACTCTTGAACCACAGGCCCTCACAGATGGGCTCAGGAAGGATATGCCATCTGCAAGTTTACTCTGTACCCTGAGCAAGAGGGCCGGCGGGCTTCCCTCATGTCACACACCCCCCCCCCCCAAAGAAAACCCTGGAACAACAACAAATCACACTGATCTCAGCACTTTCTACTTTTGCCATCTAGCTTGGAAAAACCATTTTGCTTTGTCTCCCCAACTTGTTTTACAGCTCCTTGAAGGTGAGGGGCAAATCGTAGACAAATCTGAAAGGACAATGCAGGGCACAAAGCTAAATATATCAAGTCAACCAGTAACAGACTTGCTTTAGTTATCCTCTCAAACGAGGAGATTAGGAAAGAGGAAACTAGGATTGATTTCCAAGTCTCCGTCCATGTTACCTCCCAAGTTTTGTATGAGCTCATTCACCTCTGGGTCCTGAAAATAGGATCTTTTGCTACCCGTACCTCCAATGAGTCATCCATTCCCAGAGCTTGCACCTGAAGCCCATCTGCGTGTGTTTCTGGGGTTGGAAGGAAATACTATCTGTGAAAGCTACTTACGGACACCCTGTTAACCCAAATCTCAACAGAAGGGAAAGAAAGGAGAATTACAGCCCCGACAAAATTGAAATCTCCACTATCCGTGCCTTCAAAATATTTAGTACAAAAAAAAAATCTAGTACGTATTTCAGTTCTAAGCAAGAATGCCTTATCGCCAATGCTTTTCCAAGTTCGTTTGGACCTGAAATTGTCTCAAAATAGCAACAAATGTTGACTGCATTTTGCTTTTAATTAATCATTTACTTTTCAGTCCAAATCCTATCTAAATGGTAAAAAGATCTGAAGATGAAGCATTTGTGCTGATCTCAGGTTACTGAACTTGTACAGATTTAAAATATCCATGGCGGGGGCGCCTGGGTGGCTGGGTCATTAAGCATCTGCCTTGGGCTCAGGTCTTTACCCCAGGGTTCTGGGGATCGAGCCCACGTCGGGTTCTCTGCTCAGCAGGAAGCCCGCTTCTCCCTCTCCCACTCCCCCTGCTTATGTTCCCTCTCTTGCTGCCTCTCTCAAATAAATAAATAAAATCTTTAAAAAATAATAATAATAAAATATCTATCGGTAAAGGGCTTTCTCATTCATTCAACATTTGTTGATGGCCCACTACTGAATGAAGTAAGTAATAAGAGTGAAGAGCATGAACTCTGTAGCTTAACAGACTTTGGTTCCAACACCAGCTCACCACTTACAAGCTGTGTGACCTCCGGGAAAGTCATTTAATCTCATCAAGCCTCATTCCCTTTACCTATAAAGCTGAGATAATTTCTACTTCCCAGGCTTGCTGCTATGGACTGAGCTGCAGCTAGTCGCACACTTAGGGTACCCCGTGGCACAAAGTAAAGCACTCAAACAGTGACAGCAAACATCGTCGCCGTGTCAAACGCTGCTGTACATGGGGTGGCGGAGATACACAGACATGAACTTTCCGTTCTAGTTAGGAAGACACACGTGCGTGGAGAGGATTTTTTTTAATTATTTACATTTGTGTTATTTTTTAATGTGCATACACACACACACACACACACACACACACTTTTTAAAAAGATTTTAATTTATTTATTTGAGAGAGAGTAAGTGAGCATGAGCAGGGTGAGGGGTAGAGGGAGAAGCAGACTCCCTGCTGAGCAGGGGGCCCGATGTGGGGCTTGATCCCAGGACTCTGGGACCATGACCGGAGCCAAAGGCAGCTGCTCAACCAACTGAGCCACCCAAGCGGCCTACATTTGTATTATTAATATAAGCAAGAGAGGGGCACCTCGGTGGTACAGTCAGTAACTGTCTGACTCTTGGTTTCAGCTCACGTCGTGATTTCAGGGTCATGAGATCAAGCCCCATGTCGGAGCGGGGAGTCTCCTTGGGTGTTTCTCCCTTTGCCTCTCCCCCTCCTCGCACATTCTCTCTCTCAAAGATTTAAAAAAAAAAAAAAAAAAGAGCAAGAGAGCATAACACAAATCTAATTCGTAAGCTTACCTTTATCTTTAGCATCGGGAAATGTCATGTTATCACTAATGTTGTAGGAAAACGAGATGCCGTCAATTGAGTAAGTAGACTCCTCCTTCGTAAAATTCACAGTCCAGGAAAAACCAGATCCAAACTGCACCGCTATTTTGGGATTGTTCTGGTCATCCCCACAAATGCTTCCATTATATGTTGCAGTGCTGAAGTCGGAAATGGTTACAGTTTTCTAAAAGAAGGAGGAGTTCGGGGGTAAGGAGCAAACAGGCAGTACCGAGCACCAAGCATCTACAGATGATACGCCAATTCGGTCTCTGTCACCCCTGCCCCCCGCCCCCCCGCACGGCCAGGCTGCCCTTGGCCTGCCCCGTTGTGTAAACCAGTCTCAAAGATTCTCCACCTACGTATCAGTCCTCTGGACAAATTCATGTATGTCAGAAAGGAAAAGGAAAACTGGCCTGAAACATCTGTTCTTGATTAAAAAAAAAAAATCAGATAATAAGCAGGCAGGACCTTAACTAAAAGAAAATAAGAAAGCAAAAGGATTGCAAGGCTACCCCCTCAAAGGCGATTTTAACAGCGAACTATTAAAAATGGGAAAGCTTTGATGTGGACATGTTAAGCGTTACAGATGTACCCAGACCTCGACGCCAGTCTTCGGATCATCTGCCCTTAATCGGCTGCAAGAAGAACTCCAAAGAACCCAGGAAGTAAAATATTCCTTCCAACACTAAACAGAATACCTTCAAGTATTTTTAGGAGTTTTTTTAGAAACCCACAGAATTTAAGTGTTAAGTTAGTTAACATATGCAATCTTATTTACGTGAATGTATACAAAGGATAAAGGGTAGAACTGAGTTCCTACTGTAAAACTCAAAGAAAAAGAAAAGCACTTACGTAAGTTTTGTTGGTAGTCTCATAGCGTATTGTGAAATTCATCTGCCATTTTGCATAAAGGCAAGTGGCTTTTTCTGAGTCTGTCACGTTAAGTTCCAACGCGTAAGATGAGACCGCTCCTACATTACAAAGAATCAGATTATAAAATTGTACCACAACAACATACCTAAAATGAAAAGCCTTATCCACTACTCAAGTTCAACCAGCTCTAAATGAAACAAAAGACTCTGAATATATACGGCATCTTGGTGGTGGTTTTTCTTTGTATTTTTAGCGGAATCCTATTGATAAAGTCAGCATCATCCCTTCCAGAAAGAATGGTTACTTGACCTAGGATGCTTAGGTAATGGCACAGACCGGTGACATTTGCCTTTTGCCTCCTAACAGTCATATCCACATTCATCTGTGCCTTGCTAGTTTTACCTGTCACGACTTTTGTTTTTAAGGTAAATGCACTTAAGGGGAAGCTTGGGAGGGGTATTAAACTGTCCCTGTCATTTGCAACAAGGATGGACCTAGAGGGTATTATGCTAAGTGATGTAAGTCAGGGAAAGACAAATACCATACGATCTCACTCATATGTGGAATTTAAAAAAACAAAACAGATGAACATAGGGGAAGGGAGAGAAAAATAAAGTAAGACGAAACCAGAGAGGGAGACAAACTGTAGGAGACTCTTAACTGTAGGAAAGGAACTGAGGGCTGCTGGAGGGGAAGTGGGTGGAGGGATGGGGTCACTGGGTGTCGGGCATGAAGGAGGGCACTGGATGGAATGAGCACCGGGTGTGATATGCAACTGATGACTCACTAAATTCTACCCCTGAAACTAATAATACACTATATGTTAATTGACTGGTTTTAAATTAAAACAAAAACAGAAACAAAACAAAACAACCCTGTCTCCCTCAAACCAGCCGGTGGAACTTTCTGTCAAAATAATGATAGATCGGATGTTCTATGGTCTTGTTGCTTTCAATCCTGTCGAAAGCAATGTGACCTATAACACACGGGTGTCTTGGCAAACTATTTTACTCTGATAGGAAGGTGTGGGAGAGCTCTTTGTAAGCGTGTGTACCATGTGACCAAAAGAACAGCGTTCAAAGGTTGTTAGGTCTAAATGCAAAAGGTTAATTTTTTATAAATGTAACATTCATCACTTTGTTTTATTTTAAAATCCAATCGATTAGGAAGGCTGACGAATCTTCTGACATGGACTCAAAGTCACTTCCTACGTTCGGAACCCGCTACCTCTTTAGGCAGAGAAACCCTCCGGGGTCAGAAAAGCCTCGGGACTCCCGAGCTAATGCGGCTCTGATCTACACCAGGCCACACGCAGGGACATTACCTGTTAAGCTGAACAGCCCGAGGACTCAAAATACTACGTGCCAGCCAACACACCAGCGGCATAAATGCCTGACGACCAGTTAAGGCTTTTCTTCACTGTCTCCCACGTTACCCAGGGGGCGAGCTGTTTCCTGATAAGACACTTGCGTATCCTTTAATGATACCTGAGCAACGCGGCGTCGCCTGCAAGTAGGGACATGCTGTGGACGGCAGAGCAGAAAGTCCTAAGAGGAATACCAAGGAGGCAAGCCTCAGCAACGCCTTGCAAGTTGTACACAGAGGCCGACCGGCGTGATGCCCGGGAGACCAGGCTGCCTCGCCAGCCCGAACAGCATGCTGAAGCTCGTGGTTACTGATAACCAAGAACAGCCTCACACGGGTTAATCATCTACTTTCCAAAGATATTAAAGTGTCGGAAAGAAAATGGCAGAAGACGGTAATAGCACGGCCGTGCCCACGTGGGAGACCTCAAACTTCACGAAGCAGAAGGCACACGTTGTGGTTCAAATTTACCACTACAGTAAATTCGAGATGGTCTAGCTGCCGACCTGAAAATGAGAACTGAGAAAGGCCCTGAGGGTTCCAGCACTTTCTGTTCTGGTGCCTTCATGCCTTTCTCCCAGTGAGAGCTGTTCCCTTCCCAGAGCTTCCCCGCTCCCTTCCCTCTACCTCTCCCGACTGCACTGGAAGCCACTTTCACTCAGTATCTATCACCTCACACTCAACAATTCCAAAACTAAGTCACTCTTCTGCTTCCTCTAAGCTGGTCCCCTTCTCGGCCTCTCTAGCTGTCAAGGAGAGGCGGGACCCAGTAGTCACTCAGGCTCAGAAGTTTGGGAATTAGCTTCTACTTCATTCCCTTCCTGAAGTCCAGTTGTTTTTCCCCCTTCAAATCCTCTCCTAAATTCAACCTTGGCCTTTTATTTCTATTCCCAATCCACCGCCCCACCCCTAAATGACTACAGATGCCTCCTAGCTGTCCCTAGAAATGCTCCCTGATTAATGGTCCTTAAATACCTCTTCCTCTCTGGACACTTGTTCAGATACTTTTACTAGCTCCCAAACTCCCATATTAAATTTAAATTCCTCCACCTGACTTTCAAAGTAATCCTTAATCTCATCCCACCCTATTCCTTCAACTTCTCTCAAGCCATTTTCCCAGAACACACCCTTTAATCCGGTTAAACTTGTCCCACTGGATCCAAACGCCATGCTCTACTCATTTTCTACCCCAAGGCTTCGACTGTCCCTAACATTTGAAACTTAGGGTTTTCCTACTGACCTCAATGTTCACTTCAGGAAGGATATTCCTCTCTGTTTGGCTGCCCCCAAATCTGAAACACCCCCCAACCCTGCCTCTTCCAATTCATTTCTGGCCGATATCCCCACCCACTGTAAGAGCTGAAAATGTCAGATACCCGCTATCGCGGCCTCCCTTGCGGCAAGGATGGGCACTTGGGCTCGGCTCCGCCTGACAGAGGCGTCCACCCCAGATTTCAGGTGGGACAGCAGCAGAATGGAGCCACGAATGGAGCGGTCTCCCTCAGGTGGAAGCTGCTACCGCAGGCACGATCAAGGTCAAGGTCGGTCGGACTGCCGGTTCAGGTTCAGGCTTGGCGCCGTCAGTGCGGGTCAGTGCGGTTCGGTGGCGTGATCTGGGAACCTCAACCAGGCTTCAAGACACACAGCCAGGAGCTCTGGTAATTCTGAGTTACCTGATACATGTTTTTTCATCAAGTAAAACCGTACTGACGTGCGACGTACATACGGAAGAGTGCACACTACAGCACACGGAAGGGAAAAGCGCACGTAACCTGAAGCGGACAGCTCCAAGAATTTTCACAAGCTGAATCCACTCGTGTCAAGAAACACAACATTCCAAGAGCCCCTGAAGCCCCCGCTGTTCCCTCTTCCAGGTACCTTTTTCCCCTCCCAAGGGCAATCACTATCCTGACTTCTAACTCTATTTGATTAATTTTGCCCATTTTTCAACTTGATATCAGTGGAATCATTCACTGTGTTCTTCTGTGTCTGGCTTCTTCCACCACATCTTATGTTTGTGACGTTCACCCAGGCTGGTGTGTGTAACTGCAGTTCATCCCATCTCACTCTGTATGTGTAGCTATATGTGTTATTGGGTAAATACTCCACTACTGATCGGTGGTAGATCGTAGATGGCATGTGGATAGTTTCCCGTTTGGCCCTACCACACATGGACAGGTTGGCGAACACACGTGGACGTGAACCTGTTGGGTATGCACCTAGGAATGAAACGGTGGGATTGAAGCCTACACATATGCCCTGTTATCTTTTTAATAAATTCCTTCTCTGCTTAGAATCGATCAGATTTTCTTTCTGGTGCTTACAGTGAAGAACCTGGGGGCACCTGGGTGGCTCAGTGGGTTAAAGCGTCTGCCTTCGGCTCAGGTCATGATTTCAGGGTCCTGGGATCGAGCCCCGCATCGGGCTCCCTGCTCGGCCGGCCTGCTTCTCCCTCTCCCTCTGCCTGCCGCTCTGCCTACTTATGCTCTCTCCCTCTCTCTGTCAAACAAATAAATAAAATCTTAAAAAAAAAAAAAAAAAAAAGAACCTGGACTGATAAGCTACCCATTTTTCGGCAGCCATTTTCTCCACCAAGATCTCCTTAACTGTGAAAGCCTTGAGGAGCAGTCGTACGTGGTGCATACCCCCATCTTTCTGTATATTTTATACTATCCTGAATTATTCAGTTATTTTATGCCTGTAAATCCTGACTCCTATATTGTCACAAGCTCTAAAACAGCAGTTTTCAACTATAACTTCACAACAAACCGATGTGTCATGGTAAATTATAGTATACAGCAGATAATTTGTTAACTAATAAAAAAAGGACCTGAGTCTGTGAATGGTTGATATATATGGACTCAAGATTCCCTTTTGATAATGTCTCTGCCACTCATTTGAATTCCAATATTCTCCCTTACCAACAGAAGATCTAATCTATGCCGCAGCCCCCGGGAGTGCGCCTCTTAGATGAACGTCATCCATCACGGAGGCCATGGTCGGAGACACCGTGTCTATCACTTGTCCTCTATCTCCTATCATTCCTAGTAGTGTGGAATACATATTAGTTTCTCAATAAATCCTGGTTGATCATATCAAGGTAAAAATACCCTGCAATAAGGACCTGAAATATAGTTTAATTACAAAAAGGCCAGTGTTTCAGCTCTTCCAAATCATGAACCTAACCTATGTGGCTTCTAGATACTCCCTCAAGCCCCAAGTCAAGTTTTCGCCTCAATAAATTTTGACATGAATTTCAAGCTTGGAATAATGTATTTCCTATAAGGCAAGTTGTTGATAGTTGAAACATTTACGCTTTGCTAAAAAGTCTCCGGCAAACCATTTCCATTCTTGTTGCTGTATCTGATTTTAGTAAAGCTAAACCATTTTTGTTTAAAGATCTTTATGACATTAAAAAAAACAACAACCCACAGCTCTGTCAACTATACCCAAATTAAAAAATAAAATAATTAAATTTAGTTAAATAATGTTTTTCAAAAGAAACCCCACACAGCTGAATATATCCTTGAGTGTGTAATTAGAGAGCTGTGAGCTTATTCTCCAAAGAAAAAGGCATGCCTCAAAATCAACTTTTTGCCTCAAAATCAACTTTCTCAAATTTAAATATCCTCTCAATCTTATTTCCAGAAAGTTCATTTACAGGTCCTTTTAGAACTCACAGCTTATCTCGCCAAGCCTGAGATGCCACAAAAAGTGGCTAGGTTTTTACAAGTCTATCTGACCTGAAGTGTAGTTGAAAACTATACATTTGCAAACAAAAGGAGGGGTGGAGTGGGAACGTAATAGCAGTGGTAAAACAAAACCAATAAAAAACAATGATCTAAGAGGCAATATAATGAGGCGATCAAGAGCCCCATCCATCCCTGGCACTGAAAAGCCAGAATTCAAGTCAGTCCAATTTACTAGCTGTGAGACTCTAGGCAAGTTATCCTCGCTAAGAATTGGAGCATTTCTCGAACAGGTTCTTCGAAAGCATGCAAGCCCTCCAGAGCTAAGAGAACTTTGCCAAGCAAGTTGGATATTCCAGCTTACAAGCTTCCCTTCTAGTAAATATAGCACCTAAAGGAATACTTCCCAAATTTTAGTTCTAAACGTACTTTCATCATATTAAGTTATGAACTCCTGAACTCAACCTCACCAGCTCAGAATGATGTTGGGCAAAGGGTCTTAAAAAAAAAAAAAAAAGACATAGGCACACAGTACTTATTTATTCTTTCTTCGCTTTTCACGGGTTTAATAAATCAGATTAACTGTTCCTCATTTACAAGTCCTCATTTATGCTTCCTAATATAGGTACGACAACCCATTCAGTTGCTGATACTCTCTATTTCTGGTAAATCTCTTTCAAAAAGAAAAGTAATGAAGTGATTTTAAGCTACAAAATAATTTATTTTTAAGATCAGACAGTGGGTAAGGAAGTAAGATTCAACACTATTCAACTAATGGAAAATGCTTATTGCTGAGTGAGTGGTGTTTGGCGGACCTCCAGAATTCTTCTGCAATGCACAGCAAGATACCAACAAGTACTTCTAAAGTACACTTTTGGATCTGAAGCGATCTCCGATCACTTTAATAGGAAATTATGATTGGAATGCGTTTGTCACTGCAGGAGGAAGAGCAGACTTCCTGCACCAAGGATCACTTAAGTCAGCTACAGTGCTATGAAATAATTGTCAATCGCAAATTCCACTCAAGGATATAGGAGAAGAAAGGGGCATTCCTGGGAAATATGTGAATATATTTGAATATCTATAATCCTATCAGATGTGATAACCAATGACTAATGGACAAGTAATAAGCCTGTCCTTCCAAGTGTCTCTATTATAGCTAAAAATAATTTTAGCAGAACCTGGAAATCCAAGTAATCAGTTTAACGAAATGTGGTTAAGGTTAGAGAGAGATCTCCTGCTTACTTTCTCTCTTTCGGATCACCTCCAAAAGGGGAGAGATTGGTTCTTTATGAAAACCTTATTCTCCTTCCCACCGAGGACTTCTCAGTTCTCCCAGCTAACCTCGCCTATATGGAGGCATATCTGAAGGGGTACGAGTAAGATACTAGCATTACATATGGGATTATACATCAGTAAATTGGCTCATAATTATCTGCACTGCTGAGCACTGATCTTGAAATTCTCAATCCAAAGACACAAAAAACACTTCTTGCAAAACATAATTTAAAGTTCACAGAAGAAAAAGGAGACCAAGTTGGTCTGACAGTCATATCCCCAGTGCCCACCAATGAATACCCTCAATAAAAATCTACTGATGGTTAACCGTGTACCAGGTGCTGTGCTAAGTAGGCAATGGGAAATAACCATGCCTAAGATAGTCTTGGCTCTCAGAGACTATGCCTTAGGGGAGACTTGACTGGCAATGGGATTTTTAAGAAGAGTGGAAAGTAGGCCAGCCTAATAACCTTAAGAGTTTGGGAACGACCAGATTTACTCCTTCCTATTCCTCCAGATGGTCACCTGGCCGGCCTCCCTGCATCACCCAGGTCTCTGCTCACCGGGCCACCGATAGATAACCGCTTCTGGGAGGGAGGGCCTCCTACCAGTGAGGTCCACCCTCGGGATAGCTATATGAGGTTTCTCCCACCCAGAAAAGCACCAACCCTATAAAAACCAGAAGTCAAACTAGTTGTCAAAATCAATAACCACATTCTGAAATTCTGAAATCTATGATGTCACAAAGAAAAAACACTTAGACGATGATGCTAGGAAACGATTTTTAGCCACTACTCTCTTCATAATGCATCCGTAGAGCTTTTCTTCAGAAAGTTCTCTGGTCAGTGATAAGTCATTTCAGTAAAGAGCATAACGTAATCTCTGTGAAAAGGACCAATAATACATAACCCCTAAGAACTCTTTTCTATATTGGCTCTGAAGCAGCTATTTTTTAAAGAGTTTCCGCGGAGCTGGGATAGTTACAAAGTGAAACTGGTCCAGCTTGAGCACTCAAGCTAATGAGACCATAAATTCAGGACAGATCCCCCTTCAATGGTACCCCGGAAGAGCACAAGATTCGCAACAGGTACTCTACAAATATTTACTGAGTTCTTAAAAACCTTCTCCGGGTATCCACGGTGATGTATGCAAAACCCACCAAGCAAGTCAAGACGGGTTCAAGTCTTAAGAGAGAGAACCACATGGAAGGAGTCTGAGCTCCAAACTGAACCAGCAGCTGCCAGAAAAAGCAGCTGTACCGAAGAGATGATTTCTATTTCATCCTGCTTTCGTGTGAAAAATCTCATCTAGGTACATTATGAACTTTTTACTCCACCAAACCCTGTTCTAAACCTGGAAGTGGAGGAAATCGATCCTGGAAATCTTCCAAGAAGATGAATCTAGTTAGTCCCGATCAATAAATGGCAAACTAGCAGATGAGCTGACGGGTTCTTTTATGTGCTTCTTTTTGCCTGTTTATTTTCTGCAATGAGCAAGCATTGCTTTTGTAAAAACAAAACAAAAAAGCTTTCATTATAAAAAAAAAAAAGAAACAAAAAAAACCCCAATGACACGAAAGCCAACAAGTAGGACAACTATTTTTTTTTTCCACTTTCTCTAAACAATAACCGTGTTGTTTGTGCAGATTCAATTGGCAGTGAACTACTGATTAACAGATGCCTCGGTCAGATGTGTTCTAGCCACTGATAAGGTGCTTTTCGTTGTAAACAATCCTCTCTTAGGGTCACTGGCCCCTCAGTAAGTGCTTCGCGGCAGTGTCAGAGCGTCAGAGCTTGGAGTTGTGTTTGAGCGAAGTCTCCGTGGCCCCCTTTCCGAAGGGCTATGGAGGCGTCTCCCGCCCTATGTGGACAGCTGCACTAGATCGGGGAGTCTGAAACATTTGGTATTGGGGCCCCTTCCTCGCTTACCCACTGAGGACTTCAAAGAGCTTTGGTTTATGTGCATTCTATCTACTGGTATTTGCCATGTTCGCAATTAAAAACGAGAAGTGATTAAAACAACAGTATCCGAGCCATCAGAGTGGTGATGTCATCACACATTATGAAGCCTCTGGAAAACTCCACTGTACACTGGTGAGAGTGTGAGTGAAAACGACAAATAACTTCTTGGTGTTCTTTCAGAAATAAGTTTTTATCTGACAGGCACCCCCTCCAAAAGATCCTGCGAATCACTAGGTAAGATTGTCAAGAACCCTTCTGGCGCTGTTACTCTGGAGCAAGATTGCTCAACTTTGGCACTACTGACATTCTGAGGTGGGTAATTCTTTTTTTTGGGGGGGGGGCCCTATGCTGAGCACTTTAGGATGCTTAGCGGCATCTCCAGCCTCTACCCACCAGATGCCATACGCAATCCCCCGCTGCGACAACCAAAGATGTCTCCAGATATTGCCAAATGTCCCCTGTTTGACAATCCGCTATTTTAGGGCGCTGATTTTATTCTACTGAAATGTGAATTGCAGAATGTGCACCTCTCCCTGCCTTCTCAGACCCCTAATAACTCTACTTCCTCACCACTCCCATCTGGGTCTGTTCCTTCGGGTTTTTTTTATTTGGCCACAAACAGCAAGTCAGTGGACAGCAACAAGCACAGAATCAATCAGGTCAGGAAGACACATTCTGGTCAAAGTTCACCTTTCTGGCTTTACAGCCCTCGGGGACCCAGTGATCTTTAGGCGAGGGCGGGTAAAATACAATCAGCCAACATTCATCCAGCCATTCTTCTAACTGGGTAACAACCCAGTCTTTGGCAAGTTACCTATCTTTCTCCTCCAAAAATGAAGTAAAAGGCCAGTTGTGCCACTGAGAAGAAAAGGAGCTTCTGAAGGCAGAGAGGCAGAATACGCGACTCAGATACACCACCCCCCAAAACCTCACATCTGGGAGGTCCTCCAAACCGAAACACCTGGAGACTTTTTTTTAAGGCTTTGAGTTGTTGTTGTTGTTTTTAATCAGGCTCTGGCTGGGAGGAAGTAGCAAAACTGAGAGAAAACCGACATCCTCAACACCTCCAAGTCAGATCTTCATCCAAGTTCCCCCTCATCTCTTTAGTCTCCAGAGGTTCAGTCCGAGTTTTTTCCCCCTGGGAATTGCCCCGGGCCACCTTAGGTCCCTACCCCTCAAAACTCCAACTACCAAACTCAACTCCAGCATCATTCCTCATCTCTTTACTCACCCTTCCTCCATGGTCTCAAATTCCCACCCACAAACCGCCCCCCAGCCCTCTCGCCGTCCCCCAGACTCTACTGTCATATCTGCCCGTACCCCCCCTCCCCCAAGCTTCTTCATGCAGGCTACAGTCTCTTCCCTCCCCAATTTTCGCTCTCACCCCATAGTTGTCCACCATCTTCAAAACTCTTCTCTGATCCTAAGAAACCAGGACTCTCCTAATGGTCTCGGCCACCCCAGAATCGCACGCACGTCCCTCCTCCACTCCTCAGTATCTTCCCCAAGTTACTCTTCCGACCCAGATCCGCTCCACGCCTCACTCTTCCCCACCGACTCCCTTCCTTGCCCCTTCTCACTCTCACGGGCCCTTCTTCCCCGCCATCCCTCGGTCAGGCCTTCTCTAGGTCACGGCTCGCCTCCCCGGGCCAAGCGCCGCCGCCCAGTGTCAGCCGCTCAGCCTCTCACCACCCGCCACCCCCCCCCCCCCGACCAGTCTTTCAGGTTGTGGCCTTTGAACTGGGCTCCAAGGGCCCAGGCTGAGGGACACGGCAGGAGGGCCCGACAACTCACCCAGGACAAGGCAGAGCAGAACGAGCCCAGAGCCCGGAACCGGGGAGAGGCGGAAGCACACCATGATTCCGCAAAGCAGGCGGCGGCCGGTCGGAGTGGAGGTGGCGGCGGGCGGCGGCAACAGCAGCAGCGACACCAGGGAAAAGGCTTGCCGGAACCCAGGCGAAAGGACCGCAGACCACCGACCACAGCGCTGCAAACGCCAGGACTCGGCGCTTCGGCGCGGGTCATAAGACTAGGGGCGGGGCTCTTTCTTGCTTTTAGCCAATCTCCGCGCTTAAACGCGGCGAGAGGGGTGGTGATGTGGGGGCCGATGGGCGGGGCGACCACGCCCTGGCTTTTTGGTTCACAATCATTCTTACGCGCCTTAGAGATACGTGCGGTCGGGCTTTTTCTAAGGCTTAAGGGAGAAGATTAACTTTTCGGGGGTGTAGGTAGTAGAGTCCATTTCAGTTCCAACCCGTTGAGGAGGACGAGAATAATTTTGTTGAATTAAAAAGGTTGCTAAGCATCACAACGTAATATATATATAAATAATACACAATTAATATATATAAAAATAATACACAATTATTCTAGGAACACAGTTGTTATCCCTGCAGTTCATGTGATTAAATGCGTATGGGAGCTAGGGGGTAGTGTGGCGTCGGGACCGCCAGAGCCAAGACGTGGCCTTGAAGTTTGCCTAGTTACAATACTCTTGTTTTTCAGATGGAGGAATTGAACTCAGAAAGAGGAAGAATCTTCCTTAAATACAGAAAGAAACAAAATAGGAAAGAGAAATAAAACAGGAGGATAAAGGGAAAAAAATAAAGATCATCCATATTCCCACTACCCAGAGAGATGGTTATCTATCTATCCTTCCAGTTGTTTTTCCTATGCATATCCACATGTGAATATTCTTTAATGAATTCGTACTAAACGTACTATTGGGTACACTTGACAATTGAACAGATTAAACCTAAAATAATCAACAAATGAAAGCATTCAAAAACTATTAAAAAAATCTCAAGTTGGGATAAAGCACTAATTCCCAAAGGTTAGTGTCCGAAAGAACTATCTAGGGAGTTGTAGTATCATACACACTCCTATACCTCATTCGCAGGGATTCTGAAACAGTAGGTCTCTGGCTGCCCTTGGAATCTGCTTTTTGAACAAACACCCCAGGTGATTACGATTTCTATGGTTCCTGGACCACACTTTGAGAAACACTAAAAAATAGAGCTCCAAAAGCATCTGGTCCGGGAGATCTTAATCTGGTGTCAGTGGATGGACTGGCCCGGGGTGGAAGAGGGTAGAGAGGACCGTCTGTGAATCTCCAGAAATTACTTGCAACATTTATGTATGCGTATGTTTCAGGAGGAGAGGGTTTATAGCTTTTACCAGTTCTCAAGTGGGACCTGTGAGTCCTCACCCTAACGCCCACCGCTACTCAAAAATTAAGAGTTACTGGGGCACCTGGGTGGCTCAGTGGGTTAAAGCCTCTGCTTTCGGCTCAGGTCATAATCTCAGGGTCCTGGGATCGAGCCCCGTATCGGGGTCTCTGCTCGGCAGGGAGCCCGCTTCCCCCTCTCTCTCTGCCTGCCTCTCTGCCTACTTGTGATCTCTCTCTCTGTCAAATAAATAAATAAAATCTTTTAAAAAAAATAAAAAATTAAATTAAATTAAGAGTTACTGATCTATCCTGTCACTTGCTTTAATATGATTAATTCCTGAAAGTGAGAACACTTATTCACGAATGTCTTCACGGATGCAACTGAGTCCTGAGCAGCTAACTTGCTCTATGAGGAACTAATATAGGCTACGGTATTAGGCAATGTTTGAGCAAAGGAAGGTCATTTGACCGTCCCACCACCAATAAGACTTGAAAGGAGCCATGTCCTGGAGATTCCTTGATTGAGTTGAGTCCTTGCAAGTTTCCCCACCCATTCTTACTGATGGACTCTGTCTCTTCTCCCTCAACTGTAAATCACCTAACTATAATGTTCAGAGAAACCCTAAGTTCTAGAAGAAGACACAAAAGAGCATAGTGGAAAGAGCATTGGATGGGCAGTCAGAAAAGTTAGGGGTGAGATACCATTTCCCGGCAGCGTGACCTTGGGCACCATAGTGAGCTCAAGTCACTTCATCTCTTTACTTCTGTATTTTTACCCATAAAATAAAAGTGAGACCAGAGTAGTTTCTCAGTCCTGGCTGCATTGGAATAACTGGTGGGACCTTAAGTTGCCCCTTGGTCCCAGCCCTTGAGATCGGGATTCCGTTGGTAGGGAGTGGGACCTGGGCATTGTCTTTTTCTCAGAACTCCCCAAGGCAATGTTAATGGGTCAGAGATGATCTCTTAGGTGGTCCCAGCTAAGATTCTATAAGAATAAATGTTCGTTTATTGAAAATATAAGGGAACAGTGTCACAATTAGTCAAATGTCCAGTTTAATAAATCATTGCCCTTAACTTTCTGCAGTTATCATCAAATAAGAAAATGGATGACGGTGAGCTATAAACAGCCTTATAAGCTAAATCTCCCCATCACAGCCTTTTTCCTTGACCAAAAATATTAGTCCCCTAAATGGGACGGAAACCTCAGAGGACAGAAAAATGTTTTTGAAGTGATAAGTAAATAGTGGGTGTGTTGTTAGAATGAATCGATGTAACATTCTCAAATCTTTGCTTGGTCTAAGCTTCCATACCCACCACCATTTTGTGTGTGAAACACTGAGAACCACGCCCTTTCGTAGGCGGTGTCCCATGACCCCAGCCCAGCTGAAGGAGCTTAGCCCAAGCTCTTCTGTGTGGGACCAGCATCCATGTTCGAGAAACTCTGTGAGATCCTCTCCCCTCTGAGCTTCACATCTGGTGTCTTGATTGTAGCTGCTGCTGAATCCAGAGTGCTTTTATGTGCACTTTCTCTCCTACCACACCGCCTATGTCCCCAGTGTGCAGAAATCCTCAGCACACCCCCTCCCCACCCTCTACCCCCATAGGTAGTTTATGACTCTTTTTTTTTTTTAATTTTTATTTATTTATTCATTTAAGCAAGCCTTACATCTACTGTGGGGCTCGAACTCATGACCCTGAAATCAAGAGCCGCACGCTCGACTGAGCCAGCCAGGTGCCCCGTTTATGACTCTTTTTAAAATTAAAAAAAAAATTTTTTTTAAGATTTTCATTTATTTATTTGACAGAGAGAGACACAGCGAGAGAGGGAACACAAGCAGGGGGAGTGGGAAAGGGCAAAGCAGGCTTCCTGCTGAGCAGAGAGCCTGATGCAGGGCTCGATCCCAGCACCCTGGGAATCATGACCTGAGCCAAAGGCAGACGTTTAACAACTGAGCCACCAGGTGCCCCATGACTCTTTTTTTTTTTTTACATTTTTTTTAAAGATTTTGTTTATTTATTTGAGAGAGAGACAGTGAGAGAGAGCACGAGAGGAGAGAAGGTCAGAGGGAGAAGCAGACTCCCTGCAGAGATGGGAGCCTGATGCGGGACTTGATCCCGGAACTCCGGAATCACGACCTGAGCCAAAGGCAGTTGCCCAACCAACTGAGCCACCCAGGCGCCCCCCTTTTATTTTTTTTAAAGGAGATTTTCTTTTTAAGTAATCTGTACACCTAGTGTGGGGCTCGTACCCACAACTCCGAGATCAAGAGTCACAGTTCCACTGACTGAGCCAGCCAGCCGCCCCTATGACTCTTTTGAGCAGCTTTGAGAACTCATGACTTTTTGGCCAGGGAGCAAGGCATCGCTGGCAAACACATCCCTAAATGTGAACGCTCTAAATGGCCTGAGAAATAATGGTCCTATCAGATTTGGTAAATGATACACAATGAAATGTGTGGGTCAGAGGGAGGAAATGGACATAAAGATACAGAGATTTAGAATGGGAAAGTGATAAATGTTTATGAAGCACAGGGGGTACGGCCAATGGTATTGTCAGCGTGTCGTACCCTGACAGATGGTAGCTATGCTTGCGGTGAGAGCAGCATAACATATAGATTTGTTCGATCGCTATGTTGTACACCGGAAACCAGTGAAAATTGTGTGTCAACTACACCTCAATTTAAAAAGAAAAGTTTTGGGGCGCCTGCATGGCACAGTTGGTTGAGCGTCCTGCGTGGCACAGTCGGTTGAGCGTCTGCCTTCGGCTCAGGTCATGGTCCCAGGGTCCTGGGATCGAGCCCCGCATCAGGCTCCCTGCTCAGCAGGATGCCTGCTTCTCCCTCTCCTCCCCACTTGTGCTCTCTCTCCATGTCTCTGTCTCTCTCAAATAAAAAATACAATCTTTTAATTTTTTTTAAGAAATACAATCTTTTTAAAAAAAATTTAAAAAGAATAAAAAGAGAAGTTTTCCTGAAAAAAAAAAAAAAGGTTTATGAAATAAATGACTGAGTGGCCCTGAGGTGTGGGTGTCACCTCGCTGCCACCATATGATTGTTTTGTTTGCATTCTCTCTCTGCCATCTTTCCTTTCCCTACTCCTCCTCCCTTAAGTTTCTCCTCCACTCCCTTCTCTGTTTCCACTCTAGCATGTCCCCTTTTCTGGATCATGCCTCCCAACTGTGATAATCCGGTCCTCACCCGACCCCAACAGAGAGGTCACGGTGGACTCAAGAGGCTGCCAACCTTTGAGCCAGAGCTCTCTGGGTGAATGGAGACATGCTGTTTTGAGTTCTTAGCTTCCTCTAGCGGGATTCTTCTCGATCATCCCCCGAAAAGTTATGGTTTAACCTGCCAAAACGAAATGGTTTGAGCACGCATCAAAATAACCAAAAGAACTTTTTAAAACACAGATTGCTAAAAAAAATAATCAATCGATAAATCAATCAATCACAGCTTACTGAGCCCCACTATGGAGTTTGAGCAGGTCTGGGGTGAGGCACAAGAGTCCGCTTTTCTAGCAGCTTCCCAGATGATCCTGCTGCTGCTCTTCTGGAAATCACACTTTGAGTAGTGAGGTCCCAAACTCGCATCTTTGGCTACCTATCCTCCGGGGAGTGGAATTAAGAGGGTGGGGGGGGAGCGAAAGGGATTTTGATTAACTTCTGCAGTATTTAAATTTTTACAGCAATTGTATTGTTTTTGCAATAATGATTTTAAATTAATGAATACAAATCATTTAAAATGTCAAAAATTTTAAAAGGGATAAAACCAAAAGGAAACATCTTTTCCTCTCCCTTAAGTCCCAGTCGCACTCCTCAAAGTAATAACTGTTAACACTATTTTTTAATGCTCTCAAGAAAAAATGATGCATGTACCTGCATATGTATTTATATTCTTTTTTTTTAATATTTTTAATTCTTCTTTTCCAATCTGAATGATTTTTTATTCCTTTTTTTAAAATTTTTATTTATTTATTTGACAGAGAGAGAGAGAGAGAGAGATCACAAGTAGGCAGAGAGGCAGGCAGAGAGAGAGGGGGAAGCAGGCTCCCTGCTGAGCAGAGAGCCTGATGCGGGGCTCAATCCCAGTACCCTGAGATCACAACCCGGGCCAAAGGCAGAGGCTTTAACCCACTGAGCCACCCAGGCACCGCTGTATTTATATTCTTTTTTTAATTAGACAAATACGAGCAGGCTCTACACATTGCTTACTGACTTGTTTTTCTCACTTAATGGCATATCTTGAAGATATTTCTTAGTATATGTGCTGCCGAAGCGAGCACTTGAAGATATTTCTTAAAAGCCATATAGCTTTACCTCGTCCTTTCAATTGGCTGCTTAACATTTAAATGTGTAGCTATATCATAATTCGTAAAAACACAAATATGCTTAAACCTCTCTTTTCAAACAAATCCCTAGATCTGTCTGCAGCACCACCTTGTGGTTCACGTAGGAATTGCATCACAGAACAGCATCAATATAAGGGAATTTTAATAAACCACTTAGACTGAAGTCGCTCGTTTGAAAATTGGAAACTTAAAAAAAAAAGAAAAAGAAAATTGGAAACTTAGTGCAAGATAAACATTGCTGGCGCGGCCACAGCAAAGTGGGGTCCAGCAGTTGTGATGCTGAAGTGGGTTTTTGGAACCCATTCTGCCGTCAGATGATCATGCAACCTTCACGCTTTGTGCATCTGATATCTCTCTACGCCCAAATGAGGACTCTCCCCTGTTCCCCCAGCCTGACTTGGAGGAGACCGGAGCATAGTCAGCTGACGGCCAGAAGTTGCTTCTTAGAAGAGGGCGAGGTTAAAACACTGGTCTCCTGTGTGTATCGCTTTACTCTTTTAGGGAGGGGCAGCTCAACCTAGGAGGGAAGAGCCCGAGCTCTGGCCTTGGACTGCCTCTATTTGATTCCTGCTTCTTCCGCTTCCTAATCCTGTGACTTCTGGACCTCGGTTTCCTCATCCGTGAAATGGAGGTGATAACGGTGTATCTCTCATGTAGGATTATTGTAAGGATTAAGTGAGCTATGTGGAAAACGCTCACATATAGAAGGGAATTAACAAATATTGCCGATACTGTGATCAGTGGTGGTCCTTAGCATTCCCTCCCCTCCCTGTCATTGTGTCACAGACCTAAGCAAGTTCTCATTGGTGCTCACTGATTAAGGGAGGGCCGTTGCAACCCTTTAAATTCTAAAATTCCTTCTATGTAAATGTAATGTATTTCCAGTGAAGAATATTTGTAAAACACTGCTAAGCACAAAGAAAAAAAAACTAAAAGCCCATAGTCCTCCTTTTTTTTTTTTTAAGATTTTATTTCTTTATTTGACAGAGAGAGTGAGAGATCACAAATAGGCAGAGAGGCAGGCAGAGAGAGAGGGGAAACAGGCTTCCCGCTGAGCAAGGAGCCCGATGTGGGGCTCGATCCCAGGACCCTGAGATCATGACCTGAGCTGAAGGCTGAGGCCCAACCCGCTGAGCCACCCAGGCATCCCCCGTAGTCTTCCTTCTGCCTAGAGCATTCCTTCTCTTCCTACCTCCTCCAACAGCAGGCTGGCCTCTGCTTCTCCAGGCAAAATGACTTTCTCCAAAGAAACCTTCTTTAACCAGCCAAGCCTAAATTAGGGGGGTTTGACCAATGTGCTCCCCCCCCCCAATATCCTGGACTTCCCTCATCATGGCATCCATCGCACTATAATTGTTCATTGGCCCAGACCCCACAGGAGCCTGCGAGTTTCCTCAGGGCAAAGGACGTGGCCATTTTTTTCACCAATCTCTTCTCATAGTAAGTGCTCGGTAAATGTATATTGGATTAATGAATGAATGACAGATCTAAGAATAGGTTCTGGCTTTTGGAGACTATATGACCTAAGCACTGAGCTGGAGGACTGGTCTCCCCAGCAGAATACTTCCCCAGTTTTTTTCCATCTGAGTCACGTTGGGGAAAGTGGCAGGCTATGGGCCTTCTTCAGTTAGACCAACCAGCTGACCATTGACAAACGTCTGCCTTCCACCTTTACCACCTTCTCCTCGTCTCTTTGTCTCTCTCTCTTTCTGAGTCTCATTCTCTCTCTCTCTCTCTCTCTCTCTCTCTCTCATACACACACACACACACACACACACATGCCGCCTTGCTTATACCTCCCCCATGATCCCCACATTCTCCTTCAACACAACAGATTATGAGGGGAGAGTGACCCCAGAACAGTATGACCCGCAAACTGTGAAATGACGTATTGCTTAGGAAATAGTGTCCCATTTCCCTTCCTTTGCAGTAGGGGTTTGGAGGAGAGGGTTCGTATTCAGAAATCCTTAACACTCCCCCCCAGCCCCGTGACAGTATTCATGATGACGATAACCTGACTCTGCAGGTATAACTGAGAAGGCCGCAGCCAGCTCTTTGGCACAACATGGCGGCCCCTTGTCGCAGAGCCTTGATTTGAAGCAATGGACATCTTCAAATTGGAGGAGTCCTCGTCAGCTTCAACCTCTTCATTTTGCCCAGGGAGCTCAAGTTACTTGTCCAAATGGGCAGCCAAACGGGGACTAGAACTCTCACCTCTGTACCTCTTGTCTAGTGCTTTATTCTTGGTGCGCTCAAACCCTAGGTTCTAAAAGGCCCCACTCATCGAAGTTTCCTGTCAGTGAGAGAGGCCCAGAAAACACCGAGGGCGCTGCTCAGTGGTGCTACAGAATTGATCAAATAGAGACCTCGGCACTCTTAGGAACTGAACCGTGGGAGTTTCCTAGCAACTTCCCTCTTCCAGATGTTATTTACTCCCTTTTCCAGCTGACTGTTCACCTAAGCGCTTGCTGGCTTTACCATGGGCTTTAAGGAAGGACAGCCCATCGGCCATCCCATTCACTAGGGATTTAACAGAAGTCGAGAAAAACAAATCCACGTCACTTTGATTCCACCCATCTTCCCATCGGCGTCTCTCCATCCTTTCTCCCCAGACACAGTGGTTTCTGCGAGCCACGGTGGCTTTCGGGGTAGACGTGTCTACCTGCAGACCTGTAACGCAGGATGAAGACACCAACCCTCCAGATAAAACCTAAATGATGGGCTTCACAGGGCCCCGCAGAGGTCTGACTGTAATTCCCCATCCAGCCCCCCCGCTCCCACCGCACATTCGCTCACTGTCCTCAGCTTACAAACCAGGAAAGCTGGTTTCTGATCCCAGTGGCCTTTTTAGGCCACTTCATCTCTTTGGCCACTTAATCACACTTTACTGTTTGAACTCCTGTCAGTGTTTCTCAAAGTGTGTTCCATGGCACCCTTGGGTTCAGGGGAGGTATCTCGAAGTGGGTAAGGAAGACAATGGCTCCAGTTTTCTTTGTTTTAGAGCATAAGTTTTAGTGGCTCTGTTGCTAGAAAATTATAAAAAACACTGGACAAGAAAATCACCATGTTCACTTTCAGCTGTACTAGTCTAAAATCCTAGGTTCTTTCTCAGTGTCCAAGATAGGCCTGCCTTATGATGAGAGACTCTGGTGGATTTTGTTCTAAAAACAGAAGTTCAGGGGCGCCTGGGTGGCTCAGTTGGTTAAGCAACTGCCTTCGGCTCAGGTCATGATCCTGGAGTCCTAGGGTCGAGTCCCGCATCGGGCTCCCAGCTCCATGGGGAGTCTGCTTCTCCCTCTGACCTTCTCCCCTCTCATGTTCTCTCTCTCTCAAATAAATAAATAAAATATTTTTTAAAAATAAATATAAATAAATAAATAAAAATAAAAACAGAAGTTCAGGGGCGCCTGGGTGACTCAGTCGGTTAAGCGTCTGCCTTCTACTCAGGTGATGATCCTGGGGTCCTGGGATTGAGCCCCCGCATCGGGCTCCTTGCTCAGCAGGGAGCCTGCTTCTCCCTCTCCCACTCCCCCTGCTTGTGTTCTCTCTCTCGATGTGTCTCTCTCTGTCAAATAAATAAATAAAATCTTTAAAAAAAAAAAATAAAATAAAATAAACCTACAGATACCGGGGTCCCACCCCCAGAGAATCTGACTTTATAGGACATGTGATCTGGACATGAAAGGTGTTAAGAGTTCAGGCCCATTGTTCTAGATCGCAGAGTGGAAGTCCTAAAGCAGGGGGCTTAAACTCTAGTGTCCATAAGAATGACCTGTGGTTTAATGTCAAATGATGATTCCTGAGCCTCACTACTGGAGAATCGGAGTCTGAGTTGGGCCTAAGGGTCTGCATTTTTAGAAAATAACCAGGTGAGTCATTTGTATGTGGTCTGTGGACTACATTTTATAACCAGAAAATTCTGTGGTGCGTTTTTTACTCGCTTAAAAATATACTTTTAGCAGAAAATTAACAGAAAAAAAGTAGCCGTTATAGATCAGAAAGGGGAAAGGGTGCCGTGGTGGCTCAGTGGGTTGAGTGTCCAACCGACGCTTGATTTCGGCTCACGTCATGATCTCAAGGTCCTGGGATTGAGCCCCGCGTCGGGCTCTGCGCTCAGCTTATGCTCTCTCGCTCTCTCAAATAAATAAATTAATCTTTGAAAGAAAGAAAGAAAGCTCAAGTCAAAGAAGGTGCTATCTCCCAGTGGATTCTGCCCCTGAGTCATGTATTCAGCTCTGGGTCCCACAGTTTCAGGGCACTAAGCTAGAGAGCCTCCAGAAAAGGGAGACCAGGGTGGAGAGGGACCGGCCCCATGGGCACATGCTCAGGCTGGACAACAGCGGTCTTCAAATACCTACAGAGCAAACACGGGGAAGAAAAAGACTGCTCTCTGGAGCTTCGGGGAGAAAACGGGAAGGTTCGTTTAGACTTACAAGGAGCCAGGATTCGGTTCAGCAGGAAGACTGTGTACCAGTAAGACCTTAACAAGTACTAACTCATAGTGACTTGTTTTGAGTTGCCGCGAGTGTTTAAAAGAGAAGCCGAAGGAGCATTTGTCCGGAAAAATGTAGAATGAGTTCCAGCACCGGCAGA
>CM052901.1:24974461-24988941 GCA_028534135.1 Potos flavus | reverse complement strand
CCCCCCCCCCCCCCCAGCCTCCAGGGGAAATGCAATCCTGCTGACACTTCAGACTTCTGGCCTCCAGAACGGTAAAATCATGAATACGTGTAGTTTTAAGCCGCCAGGTTTGTGGTGATCTGTCAAAGCAGCCAGTAGAAAACTAATAAAACAACCCTTGTAGGAAAGACTCGCAGATTTTAGGGAAGGACAGGTGGGTCCCTGAGTATTTTGCCCCTAAAGTTGGCCTTTATAAGATTTTGGTGGAAAATGTAGTTTGTTGTTTTGGGGTTTGGGTTGGTTTATTTGCTTCCTTTGCCAGTTAAAAAGTCCCAGAATAAGAGCAAATGCCAGTTTTCGATGGTCTCCAGACAGGTTTCTCATGTAGCCTTCTAGAAACCTGCAAGTCTTGGTAACGACTGTGGGGCAGTTCGAGGCCGTGGCTCCATTTTATGAGCCCTGTCAGCCCTCCCCACACCTTCCACCAGCCAAGTCCCAGGAAACCTACCCAGAACCTCCGTCTGGTAACTTCTTTCCAGCTCAGCAGCTGCTCAAGCCCTCTTACCTTCAATCTGCCCTGCGGGCAGGGTTGTTTTCGTCCTTGCTAACTACCTTGCTTTGTAATCCGGTATCCAGCCAGTTATTCGGGTAAGCAATAAACTTTGCCCCTCTCCATATGTGTTAGCCGCTTTGCTGTTCAGGTACAATCCCACTCCAGGGCTCTATCCTGGCTGTTTTCTCCAGAACATTCTTTCCTCAGATATCCGGATGATTAACTCTCTCATTTCTCTTCCAAGTCTTTGCTTACCTGCCACTTTCTTCCTGAAGCCTACCCTGATTACCCTAGTTAATCCTCTCTCTCTCTCTCTCTCTCTCTCTCTCTCTCACACACACACACACACACACACACACTTTCAAACTCCCTTTTCTTGCCCATTTTTTCCCAGCACTTGTCTCCTCCTAACATAAAATAGAATTTCTTTATTATTATGTTTATTGTTTAGGGTCCGTCTTTCCACACTAAAATGCTAAGGAACCCCAGGCACAGGAATCTGTGTCTTTTATGTTCCCTGAGATAGCCTAGGCGCCAAGAAAATTCCTGGAACACACTGAATACTCAGGAAGTATTGGTGAGCGCGTGAGTGTATTCTCTTCTCTCTGCTCATGCTGGCCCAGATCCTGGGGTGTCGTTGTAAGAGTAAGACGTTGTGTGGCTCACAGTCAGCCTGCCCAGTGTGGCACACAGGCTGCATTTCGCTCCGGCTGGGCTGTTGACACCTGGGGGCGCGTCCGCTGGTGCTCAGCCCCCTACTCCCCTCCTCAGCACTGACTGCTACTCTAGCGGTTGCTATTCTCTCCACATTTCTCTCCTCGACTCGGTGGACAGGAATGAGTGGGAAGGCAGTTAAACCACTCCTTCCACTGATTGTATGGATGTACTGAAGCGCTTTGGGGAAAACACAGAAGATGGTTACAACAACAGTTCTGGGGACGGTCCCACATACATATGCAGGAAAACCTCCAACGACTGCCCCACTTAAGCAAAAGTTCAGGAGTGGCACGACTGGGGATTTACCCTAAAGATACAAATGTAGTGATCCGAAGGGGCATGTGCACCCAAATGTTTATAGCATCAAGGTCCACAATAGCCAAACTATGGAAAGAGCCTAGATGTCCATCCACAGATGAATGGATAAAGATGTGGTATATATATAATGGAATACTATGCAGCCATCAAAAAAAACCCCGAAATCTTTCCATTTGCGAGGACGTGGATGGAACCAGAGGGTATTATGCTAAGCGAAATAAGTCAATCAGAGAAAGACATTTATCATATGATCTCTCTGATATGAGGAATTTGAGAGGCAGGGTGGGGAGTTGTGGGGGGTAGGGAAGGAAAAAATGAAACAAGATGGGATCGGGAAGGAGACAAAACATAAGAGACTCAATCTCACAAAACAAACTGAGGGTTGTTGGGGGTGAGGGGGCAGAGATAGGGTGGCTGGGTGATGGACATTGAGGAGGGTATGTGCTATGGTGAGTGCTATGAAATGTGTAAGCCTGATGATTCACAGACCTGTACCCCTGGGACAAATAATACATTATATGTTAATTTAAAAAAAACTGAGATTGCTTAAAAAAAAAAAAAAAAGGTTCAGGCGTGGTTTGCCTTACATAAACCCAATAAATGAGAACTCAAAAACGTAGGAAGGGGAGCAGAACACAATACCCCAAAGTGTGCCACTTGGCCATGTGGAATGGTTTGAGTCGAAGGCAATTAAAACCCAGCAAACTCAGGAAAAGCTTTTTACCTCCACCTTTAACCGCTTCAATGAATTTAGATAGGACGCCTGTACCTGGAAAAGAGTTATTAACCTGAGATAACTTTTTCTGTTCTTCTTTTTGAGAGGGAGAGAGAGGTGGGGAGGGGCCGAGGGAGGGGGAGAGGAAGAATCTTAAGCAGGCTTCACACGCAGTGCGAGGCTCCATCTCACAACCTCGAGATCATGACCTGAGCCGAGATCAAGAGTCAGACGCTTAACTGACAGCCGTCCAGGTGCCCCCAGGGATAACTTTTTCTATCAGAAAGATGTATGGCATGGCAAATATTTATTTACCCAACATTAGCTCTTCTCATCTTCCTGTGAATTGTCCTTTTCCCCTTTGAAGCCTCAGGCCGCTACCCCCTTCCCCTCAGCCAAGGAGGACACGCCAGCCTCTAGGACCTGACTGCACCTGGAGGTCTCATGTTTTTATTTGTTCGTTTTTCTCCTGTTAATCTGTCTTATGTCAATGTGATTATTAGGCCAGGCAAAGAATCACAGAAGGGAAAAAGGGAAAAGTTTTTCACCCCTACACCTGTAAAAATTAGATTGGATCTGGGGCACCTGGGTGGCTCAGTGGGTTAAGCCTCTGCCTTCGGCTGGGGTCGTGATCTCAGGGTCCTGGGATCGAGCCCCGCATTGGGCTCTCTGCTCAGCGGGGAGCCTGCTTCCTCCTCTCTCTCTGCCTGCCTCTCTGCCTACTTGTGATCTCTCTCTCTCTGTCAAATAAATAAATAAAATCTTTAAAAAAATAGATTGGATCTGAGAGTGGCTATTTGCATTTCAAAGGATGCTTCACTTCACAGAAAGAACTTACCTCTGGGTTATTTTATTTTATTTTATTTTTTTAAGATTTTTTATTTATTTTAGAGAGAGCGAAAGCAATTGCAGAGGGAGAGGGAACACAGAGGCAGAGGGAGAAGCAGACTCGCCACTGAGTGAAGAGCCCGATGCGGGGCTCGATCCCAGGACCCTGAGATCATGACCTGAGCCGAAGGCAGAGGCTTTAACCCACTGAGCCACCCAGGTGCCCCTCAGTTGAAAATTTTGAACCAGAATGTCACCAGAGGGAGGATTAAATGATGCCTGTTACATTAATACGGTGGACTATTAAATGGTTATTAAAAGTTGTGTTCTTAATATAATGGGAAGATGCTAATGTTGTAATGAGGGGGGAAAGTTGGAGGGGAAATTGCATAATTATGGAGGGGAGGAATATTCGCCACCCCAAAACATGTCTCCTTGGCATGTGGATAATTTTAAGCTGATTATATTTAAGAAATGGAAGACTCAGGAAGTTTTTCTTTTCTCCTTCCCCTCTAACTGCCTAAAAGAATTTATTTTTTTTTAAATATTTTATCTATTTATTTGAGAGAGAGAACACAAGCAACGGGAGCAGCAGGCAGAGGGAGAGAGAGAAGCAGGCTTCCCACTGAGCAGGGAGCCGGATGCGGGACTCAGTCCCAGGACTCTGGGATCATGACTGGAGCCGAAAGCAGACACTTAACCTGACTGAGCCACCCAGGTGCCCTGCCTAAAAGAATTTAGATAGAGGACCTGCTCCAGGAAGGGAAAGTCCCCTTAGATACATACATTATAATATGAACTTGGGGTGGTGGACACAGAGGAAGTTAGCAAAATCTGCTAAAATTTCTCACTATGTCCAATTGTTTCTGTATGACCCAGGAAATATTTGTTCACCAAACATTTATTCTTTTTCATCTTCCTGGGAATTGTCTTCTTCCTTTTAAAGATCCAGAACCCTAATCCTTTCTTCTTAATACTAGATGGCTTATAAACCTCCATTGCCTAACTGTCTGGGGTCTCATATTCTTGGAGATGGAGAAGGGACCCCTCCTGTTAACCTGTCTCGTGTTAATCTGTCTGATGTTTCACTTTTTCCTGTTCAATCTGTCTCTTGCCAATTTAATTCTTAGACCAGCCAAAAGATCCTTGAATGGTAGAGAAAAATTTTTCTTTCTCACAATTAAAATTTTTTTTTTTTATTCCATAATAAAGAGACTGGAAAGACACCAAATTATTAACAGGAATTGTTCCCGAGCGTTGATAGCCTTTTTGTCTTTTGAATTGTCTGATTGTCCACATTTTCTATAATGAGTATTATTTTCATTATAAAGATTAAAATGAGGGGTGCCTGGCTGGCTCAGTGCGGGAAGCATGCAACTCTTGATCTTCAAGCCCCACATGGGGTGTAGAGGTGACTAAAGTAAATAAACTTAAAACAAAATTAAAAAAATAAAGATCAAGGGGTGCCTGGCTGGCTCAGTGGGTTAAGCTTCTGTCCTCGGCTCAAGTTATGATCCCAGAATCCTGGGATCGAGCACCGAGACCCCTTCGGGCTCTCTGCTCAGTAGGGAGCCTGCTTCCCCTTCTCTCTCTCTCTGCCTGCCTCTCTGCCTACTTGTGATCTCTCTCTCTGTCAAATAAATAAAAATCTAAAATAAATAAATAAATAAATAAATAAATAAATAAATAAATAAATAAATAAAGAAAGAAAGATTAAAATAAACATTCAAAAACAAAAACCAAGCTTTGTATTCTAAAAATTCAATTTACCCAAAACTTATCTGAATTGTCGTCATTGGGGTGCATCTCTGGGGTAGAGAGAAAAAGTTCCGGGACAACTGTTGACGAAGTCTTTATCTAATTCTCCCATTTACTTAAGAATGGATCTATAATAATCCAGAGCTAAGGTAGAAGAGTGAAAAAAAAATACCAAAAATCCCGATGATCCTTTTAAGAAAACGTGTGGCAAAAAACAAAACAAAAACAAAAACAAAACGTGTGGCAGTTGCTTCCGTGGGGAAGGAGGGAACCACGCGATTATTTAAAACCCCTAGCTTCTCGTTTTGGGAGCTTGAAATGAATTGGCTAAATGAATCGAACAGCTAATTTAATGGTTCGTTGTAGCGAATGGGAGAATTCCGCCTAAATGTTCGAAATTGGTAGGTAGCACTGTACAAGAAAAGGTGAAGGCGGTGATGACAAGCCAATAAATTAAAGGAGGCGGTTTGGCGAAATCGCTGAGTCAAGAGTCGGGCAATCACGTGAAGTTTTCGATAAAAACGAAACTAAACCAGAAGTGGTGAGCTTTGCCTCCCCTCCCCACCCCTTCTTGGTGTTGTTACAGGCGCGGGGAGCATGGGTTGAATCTCTCGCTCGGCTCCTCCGCCGGGCGGACCGGACGGGCCGGAGCCGAAGGGGTGGTGGAAGGAGGGGGATCTGGGCCGGCGGGCGCGCCTTTGCACTTGTGGCTCGGCGTTTCGGGAACAGCAGCGCATCGATCCGGACGAGACATTGGCTTTTTGTGTCTCTTGCGTCTGGTACCTTTGGAGGGCCGGACGCCGCGCTCGCTGCCAGCGGTCAAGGGGACCTTGCTCGGCGAAGCGACTATTGTACTTTAAGCGAGTGGCTCCGGAGGCTTTGCCGCTTTCTAGGCATTTCTCCAGGAGCTTTCTCCCCCTGGAGGCCTAGCTTCTAAATGCAGCGTGTTTTTGCCGTGTGATGCTGTTTTATTCTCGGCTTTGGCGCCAAGAGTGGAATGCAATCCTTACCTGTTAATTATGGCTTCTTGAAGGAAAGAATAAAGTGCTGTCCTTTATCTCTAAAATCGGTACTTCTGAGTTCAATGGTAGTAGTTGCTTTGAAGTCTTTAGCTGGCGTACTTAACTCACCAAATGTCCTTTATGAGCGCAGGAACCTGCACCAAAGCCTAGTGCTCTCTTGGGTTGGCTCTAGCCAACTTCGACATAAAGAGACACCCCACTTGTGTCGCGTATATACATATGTCAAACCTCATCAAATTGTACACTTAAAATATGTATAGGGTATTGAGTGTCAATAATCCCTCAACAAAGCTTTTAAAAAGGAACACATTCAGAGAAGTAATAAATGGTAATCAAAATTAAGGAACTAATAAAATGCAAAAATATATTTCTTTTATCAATGTCACTGAGTAGTGAAAAAAATCATTATCTCCTGCCTTTTCTTGGTGAGTTATTTATTTTAAAGCCTTACATTTCTGTAAATACAGGCACGTGGTTTTACCTGTGACGTTTTTCCTAAATGAAGACATTTCATTAGTACTTTATTTACTGTGGTTGTGACACCTGAGAAAACACAATGCCATTGGGCCTCAAAAACAGAGAAGAGGGGCGTCTGGGTGGCTCAGTCAGTTAAGCATGAGCCTTCAGCTCAGGTCATGATCCCAGGGTCTTGCTCAGTGGGGAGTCTGCTTCTCCTTCTCCCTCTGCCCCTCCCATCCCACCGTTGGTGCTCTTTTTCTCTCTCTCAAATAAATAAATAAAATCTTTAAAAAAAAAAAAAAAACGGAAAAGAAACATCAGTTTGCACTGAAGTGTTGCCCCGGACTTTGGGGACTTTAGTTGTGGTCACTATAAGGGCAGGAAGTGGGTTGTGACAGATTGGGTTTTCCAGAAGCAGATGCTGAGGTGGAATTTGGGGGGCGAGATGTTTAGAGGACAGAATCTATGACAGAAATGGGTGGGAGGTGGGATCGGGCAGAGGGCAAAGCGGAACAGGGATGTCAGCCGAACAAAGACACGGCCGACTTCACAGGGGGGTCTGGGACCAGTCTTGCCCATCAGAGTAACCCACAACAGGCCAACAAGGCCAGGTCTTTATACCCCCCTCTCTTTCGATCATGGGATGTGGGCTGTCCCAGGAAGAGCATGACCCGGCGACCTGGAGTGGAGGCAGACCCTGAGTGGCTAGCAGTTGGTGTCTGAGCACACATCCCACAGCTGGGTGTCGGGTCCTTCCTCAAATGGCGATCTAGATGCTACGTTCTGTGTCCACCACAGCGGGGGGTGAACCGACGCTGTAGTAACACATACCACGGAGCTGCGGTAAAGGAAGGACAATCCGAATGGGATCCTAAGTTACAGAAATAAGTACAGGTATACTAGGTTTTCTCCTAGTCATTGTCCTGAACTCCTGGACTCTAAGCCTGAAGTGCGTAACCGAGGGTCCGCAGATCGGAGTTCAGAGCGGCTCATGAACTGGGATGGGAAAAAACAGCGTGTTTATCCAAACCAGTGTTTTACTGAAATTGAGGATTTCCTTAAGTCATGGATATAGGCAACAACCCACAGTAAAGTTAGCAATACCTATGACTTAGTCACCAGTAGAAACTGTGGCCGTGCTTTATATCACATGACTATTATTGTCAGTATCTGCACACATGGTTTATGGTCATCAGTACTTCAACGTTGTTACTTTTTACATCTCTAGATCTTGCTATTTATTTTTTTAAAAGATTTTATTTATTTATTTATTTGACAGAGAGAGACACAGCAAGAGAGGGAACAGAAACGGGGAGTGGGAGAGGGAGAAGCAGGCTTCCCGTAGAGCGGGGAGCCCGATGCAGGGCTCCATCCCAGGACCCTGGGATCATGACCTGAGCCAAAGGCAGATGCTTACCCAACTGAGCCATGCAGGTGCCCCTAAAAATAAAATCTTAAAAAATAATTTTTAGGGGCGCCTGGGTGGCTCAGTCAGTTGAGTATCCGACTCGATTTCAGCTCAGGTCATGATCTCAAGCGTGTGAGATGGAGCCCCAAGTCAGGCGTGGAGCCTGCTTAAGATTCTCTCTCTCCCTCTCTCTCTGGCCCTGGACCCCCTTGCTCTCTCTGTCTCTCAAAATAATAATAAATTCACTTTAAACATTTTTTAGGGGCATCTGGGTGGCCCAGTGGGTTAAAGCCTCTGCCTTCGGCTCAGGTCATGATCTCAGGGTCCTGGGATGGAGCCCCACATCGGGCTCTCTGCTCAGCGGGGAGTCTGCTTCCCTCTCTCTCTGCCTGCCTCTCTGCCTACTTGTGATCTGTCTCTGTCAAATAAATAAATAAAATCTTTAAAAAAATTTTTAATGGGGATGATAATAATAGACTCATTGGGTTATTGTAAGGATGAAATGAGGTAACATGCATGACACACTTAGCACAGTGCTTGGCATATAGAGCCCTCAATAAACATGAACTATTATTATTGTTGTTTTTGTTACTATTATTAAGAGGCTATGTTCTCAAAAAAAAAAAAAAAAGGCTATGTTCTTGATTGCTGTTAAATTATCTTTATCACTGACTTGGTGTCCTAACATTAGCAGATTGGTTGCCTGACCTTGTCTTTACCTAGCAAAGGAACCCAGTGATCAGGAAGATTCACCAAATTAAATCACAGCATTGACCAGCATTTTCAAGAATGTTTTCTTTAGAATACTGGCACTGCAGGATTCTCTGCCAGCAAAAGGTTCTGCAGTCGACTGCCATTGGGAAGCTCTAGCCATGCTCTTGCAAATTTGTAATACTGTGTTAGCACCATAAAAATCTGAGAAGTCTTACAGTAAAGAAACACTTTAATTTTGTTTAACCCATTTTCCCAATTTATTTGTAGCCTCTCCTCTTCTCTCTTCTTTGTATGTGATCCCTCAAAATTAAGAGTATTCTAAAAAACATTTCATGAAACACGGACCCAGTCTTTTTCATTTTAAAGATGGAAGACCCAATTGGGAGGACTTTCCCAAGGCCACATAGTAATAGTGGATTCATAGGCCTTGATCCGAGGTCTCCAAATCCTTGTGACATTTTTTCTAGGAAAGGCGTTTTGTATGTTATAATCTTTGTGCCAAGGATCTATTAATGTGGGCTATATATTAATTAGTAGCTGTACAATACCTTTGAAAGGACAAGGACAAGACTATTTTATAATAGCCAGAGGTTTTCTATTGTAAAATCTACAGCTTTAACAGCCTCCATGCTCTCTGGGACTAAAGGTCTCTGCTCACAGGCAGTAGGCAGGGACCCTAGACCACAGTTAATGGGACATTGTCTCTTGAACTGACACAGGATGAACGCCAGAGGGCGCACTTTCCTAAGGATAGCAATTAAGATTCACAACTCCGGAAGACAGACGCGGTGAGAAAGCTGAAGAAGACAGAAGATACTATCACTGTGGGGACCTAATGATGTTTAAGATATTAAAGCCATGGAAGACTAATTAGAAAAGAAAAGGAAGGGCGCCTGGGTGGCTCAGTGGGTTAAAGCCTCTGCCTTCGGCTCAGGTCATGATCTCAGGGTCCTGGGATGGAGCCCCGCATTGGACTCTCTGCTCAGTAGGGAGCCTGCTTCCCCCTCTCACTCTGTCTGCCTCTCTGCCTACTTGTGATCTCTCTCCTCTCTGTCAGATAAATAAATAAAATCTTTAAAAAAAAAGAAAAGGAATCCAAATAGCACTATATCAATATATAAAACTTCTGTTTCATAATCAACAAAACTTTTGTTGATTATGAAACAGATGAATCTTACTCATCCTTTTGGTCTCAGCTTAGACATCACTTCCTCCAGAAGTCTCTGCTCCCCAAGTCTGGGTTCGGTGGCCTTCTTCTGTGCTTCTATAGCTCCCTCTCATTTCACCACACTGTATGACAATTGCCCATCTCTTGATCTGTCCCCTCTGCTAGACTGAAAATTTGGGAAGAGCAGAGACCAAGTGTGTCTTGCTCCCCACTGCATCCCCCAGCTCCTGAGGCAATGCCTAGCATATAGGAAGTTCCCTATCCAAAGAAACCTCTCTACTTGAGACACTTCTCAGAGTCACAAAGCCGCATGGAGAGCAAACATGGCCAACTCTTCTCTGCCACTAGCAGATGGTAATTGACCATTATTTTGGTCTCTGGTGTTGGTGTTCATCAGGCATGTTTGCTGTGGTTTTGCTTCGGTTTGAGCAGTTTAATGAACATTATTAACATATATCTGATACATACAAAAGCAGTGGTAGTGTTGAAAGTTCCAATAAGGAGTGGTGTAGGGTTATAATAGAAACTAGAATATGAAAGTTACCAGGGTTGCACAAAAATGTACATAAAGAGTAGTGAACATTCCTTTTTTTAAGTAGGCTCCACACCGAGCATGGAGCTCAACATGGGGTTTGAGCCCACGACCCTGAGATCAAGACTCGAGCTGAGATCTAGTTGGACGTTCAACCAACTGAGCCACCCAGGCACTCACTACCTGAGTAGTGAACATTCTGTTGGGTAAATACAAGATCATGCAACATGTGAAGTACGCTATGCTTATGAAGACACCCCCCCCCCAAAATCAAGAACCATCTATCTCAACTGAGGAAATAAGTGTCCCAGACTAATTTCCAGAGCACCTTATTTTGGGATGTGGGTAGAGCTAGAAGTCTTTGCACACCTTCCAAAAGTCTTTTTTCAATCCTTTTATGAAACATTAACATCCCAAGCTTCTCTGAAAACTGTTATTGTGAAATCTTTAAAGATGTTATAGCAAAAACCCAGAATAATTAATCTTTATAAAGAAGGATCACAGGACGCCTGGGTGGCTCAGTTGTTAAGCGGCTGCCTTCGGCTCAGGTCATGATCCCAGGGTCCTGGGATCGAGTCCCACATCGGGTTCCTTGCTCGGCAGGGAGCCTGCTTCTCTCTCTGCCTCTGCCTGCTTGTGCTCTCTCTCTGTCAAATAAATAAATAAAATCTTTAAAAAAAAAATAAATAAATAAATAAAGAAGGATCACATTCTCTTAAAAAGAAAAAAGTCAGTGAATCCCTCCCATTGTATATCCCCTTGCTCCATCTGTATAGGATTTTACAAAATATTATCATCTAGATTTTGGAATATATTACCATTTTTTGAGTGCCCATTAGAGGTCAGGCACTTCTTAACATTACCTCATTTAATCCTCACAATGTCCCTGTGAGACAGATATTATTATCTTCTTCTAGATTAGTAAACTAGGACACTTAAAGGTTAAGTAACTTCCCCAAAGTCACACAACTATGATGTGTTTATACTGGAATTGGAAGCATCACTTTGTTGGATTCCAACACGCTTTTTACACTACACCAGCCCGCTCCCCTTAAGTTCATCCTTACAACAATCACGTAAAGGAAGGTAAGAAAATGATTTCCCTCCTACTTGAATGAAAACAGTGAAGCCCAGAAATGCTTAAGATTCCACTACTTAGTAGTGGTAGAGATCGAAGTAAACTCAGATCTTCCGTCTCAGATCACCGTTCTTTTACTTCACTGGTTGGTTAAAGGTTAATGGTCAGAACCTTTACAAGGGGGACACCTGGGGGGCTCAGTCGGTTAAGCATCTGCCTTTGGCTCAGGCCAGGATCCTGGGGTCCTGGGCCTGCTTGTGCTCTTTCTCTCTCTGACAAATAAATAAAATCTTTAAAAAAAAACAACACACAACTTTACAAAGGTTGGACTTTCTTAGTGACCAAGGAGTATGTGCCTGGGGAGACGTGGGAGAGGGGCGGGCCTGCTCTGTTGGTGGAATGAGGAAGGGAACCAGCAGCACCAGCTCTAGCTCTTGGATTTTGTTCCCCAGCAGCTAGGCACTTCCCACTGCCCTGGCTTTTTGGCAACATTCCTAATCTGCTCAGTGGAAATTGCCCACTGCTGACTTTGACTCTTCAAATGCAATCCTGGCCAGACTGTGTGGGGCATGATAGGTTATGTGTGTCCTTTCAAAACACTATATTCTGGATTAGGCCTTTGGACAATTGATTTGGACAAATTGGTCTTGTATGACTAATTACATTTTGTCCCATGGATCTTTAGGGAAGTTGAACAGAATAACCCATTTGAGGATTAACTCTTCAAGTGCTATCCTGGAACCCAGGGCTGGCTGGGACAGGCCAGGGTGCTAAGGGCAGATATTAAAACCTGAGGACAGATTCTGGCCAAATTTCCTGAAATGATTTCCCTGGGAGTTATAGGTGTTGAATTTTAATAAGATTGGACCTCCCTTTCTGATGTGTATGTGTCTATCCCTGTGGATTCCAAATATTACTATTGAGTTTAGCTTTCCATTAATAGTGAACTGCCACCTTTCGTGAAGGGAATTTTCCTTTTTGCCTACATTGAGCTTTAGTGTGCCCTGTCTGCCCACAGTTAAAACATTGTCCTTTAAGTTTTCCTGTGGTCAGAGCAGCCATCGCTTGGGCTAACAAATCAGCTTTATAAGTCTCTGTTCCCACTCCTTGGCATAGCTTAATATAATCTGTCAGTGTTCCCCTGCCTTTAAAGGGTGCTATCAACTTTTTACAATCAGCATTGGCATTTTCATATGCTAACAGTTGAAGAATAGTATTAGCAGCCTCGAGATTATTTACCTGTCTTTTAATAGCTTCTTGTAATCTCGCAATAAAATCAGTGTAGGGTTCTTTTGGACCCTGTACCACCTTTTGGAAAGAAGCACAGTTCTCTCCCTGGGATTCTATTCTCTCCCAGGCTCTCAAACAACAACGCCGGAGCTGCTCAATAGCTTGATCATTCATTTGTACCTGATCTTGCACCCGGGCCCATGGCCCAATGCCCATGAACTGCTCCATGGAAATAGGAATATTATTAGCTCTGTTATGGGCAGCTGCTGTTTCTGCATGGTCTTGCCACCATGTTTTAAATTGCAAGAACTCACTTGAAGATAGAACTGTTTTTGCTAATAATGACCAATCAATTGGAATAAGTCGGTTGCCTTCTGAGATGCCTTGAATGATTCCTGTTATAAATGGAGAATTAACTCCATAGTTTTGCACTGCCTGTTTTAACTCCTTCAGTAAGTAATTTGAAGGGAAATGGCTCATGTATGGCCTCATAGACACCATTAGGGTTATTAGGATCATGTCCTGGAGCGACATGTTCTCTAATAGTGACCGGGAAATTAAAATGTAAGGCATCTAGGTCTCCTGCTCACTTTGCTTCCATGAGGTCTTTTTGAACAGCTGATAGCATAGATTTTTCATCCTTTTTACTAAATGGCGCCTTCTCACAGGATGGCGGAGCCGATGGTGGTGGGGCAGCAACAATTGTTCTCTCCTTTTGCTTTGTTATTAGAGGAGGGGGAGGAAATTCCTCCTTTATATATTCCTTTACTATGACTTTAGGAATTTCTTTTCCCTCCGGAATAGCATATTCAGGTTCCTCCTCTTTAGTTTCTCCTGAACATTCATTATCGCTATCCGAATCAGGGGTTTGTAAAGGCTCCAAAACGGAGCGAATAAGGGTCCAAGTAGGCCATATAGTAATCGGAATTGATTTTCCTTTAGCATGCAAGAATTTTAAATCATGACCTACCTTTTCCCATGTCTGTAAATCTAAAGTCCCTAATGTAGGGAACCAGGAGCAATGTTCTTTAATTACTTTTAAAAGCTCCAAAAGTTGGCCCTCTCTGACTTTTGCTCCTCCCGCCTTTAGGAGCCGTCTCAATAAACATACGTAAGGGCGATATTCGTTTGTGCTCTCTAGATGTCCCATACCCTGCGATAAGTACCCACAACTCACCAGCGGAAAAAAGGCACGGCCGTGCACACAAACACATTGGGGCTTCTTCTCCTGTTTCGTTTCTCCTCTCTGGTTTCTGGTCTCTGGTCCCTGGTCCCTGTTCGGGCGCCACTTGCCGCCTCCTGACAGCGCACGGGAGAAGAATGAGGCACAAACAAGTCAGCTGCAAGAGAAAGGGAGCAGGGGACGACAGTAGAAAAGACTGTCGCCCCGAACAGCTCCTCGGTCTCATATTTATTAAAAGGTAGGTAACAACCAAACAAAGAAGCCAGAGTAGGTTACACATTGACCGTGAGTCTTGCAGATAAGTAAGAAGAAGGACAAGATATGTCTGGTCATGTAGCGCACGACCTATAGTGAGCAAACCCAAACAAGAGGGTTGTCTAACTAACTGCAGGTGCTCTCCAGGGAAGGGGAGATAACGGAAAAATGAAGCAGGCGGCGTTCTGCCCTGAGCGGGCCGGGCGTTCTAGCTGCTCGGCTTCAAGGACGTATATCGTCCTCTCCCCCAGAGGCCTGTTGCCAATACATGTTTTTCTTAAGTCTATATCTAAGCATGCTTAGTAACTAATATAATTTCTCATAGGTTACAGTTTAAGCAGTACATTGTCCTGAGGGACGGTTATATTTCCCCCTTTTTGTTTGTTCAGAAGCAGGAAAATCGATTTTGCGATTTCTCAATCCATTAGTCGTCGGAAGGATTTTCTTGTGCATCTGAGGACTAAGCATAAAAAGATTATAGCAATAAAAAGAATTATCATTCCACCTATAATGCCAAGACTAGTTTGTTTGATCCAAGTAAAGGGGTTTAGATTAGACAGAAT
>CM052901.1:24857650-24974361 GCA_028534135.1 Potos flavus | reverse complement strand
CTTGAAGCCGAGCAGCTGGGGATGCCTGGCTCGCTCAGGGCGGAACGCCGCCTGCTTCATGGAAGCCGAGCAGCTGGGAACGCCCAGGCCCACTCAGGGCAGAACGCCGCCTGCTTCATTTTTCCATTATCTCCCCTTCCCTGGAGAGCACCTGCAGTTAGTTAGACAACCCTCTTGTTTGGGTTTGCTCACTATAGGTCGTGCGCTACGTGACCAGACATATTTTGTCCTCCTTCTTACTTATCTGCAAGACTCACGATCAATGTGTAACCTACTCTGGCTTCTTTGTTTGGTTGTTACCTACCTTTTAATAAATATGAGACCGAGGAGTTGTTCGGGGCGACAGTCTTTTCTACTGTCGTCCCCTGCTCCCTTTCTCTTGCAGCTGACTTGTTTGTGCCTCATTCTTCTCCCGTGCGCCGTCAGGAGGCGGCAGTAAACATTTTCTAAAGCAGTTGCATAACATTGACGCCAAGTATACAAAGATAAATGTATGAAAATGTATAGGACTTCTGCCTCCATCCAAGAGGGAGTAACAAGGACTGCATTTACCCTTTGCCTGAACCAACCAAGAAAAAAAACAACATAGAAAATGCATCAAACAATAGTTTTCCAGGACCCATCAGGCAATGTAGGAAAAGTGATCCCTGAAAAATAGTTAAAAAGTAAGGTGAACTCTCCAACCCAGGCTGGATATAAAAGTTGTGGGGTTCAGCACGAAATTAAAAAAAAAAATAGGGGCCTGGGTCGCCTGGGTGGCTCAGTCAGTTAAGTATCTGCCTTTGGCTCCTCTCTGCTCAGTGGGGAGACTGCTTCTCCCTCTGCTTGCAGCTCCCCCTGCTTGTTCCTTCTCTCTGACAAATAAATCAATAAAATCTTAAAAAAAAAAAGTAGGAGCTCTTATTCAAAAGGTGGGGGAAAGTTTTCCTTTCTTCCAGTCTCTCAACCTGTCATGGTGATTTTTTTTAAAGATTTTATTTATTTATTTGTCAGAGAGAGAGAGCACAAGCAGAGGGAACAGCAGGCAGAGGGAGAGGGAGAAGCAGGCCCCTCACTGAGCAAGGAGCCCGATGAGGGACTCGATCCCAGGACCCTGGGATCATGACCGAAGTCAAAGGCAGATGCTTAACCGACTGAGCCATCCAGGCATTCCTGTCATGGTGATTTTTCATGTGCTATTTATTGTTGCATTCCTTCAGGGTTGAGACACTTTCAGGGCAAATGCAGACCCTCAGAAGTGCCCAGAAGCCGTGCCCTCTGACAAGGCATGACACACACGCTTACCGCACACCAGCTGCTGGCTTCTCCCTCCCGCCAGCTGCCGTATCGCTGCCCTGGGGAAGATGAGCAAGGAATTGGCACTTCCCATAAATCTGACACATCCAGTGACTGTGGATGAGCAGCCCCCAGGGGTACTGAAAACTCTGGGCCAGGATGATTTGGAACCTGGATAAAAGTAGGCAAGAGGTTCATCCCTGTGGAATCTTCTGCCGAATGTATTGTGGGCTGTTGGCCTGCGACACGGATGGTCACCAGCATGCCCTGCACTGATACACCACAGGCACAGACATCTAATTCTGACTCTTCCTGTGCCCAGGCCCAAGTCCCCACTGGAGACAAGAGGGTGGCATTAGTTGCTGGGCAAGGGAAGAGAGGAGGAGGCTGAGGTGCCAGAGGGTGAGGGAACCTATACCAGAGAAGCAGTGAGACAGAGGGGAAGAGGGCCATGTGTGAACCCCGGTCCCGAGCCTTTAGTGCATGCTCTGCACTCCCATGGGCCTTCACTTACAAAACACACGTTCGAAGACAAAATTATTAGGAATTTGAAGATGGTGACCACAGAGCATTAAATCCAAACACGGGCCCTCTGGAGCCTGGGGCCCTGTGCTACTTGCTTTGGCTACCAGTCTGTGAAGCTGTTCCTATTTACCAGGGAGGGGGAACCAAGACAGCCTGGCAGACTTCCTGAGTTAAGGAGGTATGGCTGAGCATCTGGAGACACCAAGACAGCTAGAGCATGTAAGAAAGAAGAGCAGAGAGGAGAGAATTGCACAGAGAGAACTCCAAAGATCTGCAGATGGTGTCCCTCAAATATTCAGCAGAGTACTAAGCAGTGGGCGCCTGGGTGGCTCAGTTGGTTAAGCGACTCCCTTCGGCTCAGGTCATGATCCTGGAGTCCCAGGATCGAGTCCCGCGTCGAGCTCCCTGCTCAGTGGAGAGTCTGCTTCTCCCTCTGACCCTTCCCTCTCTCGTGCTCTCTCATCCTCTCTCTTTAAAAAAAAAAAAGAGTACTAAGCAGTGCATTCACATGAGAAAACTACCTGGGACAAGGGAAGAACCATCTGAAAGAATTAAGGGACACAGTGCCTGGTGCACACATAAGGCCAGAAACAGTGCCTGATCCCAGCAGCCGGAATGGAAAACCTCATGATTTATAGGGCATCAAGTAGAGTACAGCTAGGTCTTGCCTGAGTAGTACAGAATAATACTAAGAAGCTCAAGAAGATTTATAGAAATACAAAAAGATTCAAGCCCCAATATAATGAAATTGACAGTGCCTGGTATCCAATTGAAATCATAAAAGAGGCAAGGAAATACAACCCATAATGAGAATAATCAATTTATCAAAAACAAAGCAGAGATGTTAGAATTAGCAGAGAAGAATATTAAAACAGTTATAATTGTATTCCATATGTTTAAAAAATGAAGTAGAGACATGGAAGATAGGCAAAAGCAAGAAAATAAAAGATAAACAAATGGGACCACATCAAACTAAAAAGCTTCCACACAGCAAAGGAAACCATCGACAAAATGAAAAGGCAACCTATAAAATGGGAGAAAATATTTGCAAATCATACATCTAATAAGGGGTTAATATATCCAAAATATATAAAAACTCATACAACTCAGTAAGCAAAAACCAAAACTAAACAATCCAATTAAAAAATGGGCAGAGGAACTGAATAGACATTTTTCCAAAGAAGACATACGAATGGCCAACAGGCACATGAAAAGATGCTCAACATCACCAGTCATCAGGGAAATGCAAATCACAACCACAATGAGGTATCACTGCGTATCTATTACGACTATCATCAAAAAGACAAATGATAACAAGTGTTGGGGAGGATGTGGAGAAAAGGGAACCAGCATGCATTGTTGGTGGGAACGTAAATTTGTGCAGCCAATATAGAAAATAGTATGGAGGTTCCTCAAAAATTTAAAAACTGAACTACAGTAGTTCCCCCTAGATAAGTCAGAAAAAAATATATACAATAATATATATAATATATACAAATGCATATATATACTATATATACAATATAAAATATATTTTATACACTGTATAAAATAATTTGTTCATTTATTCAGCAAGTATTTATCACCTACTGTGGTAGACTGAATGTCTACCCAAGATAACATCCAAGTCCCTAGAACCTATAAAATGTCACCTTATGTGTAAAAAGGGTTTTTGCATGTCAGTTTAAGGATTTTGAGATGGGATTATTTTGAATTATCTGAGTGGTTCCAAAATGCCATCACAAGTGTCCCTATAGGAGAAAGGCAGAGGGAGATTACAGAGAAGAAAGCCATATGACAGAAACAGAGTCAGAGAAGATGCTATGCTGCTAGTCTTGAAGATGGAGGGAAGGAGACAAGAGCCAAGGACTGCAAGGGCTGCAACTCTAGATACTGGAAATGCCAAGGAACTGATTTTCCCTTAGAGCCTCTAGAGGGTGTGTGGCTTGCCAACACTTTGGTTTCAGCCCAGTGAAGCTGATTTCCAGCTTCTGGCCTCTATAACTGTGAGAGAATTGGTTTCTGTGAGTTTAAGTCACCAAATTTGTGGTAATTTTTTTACAGCAGCCACAGGAAACAAATGCACCTACTACGGCTAGACACTGCTCTAAGTGTTTGAGATAATCAAGGAACAAAACAAAGGCCTCTGCCCAAATGGAGCTTAAACTCTACTCTAGTGGAGTTAAAGAGACAATATACCATAAGCATATTAAACAAGTAAATTGATATTTTAAATACAGTAGCTATGGTAAGCCTCATTGACAAAGTGGTGTCTGAGCAGACTTTTAATTTGTGGTATTTATTTTAAAAAAGAGGACAAAACTAAAATACTCGATACTACCTTGTAAGTTGGGAAAGAGGTGATCAGTATCTCAAGTGTTCTAACATCCATATATTATTTGGAAGAATTGATATTAACTTGAGACTTTGTTAAGCATACATGCTAACATATCAAGGATAATCAATGAAAGAACAGAAATAGAATATATAATTTCCAAATTAAGTAGTGAGGGAAAATGGAATAAGAAAATAAACAAAATTCAATTTTTTTTAAGCTGAGAAAGGAGAAAAAGCAAAGGAAATTAGAACAGATAGCAACCAGTAAGATGTTAAAAACAAATACAAATAAATGTGGCCTCAGAGATGCAAACGGATGTAATTTGCCAGTTAAAAGAGACTGTCAAATAAGGGGCAGAAAGGGAAAACTCCCCCTAAAATGGAAAGACACCCCTAAAATATAAGGACACAGAAAGGCTGGCAGTTAAGCAATGAAGAAATATACCAAGCAAATACTAGCCAAAAGCCAGAGTAGTTATACTAATATGTCAAAACAGAATTCAAAATGCATGGAGCACTAGGTGTGGTGCATGAACAATGAATCTTGGAACACTGAAAAAAAAATTAAATGCATTATTTGGGACTGAGAAGGTCACTACAGCAAGATAAAAGGTGGGACATTGTAATGCTCCTTTCTCAATTTTTGATAGGTTAAAACTTAAGACAAAAAATTAATAACACGGGCCGCCTGGGTGGCTCAGTGGGTTAAAGCCTCTGCCTTCGGCTCAGGTCATGATCTCAGGGTCCTGGGATGGAGCCCCGCATCGGGCTCTCTGCTCAGCAGGGAGCCTGCTTCCCCCCCCCTCTCTCTGCCTGCCTCTCTGCCTACTTGTGATCTCTCTCTGTCAAATAAATAAATAAAATCTTTTAAAAAAATTAAAAACAATACAGAATATTCAAAGAACCTAGTTAACAAGCTTGGTTGGAAATTGCTATGAATATTCACGTACAAGTCTTCTTGTGCACTTGGATCAAGTTTCTCCAATGCGAGGGTGGAACTGCTCGATCATAGGGTTTGTACATTTTCATAGAAGACTACAGATAGAATTCAAGTTCTGGGGGCGCCTGGGTGGCTCGGTGGGTTAAAGCCTCTGCCTTCGGCTCAGGTCATGATCTCAGGGTCCTGGGATAGAGCCCCGCATCACATCGGGCTCTCTGCTCAGCGGGGAGCCTGCTTCTCTCTCTCTGCCTGCCTCTCTGCCTACTTGTGATCTCTGTCAAATAAATAAATAAAATCTTAAAAAAAAAAAAAGAATTCAAGTTTTGTGTACCCCTCTACTCTCCTTCATCCTCCACCAAGAGATTACCACTGTCCTGGATGTGCTGTTTATCATTCTAAAGCAATTTCAAAATTTACTAGTTCAAATGTTTATGTGTAGCCCTTAAACATTATAAAGTATTATTTATACTTTTAGATAAGGAATTTTAATTATTTACTTTTTATAAGTTATTTAAAATTTACATAAATGGGAGGCACCAGGCTGGCTCAGTCAGAGGAGCATGTGACTCTTGATCTCAGGGTTGTGAGTTCAACCCCCACACTGGGTAGAGAGATTACTAAAAAAAAAATTAACTTAAAAAATAAAACTTATGTAAAGGGTATCATACTGGGTGTGTACTCCACCTTGCATTTTCCACCACTGTTTTAGAGACTAATCTGTTGATATAGTACTAAGTCATTCAACTGTTATAACATTTACTATAAATCTTACACATTTATGTATTTTATAAATTCGAAGTTTAAATGTTATATACTTTAAAATGTATCACAATTATCCATTGTGCTGTTGAACATAGTCTGTCCCAATTTTTTTTATTACAGATGATACAGAAATATTCTTGTGTACTTCTTTGTACACGATGTGAGAATTTCTCTAAGATATATATCTTGGATTAGAATTGCTCATTTTTTTTTTAAGATTTTATTTATTTATTTGACAGAGAGAGAGAGATCACAAGTAGGCAGAGAGGCAGGCAGAGAGAGAGGGGGAAGCAGGCTCCCTGCTGAGCAGAGAGCCCGATGCGGGGTTTGATCCCAGGACCCTGAGATCACAACCCGGGCCGAAGGCAGAGGCTTTAACCCACTGAGCCACCCAGGCGCCCCAGAATTGCTCAGTTTTAAGATGTGGGCACCTTTGACTTTACAAAACATCACCATGTTGCTTTTCAAAGTAGTTGTGCCAATGTATATCACCACCATTGAGTTTACATTGCTGATAACTATCATCTAGTATTGAGATTTTTACATTTTTGCCAATCTGATGCATGTGAAATTGTACCTGTTTTATTTTGCATTCCCAAGATCAGATTGATCTTATAAATTTATTGGCCATCATTGGCCATTGGAGTTTCCTCTTCTATGAAAAGCCTATTCATACTCTTTGCTCACTTTTGAGTCTCCTGGTTTTCTTACTGACTTATAAAGTTGTAATGTATGCACAGTAAAATTCATTTTGGTGTATACTTCCAAGTTTTAACAAATGCAATGTGTAACTCCACAATTAAGATGCAAAATGGTTCCATTGACTCCTGAGATTCCCTCTTACTACCCCCTTTGTGGTCAAGTGCCTCTCCCTGCACCAACCCATGCTATTCATTACTGTTTTCTACTCCTAGTTCTGCCTATTGCACAGTGTAATGTAAATGGAATTATAGCATATGCAGCCTTTTGATTCTGGCTTTTTTCATTTAACATAACACATAAGAGAGCCACTTTGTTGAATGTATCAATAGTGTGTTCCTTTTTTTTTTTTTTTAAAGTAAGCTCTATACTCAACATGGGACTTGAACTCTCAACCCTGAGATCAAGAATCATATGCCCTATTGACAGCCTGAGCCAGCCAGGTCTCCCAATAATTTGTTCCTTTAAATTGCCACCACTTGTTTATTCACCAGCAGGACAGTTTGATTAAGTTTTTGGTAATTATAAATAACATTACTTACATACAGGCTTTTGTGTGAACATAAGTCTTCATTCCTCTTGGGTAAATTAGCAGTGGGATTTCTAGGCATCTTTAATTTTAATTTGCATACTTAAGAGTCCACAGTTAGTATCTTTATCCTTCTTCTGAACAGAGGCCTTACTACATTTGTATTCCAAACTCTCTCCATCTTCTGTCAGCTTGGTTAGTGGCTTAGTGCCAATCTTATTTTTACCTTCCCCAATGAAAATAGTCATTTTACTTTTACTCCATGTTTATTTGAATATATGGACATTTCAACAATTAATGTGATTACCATTTCTTCTTGCATCCCACTCATTTCTCCTAAAAAGCACATTTTAATGATCTGCTTTGGAATAAATTGGATTAAGTGAACAGAATGTTCTAGTATTTTGATAGAACCTGATAGCCCCAAAATACATATTCTTGGATGATAGAACCTGATCATCTATTTTATGTAGGATGCTACACACTGGTCTGGAACGATTGACTTTTCTAGTCCACTTCAGCTGTGAAGGAAATGACCCTCTGTTTATTACTGCCTACATAAGAGTCGAGGGAGAAGGCTAATAGGGGCCCCTATGGACTTCACTTCAAGATCCTTAAGGCTTTCATGCTACTCTCAACTATTGTTAAAACATTTGACCCATGTATATCTGATTTTCTCTTAAAATAATCAAATGCAAAACTGTGTTAAGCAGAATACTTAATATTCCTAAACATTTCATGAATTATAAAGTATTTTAAGAGTATTTATGAAAGTCAGACAAAAGGGGGAAATGTTTGTGCAGTACCTTTCTACATCATCAGAGCTCCTTAACTCAAAGAGTAATTAGGAACAAATCTGAAAAATGCCAACTCCACAGCTTGTATCGCAACTAGTGTTTTAGGACAGACATGTAGCTCTGATTCTAGGAAAATTTGCCTTTGCTTTTTGTGTATGTTATCTTTTTAAAATCTAGCAAATTCCATACTGCCCTTTTAGATATGGTAACCACTGTGAAGAATTTCCAATTTTTTTCAATTATCTTTTAAAAATGTTTTCACAAGATATTAACATACCAATGATTCAAGTAAATCAACAATGAAATAGATGTACTTAATAAAAACTGGAAAATGTTTTGTTTTGGTATTTATGTACATGTTTGTGTGTCTGTGTATATGTATGTATTTATAGTTATCTATTTATCTACTTATTTATTTAGTAGGCTCCACACCCACCGTGGAGCCCAATGTGGGGCCTGAACTCACAACCCCAATATCAACACCTTACCTGAGATCAAGAGTCGGACATTTAACCAACTGAGCCAAGCAGGTGCCCCTGGGAAATGTTTTAAAAAATAACTTCTGGGGTGCCTGGGTGGCACAGTCAGCTGAGTTTCCTACTCTTGGTTTCCACACAGGTCATGATCTCGGGGTTGTGGGATCAAGGCCCACATTGGGCTCTGTGCTCAGCAGGGAGTCTGCTTCGGATTCTCTCCCTCTGCCTCTCCCTACATCCCCCCATGTGCAAGTGCTAATAATTAAATAAAATCTTTAAAAAATAACTCTGACATAGAAGAAGAAAATACCTTTATGTATAGCAGGGACTTTTAATCAATACAAAACAGTTAAATATGTAAAGACAACTCACTCTTTGATAATTATTTTCAACTTAATGCCTTACTGGCTACGTAAGACTGATTAGGAAACATTAAAAAGACATTACCTCTATGTCAATGGGCATACGATGTATAAATATATAATTTGTGACAATAACTACACAAAGGAGGAGGGCAGAGTTGTACAGAAGTTTCTGTACACTGTTGCAGCTAAGCTGCTTACTAATTCATAATAGCTTGTTGTAAATTTAAGATGTCAATTGCAATACCCTAACCACCAAGAAAATAACTAAAATGACAGAGAAAAAAGGAATGAGAAGGTAATCAATACAGTGTATTACAAAAAAACATTCAAACACAAAAGATAGTAATAAAGGTGCTGAGAAACAAAAGATAGAAGATTATGTATAGCAAACAAATAGCAAAATAGCAGTTTTATCAGTCATTATTTTAAATACAAATGGCTTAAACTCTCCAAATCAAAAAAGGCAGAGATTGAAAGAATGGATTAAAAAAACATTAGCTATAGGGTGTCTATAAGACACCCACTTTAGATCCCAAAACACAAATAGGTTGGAAGAGAAAGAAGGGATAAAGATATTGCATGCAAATAGTACCCCAGAGAGAACTAGAGTGGCTTTATTACTATCAGACAAAATAAACTTCTAAGTAAAAAACTGTACAAGAAGCAAAGAGCAATAATATATATTAAGGGTCAACCCATCAAAAAGACAGAACAATCTATACATATAAACACCTATCAGAGTCCCAAAACACAAGAAGCAGAAATTTAAAGAATAGAAGGGAGAAATAGACAGTTCTATAATAACAGCTGAAGACTTCAATACCCCACTTTCAATAACGAATAAAAAAAACGAATACAATAAGAAGGTCAATAAGGGAACAGGACTTAAACACTATGCACATTCTAAGTCCACATGGAGTATTCATTCTCCTGGAAAAATCTATGTTAGGCCACAAAACAAGTCTCAATAAATAAAAAAAAGACTCAATCATACACAGGATCTTCTCTGACCACAATGAAAAAAACTAGAAATCAGTAACAGAAAAGTGAATAGTTCACAATATGTCACAATATGTCAATATGTCACAAATATATCAAAAAAGAAACCACATGGAAATTAGAAAGTGCTGAGATAAATGAAAATACCGTATTAAAACTTAATGAGATGCGGCAAAAATAGTGCCAACAGGAGAATGTATAACTGTAAATGCCTATTCTCATAAAAAATTTCAAATCAATAAGCTAACTTTTATACCTTAAAGAACTAGAAAAAGAGGAGCAAACTCACTCAGAGCTAGCAGAGGGAAGTAAATAATAAAGATTAGAGTGGAAATGACCGGAGAACAGAAAAACGAGAGAAAAGCAACAAAGTCAAAAGTTGGCTCTTTGAAAAGGTCAACAAAACAGATAAGCCTTTAGCTAGACTAAGAAAAAGAGAGTAAACTCCAATTACTAAAATCAGAAATGAAGGCATTACTACCAACCTTATAGAAATGAAAAGGATGAAAAAAAATGCTATGAACAACTGTACACCAATGAATTGGATAACCAAGATAAAATCAACAAATTCCTAGAAAGAAAATACTAAAACTGACTCAAGAAGAAACCAAAAACCTGAACAGATCTATAAGCAAAGAGACTGAATGAATAATTAAAAATTTCCCCATAGAGAAAAGCTCAGGACCAGATGGGTCCACTGGTGAATTCTATTAAGCATATAAGAACCCAGGAATCCTTCTCAAAGTCTTTCAAAAATAGAAGAGGAAATAACACTTTGTAACTCCTTCTATTGAGAGAAAAGCCAAAGACACAAGACTACTACAGACCAGTCAATATCCCTTATGAATATATAATGCAGAAATCCTTATCAATGGACTCCTAGGTGGTTTAGTCAGTTAAGCATCTGCCTGCGGCTCAGGTTATAATCCAGGGGTTCTGGGATCTGGGATCTGGGTTCAGGCTCCCTGCTCAGCTCGGAACCTGCTTCTCCTTCTACCTTTGCCACTCCCCCTGCTTGTGCTCTCCTGCTCTCTGTCAAATAAATAAATAAAATCTTTTTAAAAAATCCTCATCAAAATACTAGCATACAAAATTGAGCAACATATTAAAAGGATTATACACCATGATCAAGTGGGTTTTATGTCAGGAATGCAAGGGTGGTTCAACATATGAAAACCAACAAAATGTAATACACCAATTTAATAGAACAAAAGAAAAAAGCCTCAGTTGTCTTAATTGATGCAGGAAAAGCATTTGACAAAATATAACATTCTTTAATTATAGACAGAAAACTATGAATTGAAGGAAACTGGGGCGCCTGAGTGGCTCAGTGGGTTAAAGCCTCTGCCTTCAGCTCAGGTCATGATCTCAGGGTCCTGGGATCGAGCCCCGCATTGGGCTCTTTGCTCAGTGGGGAGCCTGCTCCCCCGCCCCGTGCCCCCCCCCCCCCGCCTGCCTCTTTGCCTACCTGTGATCTCTCTGTCAAATAAATAAATAAATAAATAATCTAAAAAAAAAAAAGGAAGGAAACTTCCTCAACGTGATAAAGAGTATTTGTGAAACCCCCACAGCTAGTATCATTCTCAATGGTGGAAGACTGAAAGATTTCCCCCTAAGATGAGGAACAAGACAAGGATGCCTGCTTTAGCCACTTCTATTCGACATTATAGTGGAAGCTCCAGACAGAGAAATTAGGCGACAAAAAGAATTAAAACACACCCATATTGGAAAGGAAAAGGTAAAACTCTCTTTGTAGACAGTAAAGATGCTATATATAAAAAATCCTTAAAAATCCACAAAAATATGTTAAAGCTGGTAAACAAATTCAGCAAAGTTGAAGGGTATAAGATCAACACATAAAACTTGTATATGGGGAGCTTGCCTGGCTCAGTCAGTAGAGCATGTGACTCTCGATCTCAGGGTTGTGAGTTCAGTCCCACGTTGGTGTAGAGATTATTTAAAAATAAAATCTCTTAACAAATTGTATATGCTAGGGGCACCTGGGTGGCTCAGTCAGTTAAGCATCTGTTTTTGGCTCAGGTCATGATTCCAGAGTCCCGGGATCAAGCCCATGTCGAGCCCTGTGTCGGGCGCTCAGCAAGGAATCTGCTTCTCCTTCTCCCTTTGCCCCTCCCCCTGCTCCTTCTCTCTCGTTCACTCTCTCAAATAAATAAAATCTACCAAAAAATTGTATATGCTGGCAATGAACAATCTGAAAAGTAAATTAAGAAAATAATCCCATTTATAACAGCACTGAAAAGAACAAAATGCATAGAATACATTTAGCCAGGGTGATATAAAAGACTTATATGGTGAAAAGTACAAAATATTACTGAAAGAAATTCTTTTTTTAAAAAGATTCATTCATTGTAGAGAGAGAGAAAGCATGTGAGTGTGCATGAGTCAGGGGAGGGGCAAAGGGAGAGAATCTTCAAGCACATTCCCTGCTGAGCACAGAACCCCACCCAGGGCCCAGTCCCTCGACCCATGAGATCATGACCTGAACTGAAACCAGGAGTTGGACGCCCAACCAACTGAGCCACCCAGGTACCCGTACTGAAAGAAATTTCTTAAAGACCTAAAACAAGTGGTTTAAAAATGTAAAGACATTGGGGCACCTGGGTGGCTCATTCACGTAAGCATCTGACTCTTGATTTCAGCTTAGGTCATCATCTCAGGATTGAGATCAAGTCCCGTGTTGGGCTCTGCACTGCATGTGGAGCCTGCTTAACAGTCTCTCTCCCTGGGGCGCCTGGGTGGCTCAGTCAGTTAAGCATCTGCCTTCGGCTCAGGTCATGATCCCAGGGTCCTAGGATCGAGTCCTGCAACCAGCTCCCTGCTTGGCAGAGAGCCTGCTTCTCCCTCTCCTTCTGCTGCTCCCCCTGCTTGTTCTCTGTCAAATAAATAAAATCTTAAAAAAAAAAAAAGATTCTCTCTCCCTCTCCTTCTGCCCCTCCCCCTACCCCATTCACATGCTCTTTCTAAAAAAAATGTAAAGACATCTTATGTTCATAATCTAAACCAAAACTTAATACTATTAAGATGGCAATACTCCCAAAGAGATCTATACATTTAATGGAATCCCTATCAAAATCTCAATGGCCTTTTTTGCAGAAATTGAAAAGTTGATCCTAAAATTCACATGGAATAGCAAGAAACTTGAATAACTAAAACAAGCTTGAAAAAGAAGTGTAAGATTCACACTTCCCATTTCAATTTATTAAAAAGCTACAGGAATCAAAAGTTTAATACTGATATAATGACCCATATATGGATCAATGGAAGAGTCCAGAAATAAACCCACAGAGCTATGCTCAACTCATTTTTGACAAGGGTGACAAGAACATTCAATGGGGGAAAGAATAGTCTCTTCAACAAATGGTGCTGGGACAACTGGACATCCAAATGCAAAAGAATGAAGTTGGACCCTTACTTGATATCACATCCAATAATCAACTCAAATGAGATTAAAGGTAAAAGTATAAAACTCTTACACGAGAAGACATAGGGGTAAATTATCATGAACTTGGATTTGGTAATGGTTTCTCAGCCATGACAACATAAGAACAAGGAACAACAACAAAAAAAAACTAATTGGACTTCATTAAAATGTAAAACTTTCATACATTAAAAGACACTATGGGGCAAGTAAAAAGATAGCCCACAGAAAATATTAGCAAACCATTTTATCTGATAAGGGTTTAGTATCCTTAATATATAAAGAACTCCTGCAACTCAACAACATGAAAGACAACCCATTTTAAAAATGGCCCAAAAGAAAGGTGCATGGGTGGCTCAGTTGATAAGAGCATGAGACTTGATCTTGGGGTTTTAAGTTCAAGTTCCACACTGGGCATAGAAATTACTTTTAAAAAATGGCCAAAGGACTTGAATAGATCTCTCTCCAAATAAAATGTACAAGTGGCCAACAAGCACATGAAAAGATAATCAACATCATCAAGTCACCAAGGAAATGCAATTCAAAAACTACCACTTCACACCCACTAGGATGGTTATAATAGAAAAAAAAAAAAAAGAACAAGTGTTGATGAGGGTGTGGAGAAATTGGAACCCTTGTATATTGCTGGAAGGAATGTAAAATGGTGCAGCTTCTATAGAAAAGTTCAGTGGCTTCTCCATACGTTAAGCAGAGAATTGCCATATAACCCAGGAATTCCAATCCTAAGTATATACCCAGAAGATCAGAGAAGTGAAAAGGTATTTATACACAAATCTTCATATGCCACACCATTGCCAAGAGGAGTAAACAACCCAAATGTGCATCAACTGATGAATGAACAAACAAAATGTGTTATATACATACACTATTACTCAACCATAAAATGGAATGGTAGTATTGACACATGCTCTAACATGGGTGAAACTTGAAAGCATCATGCTAAATGAAAAGAAATCAGACACAAAAGATCACATATTGTATGCACGGATATGAAATATCCAGGCTAGGCAAATCCATAGAGATAGAAAGCAGATTAGTGCTTTCCAGAGGCTGAATGGAGAAGGAATGGGGATTGACTACTTAATGAGTACAGGGTTTCCTTTTGGGATGATGAAAATGTTCTGCAACTAGAGAATGGTGATGGTTACACGAAAGGGTGAATGTACTAAATGTCACTGAACTGTACACTTTAACATGGTTAAAATGGGGCACCTGGGTAGTCAGTTAAACGTCTGCCTTTAGCTCAAGTCATAATCCCAGGGTCCTGGGATCGAGTCCTGCATCAGGCTCCTACTTTTCCCTCTGCCCTCCCCCTGCTCGTGCTCTCCCTCTCTGACAAATAAAATTTTAAAAATGGTTAAAATGGAAAATTTTGTTGTGCAGTTTACAAATTTTTTTAATTAAAGAAAAGGTTTTAAAAGATTTTATTACGATTAGAGGTTATGGGGCACATGAGTGGCTCAGTCAGTTAAGCATTCGACTCTTGATTTTGGCTCAGATCATGATCTCAGGTTTGTAAGATTGAGCCCCACGTCGTTTCCATGCTGGGTGTGCATCCTGCTTAAGATTCTCTCACTCCTTCTCCCTCTGCATCGCCCCCCACTCTCTCTCTCAAAGAAAAAAAAAAGAATTAGAGATTATGAGGGAGATGTTTTTATAGCTATAGAACTATTAAGTTCTAATGTGTCTCCACAGCATACTATATTCTATATCAAATAAAAAAGTTCTATATGGGGCGCCTGGGTAGCTCAGTCGGTTAAGTGTCTGCCTTCAGTTCAGGTCATGATCCAGGGTCCTGGAACAGAGCCCTGCGTGGGGCTCCCTGCTGCAGCAGGGAACCTGCTTCTCCCTCTCCCTCTGCTCTTCCCCCCGCTCATTCCTCTCTCTCAAATAAATAAAATCTTAAAAAAAAAAAAAAAAAAGGTTCTACAAAAGAAAGTTTAGATATTTTTTTTTTACTATGCTAGATATAAATTCTAGGGATTGAGGTTTTTTTTTTAAGATTTTATTTTATTTAAAAAAAATTTTTTTTTAAAGATTTTATTTATTTATTTATTTGTCAGAGAGCGAGCGAGCACAGGCAGGCAGAGTGGCAGGCAGAGGCAGAAGCAGGCTCCCCGCCAAGCAAGGAGCCCCATGTGGGACTTGATCCCAGAACACTGGGATCATGACCTGAGCCAAAGGCAGCCGCTTAACTGACTGAGCCACCCAGGCGTCCCAAGGTTTTTTCTGAAGTATATTTTAAAAAAAAAATTTTTTAAAGTAGGCTCCATACCCAATGTGGGGCTTGAACTCACGACCCGGAAATCAAGAGTTGCATGCTCTACTGACTGAGCCAGGCAGGGGCCCCTAGGAATTGTTAAATATAAAAGTATACTACGTGTCTGTTCAAAAAAAGAAATACCTATTTTATAATAGCTAGGAAAATAATTGAACAAAATGTTATACTTGAACCAAGTGTTTCCAGCTGAACAAATTTTTTCATTATTCAAATACAAAGCAATTTTTTGTAGGAAACTTATATTGATTAATGAAGCATTAGCAAGGATACCATATAAAGCATAATTATGCAAATTCCCATGAGTACTGTTCTTTTCTTAATGAACAATATGTTTTGGCAAACTTATGTAGACGACAGAACAGAACATGTTTATAACACTTCCTGCCGTTCACAGCATTAAACAGAATGGTCATTAAAACAAACAAAAAAACAGCTAAGGTAAAAAAAGATTTATGGATAATAAGATTAAAAAAGAAGCTTCTGAAAATCTTGAGACAGATGCCTAAACAGAATAAACTGATTTCTTGAACTGTACACACATGTACAAGGTAAGAATTTTCAAGAGTATGGCTAGACATCACGTTAAGACTGTTCAAAAGACTCAGGAACTGGCTTAAAAAAGCTTCTTGATTCCTGGCTTGGTAAGGTCCTTGATGTGCATCTTACAGTGAGAGTCTATCACCTAGAAGTCATATTACTAGAAAAGGAAGATCAAGTGCCATTACTTAAACAAAAGTATTTAATTTTTTATTCTTCCCTCAGTGTTAATCTAGTTTCACATTAACATTATCGAAACTATTCAATTTTTGAGAATTCGAATGAAACAGTGTTTATACTTGCACTTGATTTTTCTAAAATGTGACATGTAAGAATGAATACTCACCTTGAGAACTCCTGGGAATTTTACTCACCCTTTACCAATACCCTCCTCCACATTCCTATAGCATTATCACCAAACCACCACAAAAATAAAAAAGAGAAAATTTTAAAATAACAAAATTGACAGATGTGAATTCATTAAATTAGGAAGATTTAAAGTTCTATGGTTTCACAACTTTCTTGAAATGCTTGAATTTTAAAGATCTTCTCCAGAAACTTTTTTTAAATAAAAGTTTTATTGGAGAAAAATAGAACCACCACGTACACAGGGAAAAGAGCACAAAAATTTAACTGATACAGAACAACTGAAAGTCACAATTACCCAATGTTGTTTGCAATTACTTTTCAATGTCTTAAACAGCTCCCCTCAACTTGTTTTTTAATATTCTTGCCAATTTTTCAGTTGAAACAGCATCAAGTTTTCAAAAAATTAAGAGCCTCAGGGAAGGGACCAGCTTTCAAGATAACAAAAGTGACACCAAGAGTCTCCTCCTAATAGGGACCACTTCTACCTAAAAATTCCTTAAGAGTAACTACTGAGTCTTGTGGAATAGTCTATATATCTCAGAGACCATCAGGGATGAGTTAGGACACTGACATAAATGGTCCAGTGTAGAGAGAGGACAAACAGAACAGCTGCATTTCCTTGTCAGATGAGCTCATGCAAGGAAACCAGGGAAAAGCTGAGAAAATATAAGCAATGGCTGCTCAAAAAGAATTAGGAAGGCATTCTAAATACCACACATTGTTAACAGTGTGCAAGTTGATGCAATTAGAGAGAAACAGGCAACTTTTTTATAATAGCTGGTCACAGATCTTGAGAACTCAAGAAAACAATCAATAGTAGACACAAGAGCCAAAGTCTCCTCAGTTGACGGTTAGGACCTAGCTAGGTATTCTTCCTAATGCCTCCAAATAGTCAAGAGAATACATTCCTTCCAAAAGCATCAAAGCAATCCTGATTTTAAAAAATCCAAACAAAATTTTCTGCTTCTCCTCCAAGATCACTTCTCTTCAAGGAAAAACAAGGAAGCAAAAAACCAACAAAACAAAACAAAACAAAACCCAACCACCAAACCCAGAAAAACAAACCAACCAACACCCCACGGATGCTAAAGAGAAGCCTTTTTACTCACATTACAAATTTGAGTAACAATACTTTTGCTATTTTCTATGTATGAACAATCCTAGGACATTCCCCTGAAAAGGAGATGTCCAGTGGCTATGAGAACTCTTCAAGAAATTTTGAAAGGAGTAAGATCAGCATAACACAGATTTTGAAATTCCCAACTAGGGGGTATATGGGGAAAATAAAGGAAGACCTTTACATCTAGGTCTTTAGGAAGTTAGGAGGTTGAAAGATTTATTTAGCAAAACGGAGAGTTGGGGTGCTTCCCAAAAAAACTTTGGTAGAGAAAATAGGAATGCTAAATCCTAGGAAGCCTGTAACAATCTAACAATTGGTCCAAGTTGAAGATAAAACTGTCCAAACAACATTAAAGCCTAAAGTAAGTTGAAAACTAGTTGATGAATTTTTGCTCTTGTAAAAATTTACAAAACACGTGGGTTTTGGTCTCTTTTGCAATGTTCATATTGTTTTCATTTTTAATATCAAGAGTTGGGTTTTTCTCTCCTACCATGTTCTTCTAGTACAGCTGATCAGCAATTTTCTATTTCAGCTATTTTTATAAGTACCTGTTAATCAGAACAGTAAACAGGGCTAAGCCATATACACACATCCCATGGTCATAAACAGAACATCTCAGGATGTGTATATACAAGAGATTATATGTAAGCAACTGTCCCTCTACTTGAAAACTTGTTTCCAAATAAGTTTTTTTTTTAAAACATCCCTTTCAGTGTAACAGAACATTACTTAGTAAAATATCAATAGGTATAACAACTTATTTTTCTTTTCAAGGGAAATCACAAAACAGGTGAACAACCAAGTCCAGGGTGGTTTTTCTATTTGATAAATACATCCAGAACTCTGTACAGTAAATAAAGTTTGCATGCAGTTTAAGTATCTTTAAATGACATTTTAAGCAAATAAACCCTTTGCTTCATAATTAATGGTGTATAAGAACCCCCCCTCCTTTTTTAATAGCCATAGGACCTCTTCCCCAGTTCCAAAGAGGAATCATGAAGACCAGGTACTTTCTTAAGAATTTTCTGCACATCATACTAAATAACATGCAAAGAGTTCAACAACATTCTTCTTAAAGGTTAAGTATTAACTCTTTAAATGGGCATGTTAACCACTGAAAAAGTCGACAACTATTTCCATTACACTGCTTCATTTGGTCATTGGTAGTATAAAAGAAGTCAAATAATATAGGATCAACAGGTTAGTTTATCCACTGGCTACTGCGTATGATACCAAATACTCGGAGGCCAAGGTTTTATGCAATATAATTGTATTGGTTTGGATTTTCTTTATCTCTTTCCATGTAATCCCGATCAATTAAGGATTCTATTCTCTTCTTAAGATCAGCAGGCTGTAAGAGAAGGCAAATTTTCAGTGCAACCCTTATACATTGGCTCAAGCCGTGTACCAATACCCCATTAAAAAAAAAAGAAGTTTTGGCTCACTGATTTAATGTATTTAATCTCCCTATTTTTTAAAGAGAAAAAATATAATGAAAATAAAACCAGATTAAGAAATGTTTTTATACTATACATACACTGTCACATCTTGTCATATCATTACACGATACTTTGTTACTTTCTATCTTAAAGAGGTCTTTTGAGAACCAGCTCTTCTCTGCACAAATACAAAAGACTAACTTAATCACAACTTCACACGAGGAATACATCATAGTTCGGGAAAACAGAATTGCTATTTAGTTTTGCCAAGAGAGTTGGAGAAGATAAATAGGCCCTAAATTTGGGCAAGAGCTAGTTCTCAAAGTCAGGTTGCATTTTTATAAATTAAGATAAAAACTGTACTACAGAAAACACTATTTATAAGAATGCTACAACAAATGGTCTGATAAGTGAATTACCTCATAATTTAGGTCTCTGTATTTCAGGTTTAACAGTATTTAAGTTTTACCTGTTACCCACTATAAACAATGTTGATTTCTGAATCCTACTTGTGGTTGAAAAATTGAGAAAGCTAACTTGTTCTCATGATTGCATTCTTAGCTCTTAGAAGACAAAATTTCACTGTCTTTTGTATCTAGCCTATAAAAAGAATATGATCTTGCTGATAGAGTTTTTCAGATAGTGTAAAATGCCACTTTATTTGAGAAGAGTAAAGAGCAAAAGTACTTTGACAGGGCGGTCAAAAACCAATATTTATTACAGTGATCCTTTAATTGCCTCAGTGACCTCTTTGGCTGGAGGTGAAATGGTTTTAAGGCAGAGCATAAAGGTAAGAGTGTGGTAATGAGAAGGCAGTATTAGGTTTGGAGAAGAGAGAAAGCCTGCCTTATTAGCACTAATAGCCAACAAGCACTTATTATGCCAGGCCCAGTGCTAAGTTTTATACATAGATCATACCTCATTTAAGCCTTACAATGAACCTATGAGGTAAGTACTATTATCATCCCCATTTTACAAAACAAGGTGAAGTGATTTACCTAAGCCCAAAGCTCCTGAGAACCTCAGGAGCCAAGAGTCTATCCAAAGTCTACAAAGTATTTATCATCACAAAAGTTTGGGAACCTTCTTAAAACTTGGAAAACAGACCAATAGAACACCACACTGTCTGAACCTCTTTATTACTGGACATTTATACTGGAGCACATCCATTTAAATGACCAATTTCAGGTTGCCAGAATAATTGCTAAACTTTTCAAAAAGATGCCTGATGGCTAATTATCAGTAGAGAGTTTTTAATGAATGGACACTTACATAAGCTAACTAAACAGAAGATTAAAATAACCAAATCCGTCAAAATACCAGGGTATTTCAAAAAGAAAAAAAAATAACAAAAATAACAAAGCTCAAAGGAAGTATCGTGAATAACCTGAAAATTTCACAGTCATTTAGCAGCTAAACTTTCAGGTATAAGGGCCCTTATAGTTTTCCCCTTCGTCAGCTACCCACATATGCTAACAAAGGGGTCTTTTTGGGAGGGGGGATCATATATATGAGCATAAGAAATGAGTTTTGTCCCTCCAAATGGTCTTGAGGCTTTAATCTATGTTTTTAAAAAGATTTGTGTCTGAAAATGTAATGTGTTCTCTTTTATATATTACAAGCTCAATTCAAAAACAAAAAAGTACCTACCTTTACCGGAAATTTCAGCTGGTTGTACACTTCTGAAACAAGAAGATTGTGGCTAAGCGTCTTTCTCATCTTCATAATTCGAACAATTGCAGCATCGATTTGATACTGTCTGTCTTGAAATACTCTTTCTGTAGTGCTTGCTTGTTCCTCAACCTAACAAAAAAGTTTTTAAACTTAGCAACTGTACCTGAAGTGAAACTTGCTTACACAAAACTGTACATTTTAGGGACATGATACACTATTAACTATTTAAATATACTGAACTATTTAAAAAACCTTATAAATACAAATGATGACAGAAAAAAACCTACAAACAATTCCTTTCTGTCCTAATTATATTGTCCTGTACCAATGAAGTAATGCCAATACTAGTTAATAGAAAAAATACCACTTAAAGTTGCCTTTTTAGAAGTAGAGATGGCTGATGGAGCATTTACCATTTTCTTTTACTTTGTCCTCAAAATTCTAAATGTGTCACAAGGGGTTACTGACCAGATTTCTGTAGGACATTAGCTTATCTGCAAAATAGATTGACTCTGATCTCTGACTTAAACTATGGTACAAGCTAAACTAACTAGAGTCCAACTTTTTAAAAATTAATTTTTATTTTACAATACATAAATCAGAAATGCGGTGTTAGCAATTACATTTGTTCAAGACTAACAGAAATTTAGGTGTTTACGAGACAGTTTATCAATTTTAATGCTAAAGCAAAAATGTCCATCTTTAGCACCTAAGTTAAAAGAATAGTTTGGGCTTTTTATAGTCAATTTCTTTCTGATAAAGCATAAATGTTTTAAAAGAACACAGTACTCTTCTAAGGGAGCATCACACCTTTCATGTGAATGTGAATAAGACAGGAACTTGTCTGAGATACTGACCTCTATCCCACATTAAAACTTTTCCTCATGTACTGCATTAAACCTTGGAATTGAAACCAAATGGTTTCAGGAAATGCTGCAGATGTTTGTTTCTGTAATAAAAGTCTCTTACAAATTCAAATGGCAAAAATAAACAAAAACTTCACTGTTAATCAAAGAAATACTAACTAAATCATTCAGAGTTTTCACTCAGCAAGTTAGCAAAGGTTTAAAAAAGAAAATATCATCTTTAGTGCTGGTCAGGGCACCATTAACACAGGCATTCTTACTGCTAGACAGAGTATAAACTGGTCCAGAATTTCTGGAACACAACACAACATCATTTTTAAGACTCTTATAATGTTCACACTCTTTAACCCCAAAGAAATACTTCCATGAATTTATCATAAAGGAAGTCTCAGAGAGATTAAGATGTAGGTACAAAGATGTTTCTTTCAGCTTTATTGACAACACTAAGAAATTATGAATTTAATTGCCCAACAGGCATTGGTTGAATAAATTATAATGGCCATATAAAAGAACATTGCGTGGCCATCTGCCATTTTATGAAGATATTTAATGGCATGGAAAATTCTAAAGATTTAACATTAAGCAAAAAAAGCAGAATATAAAACTATCTTGAGTAGCAGACCCAATGGCGCACTTTCCCCAAAAAACTTCAAGATCAAGTATTGAAATACATTGAGCTAGATATAGGCACAGAAAATGTTAGTTGGTGGCTGTAGTACAGGCATAAAATCTTCTTTATAAATTTTTATTATGAACACGTCTAATTCCAGTGCGTCAGAACAAGGAGAATGCAAAAGAGATACCGTTTCTTTCATCTGGATTTGATTGATCTTTATCCTGAAAAGTTTGTGTTTGAAATCATCATTACAAATAAACTTGTCACCATCTTCAATATCTTTGCCCTTTGGATTTTTTGCCAGAACTCTAGCTTTGCCACAGGCCAATGACTGCAGTGTTCTCCTTAATTCTCCATCCTCTGAAGAAGAAACAGTGGATTTATTTGTTACTAGTTCATCAACACAAACCACTACATTCACCTCAATCTACTTCTACCCCATCCCTCTATTAAAATGGTTTCCTTTTTCTCCCCAAGGTCATCAATGACTTCCTCTTTGTCCTAACCAATGGCTTTTTTCCTGTGGTCCTCTAAAGGCTTTAATTATTCCATGTGGATAACGACCAAATCTTCAGAAATAACATCTCACTTCCTTCTAATCGCACATTCAAAAGACACCTCCAAGCATGCCTGGGTGGCTCAGTTGCTTAAGCATCTGCCTTTGGCTCAGGTCACGATCCCAGAGTCCTGGGATCGAGTCCCGCATTGGGCTCCTTGATCAGCGGGGAGCCTGCTTTGACCTCTACCTGCCGCTTCCCCTGCTTGTGCTGACAAATAAACAGATAAAATCTTACAAAAAAAAAAAAATCTTACAAAAGATACCTCTACCTGGCTGTTTTACTGTCATCAACTCCAATATGTCCAAAGTTTAATTCATAATCTTCCCCATAAAACTGGCCTCTTTCCAACTGTCAGCCCTGAAACTACCAATCCACTCTGGTGAGAAACCCTGGAATCATCTTTTAACTATTCCTTCCCCTTCATCCTTCATAGACCTAGTAGTTACTTCCTTAGAGATAGATGCCTCCTCTCCATTCTCATTGGCCTCATTCTAAACTAAGCCCCTTATCACTTTATGCCTGAACTACCCCCACGAGTTTCTGGACTGGCATCTCTTCAACCCCCAAGCTGCCCTATTATCTATTGATTCCAGGTAAGTTGTCCAAATAAGCCACTTCTATTATGTTTCACACTTGAGACCCTATAAAGCAGGTTTCATTTGCTAGATTTGCAAGGCTTTCCACGATCAGGCTCTATTCATCTTATCTATCTATCTAGCTTTTGTAGCTCACTATTTCGTGCTGTAGTTAAATACTTCGTGACTCCTGCCCACACTGTGCTCATTCTTAGCGCTAAGCCTCTTCTCACACTACCTCCCCTGGCAGCTTATGCCATCTCCCTAACTAAAACTTGAAGGCCCACCTCAACTATCACCTCCTTCATGAAGGACTTCCCAATTATACCAGCCCACAGACAAATCCTGCTTCACTGAAATCCTAACACATTCCTAGTCAGCACCACAGATTGGTAACTTATTGGTTGTGAAATTATTACAAATGTCACTTCCCCCTTTCCCCATGATTATGAGTGCTGAGGAGAGAGATTATTCCTTTGTATCCCCCCAAAGCTCTTAACCTAGTGGAATGCATACAGCAGACATTGAATAATGCTTGCTAATTGACTGATTCAACACAAACCTATTCCGGTAGCCTGCTTGATCTCTTCTAAACTGAACTCCTCTCCCTCATTAAACATTAGCAGCACCAGGGTTTGGAAAAGAGAGACCTGGAGTTCTTTTTTACCCTGTTGGGAGAAACGGCAGTGTTTAGCCATCATTTTTTAAAACATACATGAAAATTAATCAAATATCTAATCTTTAACAGGAAAAACATTTTTCAATTAGTGGATTCAGAAACATGGATTAACATTATCCAGAAAAGCCAGTATGTTCAGTGTAGGTTTCAGGTGTGATCCTACCTTAAACAGGAAGGAGGATTGGGTGACCTTTCTACAGGTCTTTTTTTAATTCTTATAATTAAAACAGAACAACAAAGTAATGAAAATTAATAACTGAGCCTTATGTATCATTACAGATTATTTTTCACAAGCAACAAGAAATCACTATTTCAAATGCATTTTCAACTTGTTGGATTCAAATTAGTCATGAAAAGCTGCAGGGATTTTTTGAAATTAGATATGGGAACTGTTCTCCTTTACGCCCACTCTACTCTCTAGCTCCCAGCAAGAAGTTGTTTCCTGTCAAGAAGCAGCAATGAGAATTCTGCATCCACAGGTAGGAAAGGATGGCAGAAAAAGGGTTATTGGTTTTAGGTTTTGTAGCAGGGCCAATTCAACCACGAAGATGATCACATTCTTATGAAACACACAGAGCTGTGATAAGCAGTCACTCTGTCATGTATTTAGGATGAACTTTAAAACAGCTTAAATCTTCAAGTTAAGAGGATGACCTCTTGGTGAGCACAGCACAACGTATACAGAAGTTAAATCACTATGTTGTACACGTGAAACTAATATTAACATTGTATGTCAACTTTACTCAAATAAAAAAATTTTTTAAGGAAAAAAAAAGAAGGATGACCTCAACATCAAAGACGAAGATGAAAACTAGGCTTGGGGAACATCTACTTACCTCTTTAAATTCTGCCTTTAGCACACAGTGTCCTAGGGTTGACTGCCACTGAAGTTTCCTGCCACTATGTTTGCCTAAATAAAATGTCTTGAAAATCTCCTGAAGTTTTACCATCTACAATAAATAAAGTACAGATTTAAGCTCTATGTCCAGTATCACTCTTCACCATTCTTTATATTTACCTCATGTGTAATAGTTTCTGGAAGTTTTTAGTATCAGTTTTTATACCCAGTCACTCTGATGTAAGGTAATGGTCTCCCAACTACCAAATCTAATGGCATTAATCAGTTTTTATACTCTTTGATCTCTCTGCAACATTTAAACATCCCCTCTTTTGAAACATTCACCTCCAATGGCTTTTGTGCCTCCAAACCATACTGGTTTCTCTATCTCACTATCGCTTCTTTGTTGGTTTCCTTCACAGGTTCCTCCTTCTACCATATGCCAAATGTGAACCTTTTCCAAAGTTCTGTCTCAGCCCTTTTCTTCCTATTTCTACATTCTTCTTCTTAATGAGGGAGATCTCTACCCCCTTGGCTTCCATGATCATCTCCACGAAAGATTCTCAATATCTATCTCTAGCCTTTACCCCCTTTCTAAGCTTCAGTCCTGAGTTTAAGACATTGCCCCAAAAGTTAGGATGGATTTACCCACTCACTCGGCAATCCAACCCCCAGGTGATACATGAGCAAAAATTTCTGAGAGCTAGGCAGAATGATGGTTACAACCTGGGGAACTAAATGAAGAGTCAGAGAAATTGGCCCTGAACCCAGAAACTTGACATCATTAACTATGCTCTAATGATGTAAGTACGAGAGTCATATAAAAAGAAGAGCAAAATATTAAAACAGTTGGCATTTGGTATTGGTGTGCTTACTGACACAAACTTTTAGAAAGCATTTTTTCAAAGACAAGCAAAATAGAAGCTTTATGTATTTCTATGCTTATACCTCAAGTCCTAAACAGCAACTCTTACCTCTGGTGGTAAATGGACTTCCATAGGCACATATGTTGGCCAATAACCCATTGTCAGGATATTCACAGTTAATTCAATATTCCCAGGTACATTCTGGTTCTGCATATACTACAATAAGATCAACACACATATTGAGATCTTAAAAATAAAAGTCCATACATTTCATGTCATAATAACGACCCATTCAAGAAGTTCCCCATTATAAAATTACATGCGAACACTGACCATCTTTAAAATAAAAGGCAACTGTCATAAAAGAACTATAAATGAAGCCTATATTAAATATACTAGTTAATATTTTATTACAATGGCACACAAGGATCACATGACCTTGTTAGAGGCATTATTGACTTAAGTAATTTCTCACTTATGGCTGGGCTATTATAGGTAGAATCTCACTCTCCATTCTTTTTTTTTTTTTTAAGATTTTATTTATTTGAGAGAGAGAAAGTGAGAGAGAGAGAGAGAGCAGAAGAGAGGGGAAGGTCAGAGGGAGAAGTAGGCTCCCCGCTGAGCAGGGAGCCTGATGCGGGACTCGATCCCAGAACTCTGGGACCATGACCTGAGCCGAAGGCAGTCGCTTAACCAACTGAGCCACCCCGGTGCCCCTCATTCTCCATTCTTTTCCCCCACCACTTATAGTCCCCACCTTTGGAGACCCCTATGTGACTTGAAACACCTTGTAGCAAACCCCCATTCCTCACCCCACCAGCCAGCCCAAGTCTCCGGTTTTTCACTTGCTCCACTGCCTGTTTGCAGGGGGTGACCTGAAGTGGGGAAGGAAGAAGAAGGGGAAAGGGCAAAGCAGATAAACCCTATTCTGTCACTACTATAGGACGATGATCTTGCTCTTGTGTTGTCCACTCTCAGTTCCCACCATAACAATAGTAAAGAAGTCATTACTAAAACCCTGAGAGGAAAAATTAATTTGCTATCACTATTACCTATGCTCTTAAGTATTTCAAAACCACCTTCTACCAACATCTGCAAAACTACGGATCTAGCTTTGCATTCCCAATGTCCCCAAAGGCGTTATACAACCATTCTATCACTTCTCCTCCCTCCCTACTGCCAGCTTTGAACATACCAATCACCCAAAAGCGACTAGATGCGAACGAAAGCCGTGTTCTCACGATCTAGCTACAGTTTTTCTTGTCCTGACTTCAGTCAATACATTTTATTTGGTTTTTTGTTACCTTGGGTATATATATGGAATAAATTCTGAAGTAAATCAAATATATTTTGTTGGTGATTTTTTTTGCTCTAATGTGAATATCATCTAAGCTGCTATGATGTATTTACAAATACAGGTTTCTATTAATCCTCTTCAGCGCAAATCACAGCAAGAAGATAACTAAATATACTTAAGTTTGAAAAATTAAGAGTTTAACTCACTTTTACCTGTTTGAACTGAATCATGATGTCTTTAGAAAGTTCCATGTCTTTAAACATTCCTTCAAGTTTACTGGTGAAAGCAGCTCCACATTCTATTAAAGATGTTTATACATTTATGATATTTTAAAGTGATGAAAATAAGGAATTGAAAATTGAAAATGTGAAATATAAAACTTACTTTAGCATGAAATATTATCTGTAACTATTCACAAGAATAAAAAAATCCTTACCCTAAAGTGTATGCCCCACTAATTCAGAGTCAAACTCTAATCCTGCAGTAACCTTACCTACTATTTAGGCTTAAGATAAATGGAAAATATTTATACAAATAATAAAAACAAGAACAATGCTTTATTTTTTTAAAAAATGCAACAGTTCTGGATATGTACAATAGGTTGGAAACCTCATGAGCTCACTCAATTTACATTTTCATCATATGAACAATGATTAATCAAAGAGGCAATTAAGGAGTAAAAATTAAGCTAACATTTTCCCTCAGAAATCAAAGAAGAAAAGGAATAGAAAGAATGAAAATCATACCATGTTTAAGTTTGGACAGCATTGATTTTTCAGCATCTACAGATGCACTCTTCCCAACTAGCAGGCGCTTGGCTAAATCTTTCTTATAGAAGGCCTCAAAAACATCCTTACCTATGTTAAATAATAAAATACAACCCATAAGAGTCCAATAAAAAGTTCTGACAAAAATTGCTCCAAAGTAAAAAAAAAAAATTGCTCCAATGTGCTTAATAAATCACACCATTACTCCAAGTTATTTAAATTTATACATTTTACCCAAGTTCATTATGCAACAGACATTAGAGGTGGATATCATGCTGGTTATTTCAAAAGTTCTTTGCTGTAAAGAATTAAGACTGCATTAACTTTTCTTCATAAAAAACTTTAGTCAGCTGGTGGCTTTAGCATCAATAGAAATTAAAACAAGTAGCAAAAATCAAGGCTCTTAATAAGTGGAAAAAGTCAAAGCACAAAGCAACTAAGTAATATTCCTCAAGTACCCTAATGAATTAAATGCAACAAATATAATACAATTTTAAGTATCTAACTCCCAAATAAATAGTCCCTCCTGGTTGATTATACTTGATCGTTTCTCTGCTGAGTGCTCTGTTTTAAAAGAAAAATTTTAAAACAAAAACACTTACCATAGATAAATCTAAATATGATCATAATTTTATCCAACATTTTTTCAAGTTCTTCATCTGTAGCTTCTTTGTTGCCTGCACGAAGCTTTGAATCTACATACTTAGCTAAAATGGGGGAAAAGTTCATTGTTTAGTGATCATATTTAGTGATCATGAGTATCCATAAGGTACTAGCCACTACATATGCCCAAACAGGAATATGATATGCTGAGTTTTTCAATGTTCCTGAGGTATACATGCATTTTTTAAAGTCTCTAAAGTCAAGGATAGCAAGTGACTTATTCAATGTCACAGAGCTAATAAATACCAGAGCCTGAACTCAAACCCAAGTCTTCTGGCTCCCAATCTAATGTACTGTGTTGGTGGTATAGTGGTGAGCATAGCTGCCTTCCAATCTAATGTACTTTCCACTTCCATTATCCTGATGCATATTAAAACGGGGTAGCAGTATCTTGGGGGGGTAGTGTATACAGAACCATGCTGGAGTCATCAAAGCCATTGAAGATGGGAAGGAGGTCCAAGATGGCAGCATAGGAAGAGCCTGAACTCACCTCCTCCCATGAACACACTCCCAGCTATCGCTATATATAGGAACATTTCCTTCTTAAAAACATCTGAAAACTAGATGAACTGTTCTCCACAATAAAGGAAAAGAGGATCATATCAAGATGGGTAGGAGAGGCAGAGACCACACAGGTATAGCAACACACAACAGGGAAAGATTTCACCAGACAGGTGCTTCTCTTGGAAGAATAAGGGGTTGGTGCCTTACTTCACGCACCCTGGCCCCAGTGGTCTGCACCACAGAGATGAGCCCCTGAAACATCCGACTTTAAAAAACCAACTGATTTCCGGGAATCCCAAAGTGCTAAAAGAAATGGAGATTCCACTCTTAGGGGACCCCCTTATTGCGTGGCTCACCCTAAGACCCAGTGAAAAAACAGCAGTTTGAAAAGGACCTACACTCTGTGTGAAAGATACATTTGCTGACCTGGGGGCATATCAGCTGGAGGCGCAGGATACAGCTAATATGCTCCCTAGAGACCAAGGTGCTGGCAGACACCACCATGGCACTTTCCACAGCCTGCTAGCACAGGTAGGGGGGCTTGGATGTGGTAACTGAATTCAACAATACATCGAAAGGATCATACACCATGATCAAGTGGGATTTATTTCGGGGATGAAAGGATGGTTCAACACCCACAAATCAGTCGACATGACATGCCACATTAACAAAATGAAAGATAAAAATCATATGATCATCAACAGACATAGAAAAAGCATTTGACAAAATTCAACATTCATTTATGATAAAAACTCTCAACAAAGTGGGTATAGCAGGAACATACATACTTCAACAAAATAAAGGCCATATATGACATACCCACAGCTAGTATCATACTCAACAGCGAAAAGCTCAAAGCTTTTCCTCTAAGATCAGGAACAAGACAAGGATACCCACTATCTCCATTCTTATTCAACATTGTATTGAAGTCCAGTCACAGCAATTAGGAAAGGAAAATAAAAGGCATACAAAGTGGAAAGGAAAAAAAAAAGTGGAAAGGAAGAAGTAAAACTGTCACTATTTGTACATGACATGACACTAGAAGAAAACCCTAAAGGCTCCACCAAGGAACTATTAGAATAAATAAATTCAGTAAAGTTGCAGAAAACAAAATATACAAAAGTCTGTTGTGTTTCTATATACTAATAATGAACTACCAGAAAGAGAACTCAAGAAAACAATCCCATTTACAGCTGCATCAAAAAGAATGAAATACGGGCAGTGGGTTAAGCATTTGATTCTTGGTTTCAGCTCAGCTCATGATCTCAGGGTCGGAAAAAGGAATCCCACATCAGACTCTGTGCTCAGCGTGGAGTCTGCTTAAGACTCTCTCTCCCTCTCCCTCTGCCCCTCCCTGCTGCTCTCTCTCTCTCAAATAAATCTTAAAAAAAGTAAATAATAAAATACCTAAAAGTAAATTTTTTAAAAAGATTTCATCTATTTATTTGAGAGACAGACACAAGCAGGGGGAGGGGTAGAGGGAGAGAGAGAAGCAGACTCCTTGCTGAGCAGGGAACCCAACACAGGGATCGATCCTAGGACCCATGAGATTGTGACCTGAGCCAAAGGCAGCCACTTAACCGACTGAGTCACCCAGGTGCCCCCCTAAAAATAAATTTAACCAAGGAGGTGAAAGACCTGTACATGGAAAACTACAAGATACTGATTAAAGAAACTGAAGATAGAAAAAGAAATGGAAAAATACAACATTCTCATGGATCAGAAGAATTACTATTGTTAATATGTCCATACTACCTAAAGTAATCTACAGATTCAATGCAATCCCTATCAAAATTCCAATGCAATTTTCCACAAAACTGTAACAAGTAATTTAAAAATATGTATGGAACCACAAGAGATCCCAAACAGCTAATCTCAAGAAAGAACAGAGCCAGAGGTATCATGCTCCCTGATTTCAAACTATACTATAAAACTATAGTAATCGGTGCTCACTTCAGCAGCACATATAACAAAAATTGGAAGGAGACAGAGATTAGAATGGCCCCTTGCAAGGATGACATGCAAATTCATAAACCGTTCCATATTTATTTTTTTTATTTTTCTTAAAGATTTTATTTATTTTTTGAGAGAGAGAGAGACACAGCGAGAGAGGGAACACAAGCAGGGGGAGTGGGAGAGGGAGAAGCAGGCTTCCTGCTGAGCAGGGAGCCCAATGCAGGGCTTGATTCCAGGACCCTGGGATCATGACTTGAGCAGAAGGCAGACGCTTAATGACTGAGCCGTCCAGGCACCCCATGTTCCATATTTAAAAAAACAAATAAAAAAAACCCTATAGTAGTAATCAAAACAGTATGGTATTAACATATAAAGAGACATACATACCAATGGAACAGAATAGAGAGCCCAGAAATAAACCCATGCTTATATGGTCAATTAATCTATGCCGAAGGAGGCAAGAATATATGATGGGAAAAAAGAAAAGTCTCTTCAATAAATGGTATTGGGAAAACTGGACAGCCACACGCAAAAGAATTAAACTGGACCATGATCTTACACCATACAAAAAAATTAACTCAAAATGGATTAGAGACTTAAATGTCTTTTTAATGGATGAATGAAGACCTGAAACCAAAAAACTCCTAGAAAAAAACATAGGCTGTAGGCTCCTGGACACAGGTCTTAGCAATGTTTTTTTTCTGAATCTGACTCCAAATGCAAGGGAAACAAAAGCAAAAATAAACAAATAGGACTTCAAACTAAAAAGCTTCTGCACAGAGAAGGAAACCATCAACAAAATGAAAAGGCAACCTTTTTGGGAAAAGATGGAATGAAGATATTTGCAAATCATATATCCAGTAGGGGTTAATACCCAAAATAAAGAACCCATACAACTCCGTTAACAAAAAAAATCCAATTAAAAAATTGGCAGAGGATCTGAATGTCTTTTTCCAAAGACATACAGATGGCCAACAAGCACATGAAAAGATGCTCAATATCACTAATCAACAGGGAAATGCAAATCAAAATCATAATGGGATATCAACTCACATCTGCCAGAATAGCTAGTATCGAAAAGACAAAAAAATGTGCTGGTGAAGATGTGGAGAAAAGGGAATCCTTGTGCACTTTTGGTGGGAATGCAAATTGGTGCAGCCACCACAGAAAACATTATGGAGGTTCCTCAAAAAATTAATAGAGCTGGGGCGCCTGGGTGGCTCAGTGGGTTAAAAAATTAATAGAGCTATCATATGATCCAGCAATTCCACTACAAAGATAATGCGAACACTAATTCAAAAACATATGCACCCTTTTGTTCACTACAGCATTACCTACAATATCCAAGATAGGAAAACAACCTAAGTGTTCATCAATGGATGAATGGATAAGGAAAGGTATGTGTGGGTGGTTGTGTAATGGAATACTACCCAGCCATAAAAAGAATGAAATCTTGCCTTCTGCGATAACATGGATCTTAAGGGTTTTATGCTAAGTGAAATGAAGAAAGAGAAATAAGACAAATACCGTGTGATTTCACTTACATGTGAAATCTAAAAACAAAACAAAAACAAAATTCAGATTCAAATACAGAGAAGAGATTGGTAGTTGCCAAAGGGAAGGGGAGTTGGGGTGCCAAAATGGATGAAGGGGATAAAGAAGTACAAATTCAGCTATAAAATAAGTAAGTCATGGGGATGTAATATACAGCATAGGGGATACAGCCCACAAATATGTATTAACTCTGTAAGGCGACAGTGTAACTAGGCTTACTGCAGTGACCATTTCAGAATGTATACAAACACTAAATCACTATGTTGTACATCTAGAAACTCATATGATATTGTATGTTAATTACACCCCCCCCCCCAAAAAAAAAGGCCACTGAAAGACCTGGCCCATCTTCTGGGATGTCCATTTTACATTGATGTTAAGCAATCTTAAACACTACTTATTAAAACAAACCAGGGGCGCCTGGGTGGCTCAGTGGGTTAAGGCTCTGCCTTCGGCTCAGGTCGTGGTCTCAGGGTCCTGGGATCGAGCCCCGCATCGGGCTCTCTACTCAGCAGGGAGCCTGCTTCCCCCTCTCTCTCTGCCTGCCTCTCTGCCTACTTGTGATCTCTCTCTCTCTGTTAAATAAATAAATAAAATCTTTTAAAAAAACACAAAAAAACCCAGACGCATTGCAGAGTAAAAGGCAAAATTTGCCAAAAAATTAAAGGATAAGTAGACCAACGAAATTTTCATCCTTCTGGCAGAAGACCCTAGACTTTCATCACAAGGTACCTCTCCTCCTGACATTAAAGGGTAGTTTGGTAGCAAAATCTGAGAAACACTGCTGTATACCACAGCCTTACACTAAATGGGCCCAGATTATTGAGCTTATTTTTGTTCTGGACGTTTTTCCTTTCAGGCTAGCAACTGTAATTTCTTGCTACCCTCTCTTGCAGCACTAAGTGTAGGGCTCTAGAAGTAGCACCCTGCCCCACCTCTAAATTGCTACAGGCTTAGAAAACAGATACCCAGCTTAGTATAAATAAGAGTAAACAGGGTTCAATGTACTATCTTACAAAGAAAGAACACTATGTTTGACATGTGAACTTGAGATGTTCTTTATGTTGAAGGACTTATTTCTTATATCTAGGTTCTTAGAAACTACCACCTAAGCAACCCCAAATAAATGTGTTAATAAACTACACAACCCTGTCAAAATTTCAAATTGTCTGAAATTTTATGAATAAAAGAACATTAAAAAACTGGGAAAAAAAAGACTGGAAAAATACCTATAAGTTCAGCAGGTTTGTTTGGTCTTTTGTTAATGAATGTTTCGAATGCTTCCTTCATGGCATTGATAAATTTTTCATTTTTCAGAAAGCAAATATCAATTATATGGTCAACCTTATCTTTAAAATCCAGCAATTCTTGAACCATGGTTTTATCTTTTTCAGGATTAATTACAATAGTGCTGCCAAATGCCTAAAAAACAAAAATGACCACTTTTTAAAATTGAATTATTTCTGATGAAAACAATTCCTAAATCATATTTTAAGTAGGTACACATATTTTTAAATTTCAAAATATTAGAATAAAACTGTTTTTGAAGTCAGGAAAAGAAAAATAAAGTGATAAAACATCTGGACTGATAACCATTCATCCATAATCACAAAATAAGGAATGACCCACTGGGTATACAGCATCATAATGGGGTATTATTATGAGCCTCTAGGCTTTTGTCCCTACTTTTAAAGAACTCGGGTTTGAATTTTTTTTTAAATGGCAATCTGGCTTCAGTGTAAAACTGAAGAAGGGAAAGAAATTTTGGACCCCCAAAAAGTCCTCTTTTTTCCTCCCACATTCACTGTTCTAAATATTAGAGCTAAAAATCCCATCAGACATCAAGAAGATAACTTTTATTGCTGATCTGTTACACAGCTATCATTCTCACGTTGACTGCCCTCAAAACTCCCATTACTTTAAAAAAAAAAAAACTGGGTCTAACAAGTAAGAAATGCTTGCTGGTATGTACTCTGAGTGTATAGATTATAAGACATAAGAGAAAAAAACCCACGGGTTAATTGTTAATACCTTAATGTATTCAATCCACTGTTGCAAGAGAACTTGAACTCCACCTCGAACTCTACTGAAGAGCTGATACAGGAGAGATAAATCTTGAATTCGGTTTTCATCAAGGAGGTTATTTAAACCTGAATTTTCAAACATTTTGGCATTAAAAATAGTGAACAAAAATGCCGAACACTTTAATGAAATTAAGTTAAATTATTATTGTGATACTGGTTTAAACTATTACTAGTCTATGAATTTTAATATAAAGATTTGTTTTCTATTAAATACAAATAGATAAATCACTTTTCCAAATGAAAACTAAATATAGGGAGCTTTAGTTTCTATAAATACAGAAACAATTTTATAATGATTTGTGCCACCGACCATGGTAGAGCAGATGTATAAACCAATTTGTAAAAACTGATTTACCCAAATATACATTATAAATAACTCACTCATATGTGCAGTAGCCATACTACATGTGGCACTAATTAGTATACATGACTGTATTTCAGAGTACTGGATATGGTCTGTGGTATTTCAAAAACCATGCATTAATAAGCCAAGTTTGAATAAGATTCTAATGTATTTGATTTTCAGAATGAACTAGTAGTATAACTGCATTAAAGTTCTAAAATATATCCATTTTATATAAAAGAAAAGATGGCTGGATAGAAAGGTAAGGCTTTTGCCTATTTCTGGCATTGTCAAAATAAAATTCAGGGTTTACCCTTAAGATCACTCGGGATTAGAAGTGCTTGGTTTTATATGAGTACACTTTAGTGCAAGAAGAAATTCTTTTCCCTACTGTGGTCTTACAAATTAAGTTAAGAATTCCCACATTCCCATTACTGGGTTTTTGTGTGTGTGTGTGTGTTTGTTTTTTAACTGGTGTTAGTGGACCCCTCTCATTCTCAGTTCCTGTATATTTAAGTTAAGCCAAGAAGCACCTCCTCAAAGATTACCATTGATACATAGGGGAAAAGGGTTCTGTCCATTCTCAGAAAAGCAGCCACAAAGTATCAAACTTCTTAAAAGGGTAATCCTTAAGAATTTTTTTTTACTTATTTGCTGCTACCGTTTAAAAAGTGATCTCTTTATAAATTAATTGGTCAATTACCTTTCTGAAGAATTGCTGTTAAGTGTTCACCTAGAAGTTGTTTTTCTACAGTAGCAATTAATGACTTCCTACAAGGAAAAAAAGTTTAGAATTACTGACATTTGACTTTGCTGAAAATTTAAAGCCCTTCTGGGGGTGGAGGGGAACAAACAGCTTGCTGCTGCGTTCTTTTTTTTTTTTAAAGAGAGAACGCAACAGGATGCCTGGGTGGCTCAGTCGGTTAGGTGCCTGACTCTTGATTTGGGCTCAGGTCATGATCTCCGGCTTGTGGAATCAAGCCCCCACATGGGGCTCCACACTCAGAGGGGGGTATGCTTGGGATTTGCTCTCTCCCTCTCCCCCAGCTCTCTCTCTAAAATGGATAAATCCTTAAAAAAAATAAAATAGATGGGGGGATGAGGGGGAGAGAAAGAATCCCAAGCAGGCTCCACGCTCAGCACCTGAGCCCGACTCAGGGTTCCATCTCACAACTCTGACATATGCATGACTTGAGCCAAAAGCAAAAGCGGGGGGTGCTTAACCAACTGGGCCAACCAAGCATCCCTCAAATAGCTTGTGTTATGTTAATTTCAATATCCCTATTCTATGTTTAAATGTATTGGTGCTCAGAGTTACTCTGCTTACACCATAAGAAGGAAAAGTGCAATATTTCAGAATTTGATTTACATCACTAAAATATGATTTCACTTACATGTGGAGCATAAGGAAAAACATGGAGGACATTGGGAGAAGGAAAGGAAGGGTGAATTGGGGGAAATCAGAGGGGGAGACGAACCATGAGAGACTGTGGACTCTGAGAAACAAACTGAGGGTTTTGGAGGGCAGGGAGGTGGGGGGTTGGATGAGCCTGGTGGTGGGTATTGAGGAGGGCACGTATTGCATGAAGCACTGGATGTGGTGCATGAACAATGAATCTTGGAACACTGAAAAAATAAAATAAAATTAAAAAAAAACACCACACATAAATAAACAAATAAATATTTCCATGGTCTTGTTGTAGGTGGCTTTTCCAAGTTTCTCTGCTTTTATTAGGAAGGTAGTTATCTACACTGCTTACAGGAACTCCTTGGTTGGTAATATTTAGGAAAGCACAGAAACAGTTTCTCCTCCAAACATCTACTGAATTTTAATCAGCCTTAAGATTTCAAAGATCACATTAGCTTCTAATACAATTTTTTCTTCATTTTTTACAGAAGTAAGCTCTACACCCAGCATGGGGCTTGAACTCATGACTCTGAGATCAACAACAGTCACATGCTCCACCAACTGAACCAGCCAGGCGCTCCTCTAGTAATACTATTTTTAAATTACTTAAACACACACACACATTAGATTTAATTGATTAAATCTAATTAACTGGGGAAAATGAAGTTCGTACTGAGAAAACAATTGTTAAAAATCTCAAATCATACCTGAAAATAGGTTCTAATGGGTTTGGGGACGCTGAAGTACCTTGAGTGATTCACCAACACTGGTTAAAGTCTATTAGGCTAAGCATATGATACTTACTGGGTGGTCTGATCTAAGTAAGTAATAAGTCTGTCTGCTTCTTCTTCTAGACGTTTGTTAACATGATGAAGATATTCTGGAACCTACAAAGATAGTGTTTTTATATTATTGTTTTCCTCCCCATAAATCATTCAGAAAATGTCAAGTCCAAAAGATCCCGGAAGCAGCCCTGTCAAGTGTGACAGGGCTGAATCATATATAAAATTATAGGTAGTTTATGATCCAGAATTCTAGCCTTTAAGAAGAGAGAAAAGAAAGGAGCACCTAAGTGAGAAAAAAGCATCACAATGTTGGGAAGATAAATGCAAAGGGCAGCTTATGTTCTAGAATGTAAGGTCTATCGTGAGGCACAGTGGATTTATTAATCATGATTTTTAAATACCTCTCTTTCCTGCATTAATTTTTGGCCTTCAGCCGCGTAGAGCCGGTTAGTTTCTTCCAGAAATCGTTGTTCAAAAGAATCCTGATAAATCTGGGAGGAGGGATCAAAATAAAGGAGTTTGTTTATTCAATAAATATTTATTAAATTTCCTCTATGTGAACAGCATTATGAATCTGGTTTTTAAACACCAAACTAGGAATAGCAATCAGCTCTGTAATTGAAGTTAACTTACTTGCAAATCAGAGAGCATGCTTAAAAGGCTTCGGAGTAAACTTCTATCAATTGCTTCACCATTCCTTTCCCTCTCAATCAAGAGAAGAATGCCATCAATTGTTTTATTCTGGACTTTCTGATCACTTATAATATGAGCCCTAAATAACTCCAGTCCCATGTCCCTAAAACAAAAAATATATAGAGTCAAAATTAATTAACAACAGTACCACTTCTAGACAGGCCTGCTTAACTTCTCACCACATGTTAATTAGGGCTTGAGATTTGAAGCAGCAATTGTAAAAAGATAAAATCCACACATTTAATTTTATACATTATTAGAGTTAAAGCATACAGGAAACTCATTTAGTCTTTAATGAGAACTGAAGCTAAATTCCTGTCTTCCTCCATAACTAAGTTTTGTATTATTTCCTTTGGTGGATTTCTTTCTTGGTTAAATCAAGAGACAAAATTAGTTCAAAGACAAAATGGCTTTCACTGTACTGGTAATGAAGGCTTAATTGGTCATTTGTCATCTGGCTTTCAGTACTCAAAAATCAGTAAACTCTCCGATAATTGCTGTAGGTAGATGCTAGGCACAAGGTGAGGGAAAGAGCTCATTATACTATTCTATTTTTGTGTATACGTGGAATTTTCCATAGCAATGTTAACCGATAATGAGCAAACTCTTGATAAGCAACAAAATAATGCACACTCCTAGACAATCCAGAGCAAACTTCAATCCCCTTAACTAACAAAAAAACTTCTTCAAGTTATTATATGCTCAGGGAATGTTAGCTATCTCCAGTATTAGACTAAGCAAAACATAATTGAGAAGGTAAAACTGCTATAAATACAAGTCTAGAAGCCAAATTTGAGTTTTTGGGAGAATATTCACAGTACCACTTACTCTCTTTCCATTAGTGTAATTAAGATTTGACTATGATTTGTAACAAATTTTTTCGTATTTTTTTTCTGGCATCCTTACCAAATGGAGGGTAGCATTGAATTCTGTAGAACATAAGTTCTATCCAGAAACAGAAAAATGCTCCTGATCATGATCTGCCAACAAAAAAGAAATCGATTTTTAGATTTTGTTAAGCAAGACCACTAGGCACCTTCACAGGCAATCAAGTAGGTGGGTGGGACATCCATCAAGACTAACAGACAAAAATGTAACTTTTTTAAAAATGAGATACTTTTTGGTTAAGTGTGACAAAAATAAAAATGATCCTAAGGTGCAAGTCATTCTAAAATGGTGGTTTCGGGGCGCCTAGGTGGCTCAGTTGGTTAAAGCCTCTGCCTTCGGCTCGGGTCATGATCTCAGGGTCCTGGGATCAAGCCCCACATCCAGCTCTCTGCTCAGCGGGGAGCCTGCTTCCCCCTCTCTCTCTTCCTGCCTCTCTGCCTACTTGTGATCTCTCTCTCTCTGTCAAATAAATAAATAAAATCTTAAAAAATAAAATAAATAAATAAATAAAATGGTGGTTTCCCTATAACTTGCAGTTTTAAACTAGAAAACTTAACCAAAATTAGTGCTCAATTCAGAAAAAGAGCAGATATCGAGGCAACCCCCCCACTGCAAAGCTTTTAAAACTAATGTCCACGTATTTGAAGAAATTTATTTGACTACAATATTTAGCTGAAACGTAAAACTTTTTCCAGCTTACCATTTGTCTGCAATGATTTTGCCAGCATCTATCAATTTTCTTTAGAAAAAGAACACTATCCAATGAATCCATGAGATATGTCAAGGATATTTTTAAGTGCTTAGTACAAGTAATATAAGAAATGTAAGAGCATATTTGTCTTAAATATGGAGTATTACACATTAAATAAAAATAGGTACACCTGGGTGGCTCAGTCAGTTAGATGCCTGTCTTTGGCTCAGGTCATGATCCCAGGGTCCTGAAATTGAGTCCTGTATCGGGCTCCTTGCTCAGCAGGGAGCCTGCTTCTCCCTCTGCCTGCTGCTCCCCCTGCTTGTGGGCTCCTTGCTCACCAGGGAGCCTGCTTCTCCCTCTGCCTGCTGCTCCCTCTGCTTGTGCGCTCGCGGTCTCTCTTTCTCTCTCTCTCTCTCTCTCTCTCTCTCTCTCTCTCTCGCAAATAAATAAAATCTTAAAAAAAAAAAACTAAATAGCACTTATAGAACAAAATGCTATTTCTTAAACTGTAAAAAAGTTTCAGGTTCCACTAAATACCTTTTAGAATAAGTCTTACACATAAGTGAGCATTACGTTGTTTATGATTTCCCTTAGAAGATTATTTTTCCTTAAATGGAAATTTGTTAGGACAACAAGGGTAAAGACATAAGGACATCTTATTTGCACTAACATCACAATGTAGACTTGGAACCTAATTAAAGTTGAAAAATCAACAACTCATTTCTTATTTCTCCAGAAATGTAAGGAACATTAACACATCTATAAAACACAGGCATTCCATTTCAAGTTGGGTTAAATATTGAGGGATATTTAAGGAAGGAGGGAACAGATAAAAATACAGTATTTTTGGTTTTAAAAGGATATTCTCTGAACTGATGAATTTGTGCTTTGATGTGATCTTCACAAATCTGTCTCAGCTGTTTGTACAAGTTCGCAGAAATCTTGTAGGAACAGAGATTTTCTACAGCCTGCAAGATTAAACACATACGTGCTTAAGGAGAAAATGGGGTTATCGATTATTTATATCAAATTCTTATTATTTTAATATTTTACATTTTATTAAAAAGGGTTATTAATCCATTTAAAACACAAAGTAAAGTGACAAAACATGAATGCGAGTAAACTTTTTCATAACCGATGTACCAAAAAAACCCCACTAATATATTTATTATGGTTGTTCAGGTTAAGGATGAAGGGAATCAAGCCAAGTTCTACCCTGTGGAGATATCCAATTTATAACAATGGCTGCGTATCAATGCTGTCTTGTTCTTAAAAATGTTGTTTTCATAAGCAGAATTCCATTTTGAGTTTAAAACAGTTTCACCAATTGATTATCAGATGGATTGGGCAGTCTGACCACCACTGAATTAAAACTTACGCTTTCTTTGGTTTTCCTGGAACAATGGATTATTGCTAGCAGTATTATGAGTATGATGTAAACACCAAGTATTTTTCTCCAATATTTCAGTTTATGAATATTTAAATATAGAGGTTTTAAAATGTGCACAATTAAGTAAATATTAATTACAACAGAAATGATTATTTTTACTTCATTCTAATAGTTTAATTGGTCTTCTCTTATACCCAGATCCCAAAAGGACAAACTTCAGATTTCTTTTAGTTTCTTGTTATGTGTATCAAAGACTTTCAAATTTAAGACAACACACATGGTAAAACTCTTTAGATGAACTCTGATATAATCCACAATTCCAACTAGTAATGACTTAAGTGTAACACCAGGATTCCTTCCTCACCACAACAAAAGGCAGAAAATCCATTAAACTGACTCTAAGGGAGGATCCAAGTTCCGTAGGTTAGAGTGGAATTTTATAAATACTTACGTGGAAGTCACATTCCCAGCATGCAGGTCCAGTAAATAAATTAGCAAATGAAAAGAAAGCTTAAAGAAAACCACTTATATCATTGCAGGAAAGTTATTGCACCTCACCAGAAAACAGAAGGCCAATTAGATCCAGTAGCTAAGGAGGAATAAGACCGCTGATTCTCCGCTGGCCACTTTCCATGGGGTTGGGTTAGGCAACAAATACCTAAAGGGTGTATTTATGCTTATTTCATGAGCCTTTCTGTTCACATTGGTTCTCTATGGACTCTTCCCCTTCCTTCTTTAGTATTCTTCTCATTGTATCCAATGTTCCTCTTGAGTGACTCATTTTCTCAGCATTTCTCATTTCCCTGCTTAGATTCTTTGTACTTCATCTTATCCACATTTCCCACTTCCAGTACTTCTCCAAGTCCCTCTTCTTCCATTCCCTTCTGCTGTGTTTCTCTTTGTCTTCTCACAAAAGATACCATATTCCCTTACTACTCAGCTAGGTCCCACCTCTTCCAATAAGCTCTCCTTAACTGCTTCACCTGGCACTATCACCAATCAATAACACTTTGACTTGTCACTGAGTCAATACTGTGTCCTTTTTTAAATACTATATCTATTTGTGTATATCCCATCCCCCAATTCCCCTTAAGGAGAAAAAGAGCCTACATGCTCGTTCATGTACCCACATATTTTTTTAATGCTTTTGGGGGCTTAAACCAGGCAATATGGTAAATATTCAAAAAACTAATGTACTTACAACCAGCAATGTGTCCTGCACATAGAAGGGGCTTACAGTGTAAGGAGAAAACGGATCAGAAAACACAGAATTACAAAACATTGTGTTAAGTGATATGATGAGGGTAAGCATCGAGGCAAAGGCCCTAACCCAGTCTCTTTAGGACTGGAGCAAGTCAGGAAAGGCTTCCTGAGCAGAGGTAAAAAGGTGGAATCCCAAAGACCAGAGGAAATTGAAGAGCTAGTGGGAATAATGACAAATAGAGAATTAAGCTGGGCTTTATATGCATACAATCTCCTCCATGTTTAGTTAAAAGAGTTAAGGTGTTAGAGGCAACAAAAGCAGGAAAGGGAGCATCTAAGGTGAGTCTTGAAGGTCAAATTGGAACAGAACATTTTGCTTCTCCAGTTAGCATTGACTGCTTAACATATATAGACCAAATCCAGTAATTTCCCTTTCTTAACAACCTTTCATCAAGCTCCTCAAGTACTGTTATGGACAAATTCCATAAGCGGTATTAAAAAATACAAAGGACTGGGGCACCTGACTGGCTCAGTGAGTGGAGCATGCGACTCTTGATCTTGGGGTTGTGGGTTCAAGCCATGCGTTGGGTGTTGCGATTACTCAAAAATAAATTCTTAAAAAAAATCTTTAAAAAGTACAAAGAACTGAACCATTTGGTGCATGGTCTAATATCATTTATGTAAAAAAGACAAAATAAATAAAAACACACACAGTTGTTTTTACACTGCTGGAAAAAATACTCCCCAAACTAATAAATTTTGTGGATAGAGGAACTAGCTGGGGGGAGGCGGGTAGAGGACAGGGTGGAAGTGAAACTTCACTACATGCTCTATAATACTTTTTGGGTTTTGAACCAGATGAATACATTAAATACTCAAAAAACTTGAATAGTCACCTTACCCAATAAATCTTTTTTATCTTCTCTACCACCAGTTTTCAGCATGGCATTCAAGGCTCAATCTTACCATTTTAGTAGTCTCATGTATGTTTATAATCTTCCATACACACCATAATCTAAACACTCTGCTTTCCTTACTTTTTTTTTTATTTTTACTTTTTTTTTTTTTAAAGATTTTTATTTATTTATTTGACAGAGAGAGATCACAAGTAGGCACAGAGGCAGGCAGAGAGAAAGAGGAGGAAGCAGGCTCCCTGCTGAGCAGACAGCCCGACGACTATGACGCGGGGCTCGATCCCAGGACCCTGAGATCATGACCTGAGCCGTAGGCAGAGGCTTAACCCACTGAGCCACCCAGGCGCCCCTGCTTTCCTTACTTTTTTAAGCAAGGTTTGTTTGGAGCAGTCATGTGTGCCTAAAACAGGGGCTTCCAAAAAAAATTTTTTTTAAAGATTTTATTTATTTGACAGAGAGAAAGAGATCACAAGTAGGCAGAGAGGCAGGCAGAGAGAGGGGGAAGCAGGCTCCCTGCTGAGCAGAGAGCCCGATGCAGAGCTCGATCCCAGGACCCCAAGATCATGACCTGGGCCAAAGGCAGAGGCTTAACTCACTGAGCCACCCAGGCGCCTCTTCCCAAAATTTTTGACAAGCCACAGCAAGAAGTACATTTTATGTCACAATCCATTGTACGTAATAAATTTATATAAGTGAAACAAAATCTTCATGAAACTACACTTATCATTACTATGTGCGATGTTCTCCGATTATTTTCTATTTTGCCTTTTAAAAAATGCTGGTCATTAGGGTGCCTGGGTGGCTCAGTTGGTTTAAGCATTTGCCTTTGGCTTGGGTCATGATCCCAGGGCCCTGAGACAGAGCCCCAGGTTAGGCTCCCTGCTCAGTAGGGAGCCTAATTCTCCCTCCCTCTCTGCAGCTCTCCCTGCTTGTGTGCTCTGTCAAATAAATAAAATCTTTAATAAAATAATAAAAAATGCTGGTCACAAACTACTAATTTCATGAACCTACTAGAATATAAGCACCTCAGGGTCAGGCCTAAGTGATCTCTATATTCCCATGGCGTCTGTCCAGCTTTGCACACAGGAAGCAGTAACTGACTCAACAAGGACTGTTTACTAAGTACTCTGTACCCTGTTAGGTGCTGGGATAGAAACAAGAATAGGAAGGTGTTAAATCACTACTTAAAGTTTAGGATAAGCTCTATTTTATTCCAGATCTTTAAAATGCACTATTAGTAAGTATCAATTATTTTGTATCTCACTTCACATGCAACTATTTGTATCAGACTCTACATAGTTTCATAAGTCTCTTAAATAAAACTTTCTTTTTACTCACGCTCCCAATCATTACTGGTAAAATATGCTGCCTTAAATCCTTCTTGAAGGTAATCAGATATAAAATAGAAACATTCTAGCAAGGTTCTAATCTTTATTCCTCTAAATCCCAGCCCCTACCTTTCAAAATCCATACGTGTCACATCAAAAAACATGTTTGAAAAAAGAAAAAAAAAACACGTTTGTCTGATACAAACAAAACCATACACTCCAAAGACATGTAAACATGTAGCAGATGAAATGTAAAACTATAGTTCCTGAAATTGGATGCTTTGGGGAATACAGGATTTAAGAAACAGCAAAGGCACAAAAGATTGCATCTGGGACAAGGGAACGGAAATGAGAGTGAGCAGTAAGGCTAGAATAAAAAACGAAGAGGATTAAAATAAGAATAAAAAAAAAAACAAAAAGACTACAAACATAATTAAACATGGTAAGGGAGGAAATCTAGAAACTTTTCTGATTTGACAACAATAGACACCCAGAAAGATATTAAATTCCTATCGGGGCCCTGAACTCTGGTCACTGGCCTAATGGGTTGGGTCTTATTTTTCAAACTGTATGTTTAAAGTAAGGAAAGCACACCATAAAGTTTTCAAGAATTGATACAGCAATAAAATCTCAATTATCTTTTTACATTTAGTAAAAATGGCTGAAATAAGATACTTGAAATATATCAAAAACTAAGAACTTGCAGAAGGGAAGCCAGACATGAAATCTAATTTTTCTTTTTACATCTAGTAGAAAGGGTTTTAAGTTAGCCGAAAATTACCAAGGACTAAGAATTTGTAGTTGCACACTTTTTAAATTGCAGGGATAATATTGAGTACTAACTCAATAAAGAGAAAAGCACTACATAATGTGATAGACTAATTTTAAAAAACATCAAGATTGACAACAATTAAATAACCTTACATAGAACACAATTAGCTACTCATCAGTACAGAATACAAAAGGGGCGCCTAGGTGGCTCAGTCGGTTGAGCATCTGCCTTCGGCTGAGGTCGTGGTCCCGGGGTCCCGGGGTCCCGGGATCGAGCCCCGCATATGAAGCCCCGCATTGGGTTCTCTGCTCAGCGGGGAGTCAGCTTCTCCCTCTGCCTCTCCCCCCTTGGCTTGTGTTCTCTCTCACTTACTCTTTCTCTCAAATAAACAAAAAAACCTTTAAAAAATATATAGAATACAAAAGCTACTCATCGCTGCTAAGAATCTAACTGCTCTTCTGTAACCTCTGACTGCTTAAACCACCAGATTTTACAATGGGTAACAACCTATGCTGAGATGGACACACTATTTGCTTCCAGTCTTATGGTCATCTACTTGATAAATGAAGCATTACTAGAAAAGTTCATTATTTAAGATTTATTTCACAAAAAGCTAACCAAACAAGAGTTCCCATTAATAATAAATACAATTATTTCCATCAGAATTGAAATATGGACTAGGCTTGCCTTCAAAGAAAATAGCTAGACATTTATATTAAAAATAAATCTTATACTTTCATATATGAACAACCAGCCAGCTCCAAAAAAAGGTAGCTGATTTAAAAACACTACACAGCTACTTATACAAAGGCTGAGAACATGAGCAAAATAATCCCATTATTTTAAAAACCCCAAATTCCAACTATTATAAGATACCACATGTAAAAAAACAAGACACATTCTTGAGAAGTAAAGGATACTATTCCTAGAGAGTTCCTCTCTTTTTCTATTATTTTTTTCAATTTGGCTAATGGTGTCTACTGACACATATTTGGAATGTAATCTATTTATCGGCCAGCTGTTCTGGCCCAGTGTGGATTTACAATTTTAAAACATGTGTGGCTTTAGAGCTGTATAATAAAGTACAATCTTAAAATAATGGAATCTTTTAAAAAGACTCATTTATTACCATCATCATCGATGATACCAATAAGTAGCAGACATTGTAATAAGTAGTTTTTGCAGTATTTTGTTTACAACTCAACAACCCTGCTAAATAGGTAACGTTGGTCTTCCCATTTTACAAATGAGGAAAACAAGGCTTAGGGAAGTAACTTGCCCAAAGTTAACATGAGTGGCAGATCTCTAATCTAAGGCAGGCTGATCAACTCAAAAGTCAGTGCAGTTAAACATACTATCTATAGTCAATCAAAAACAAGCAAACAAAAGAAAATCCCCCCAAATCAAAGCAACATTAATCACTGCCTCATATTTTAGGATTTCAAGGTTGTCTAGGAAAGATAATTTTTAGACTCAAGTACAATTCTCATTTAAAATCACTTTTAACGGGGCACCTGGGTGGCTCAATAATGAAGCATCTGCCTTCAGCTCAGGTCATGAACCCAGGGTCCTGGATGGAGCCCTGTGTTGGGCTCCCTGCTCTGCGGGGAGTCTGCTTCTCCCTCTCCTACTCCCCTTGCTTGTGTTTCCTCTCTCGCTGTCTCTCTCTGTCAAATAAATAAATAAAATCTTCAAAAAAATCACTTTTAAAAGACATTTGTTTCGGGGCGCCTGGGTGGCTCAGTCGTTAAGCGGCTGCCTTCGGCTCGGGTCATGATCCCAGGGTCCTGGGATCGAGTCCCACATCGGGCTCCCTGCTCAACGGGAGGCCTGCTTCTCCCTCTCCCATTCTCCCTGCTTGTGCTCCCTCTCTCGCTGTGTCTCTCTCTGTCAAATAAATAAATAAAATCCTTAAAAAAAAACAAAAACAAATTTGTAAAAAAAAAAAAAGACATTTGTTTCTTGCAAATGCATTCAGAACATGTTCTTTTCTAGAAATTAAAAACTTAGGGAGGCAGTACATGCAAACCACACTAGGGACTTCCATGCTTAAGATTCAAAACATAACGGTTTTGCATGCACAGAAAAAAGTTCTGCATAGACATATGCCAAACAAGCATTTACTTCAGAGACAGAGGGTAGGATGGGAGAATGAGGGGTTTGGTGAACTTTTGCTGGGTATACTATATACTTCTATAGTTTCAATTTTAGGAGAGTTAGGAGAGTACTTTTTTTTTTTTTTTTTGCCATTTCCCTCCTCTACCCCCTCTTTAGAAGAGTACTTTTCATTTATGTCTCAACCAGTCAAAATTAAACAAGCACCTGAAATCCAGATGGTATGAAATATTTTACTCTTATCTTTTTATCCTTTTATGAACCTGAACATCTCAAAATAAACTTTCTGAGAATAATCCGAAGGAGCATTTATAAAATTAAGGTAAAAAACAACAAAAGAGCTAGAAACAAATGCTTTTGAATTTATTACAGCAGAAACAGTAAAGTACTGTGAAAAGTGCAGAGAGCAAAAAGTTAGAACACTGACTGTAGGCTAAAGAAATGCAACTGAACAATAGCAGGTAATAACTCTGAAGTAGAAGAAAATGAAAAACAAAAAAAAAGAAGAAAATGAAAAACAAAAAATGTAAGCTATGAACTCTTGAAACATAAAATAATTTAAGAGGATCAGTTTATCAGGAAATATGTTTTTGAACCCAAAAGCTCTAGAAAAATATTCAAGGTAAAGTAAATAGGGTTCAATAACAATCACAATCAATATGCTATAAACATAAAACATATAAAATAACATTATTGAAACTAAAGATGCTGTATACCACCATACCCAAATACACACCATATATATACACAAAGGAAAAAAATTACCTTCTTTGAGGACAGTTTTTTCCCTAAAGTGAAACTGTTTGCCTCTAACACTACACTATGGAGGTATTCAAAGTGCTACGGTGTATTACTAAAGCAGCACAGGAGTGAAAGTGCGCTGGACTTGAAACTTGGGCATCTCGGTGGGAGTCTGGGGCACATTATTAAACTTCCCTGACACTCAGTTTCCTGATCAATAGAGGAATAATAACTACTACCCTGTCTACTTCACAAAGGGTTTCTATAATGCTTAAAAGATAATAAAAGATAAACCTAATATGTAGAGGACCACCTGCACTATATGAAGAAAAGCTATGGGACTACATGATCTCTTAAGGCCTTTCCAACTCTAATTCCATAATTCTACTTCTATTACTGTACAACTCAGGAGCCACATATGTAATATACCAACATAGCTAAGTAAGGTGGGCTTCTCCTTAGTAGCTTAGTACAACTACTACCTGATACATTGTGTTACAATGATTATATTGTATAACATTATTACTATGTGTTGGGCATCGTTCTGAGTGTTTTGCACGCACCGACTCATTCCATTCTCACAGCAACAGAAACTGGTGATCTTAATTGACTTATCACAAGTGCAAAAGCCACACTGTGATTTATGAAAGAGCTTTACTAGTGATAACATCATCTTATATTTCTGTAACATAGTGCTTCAAGGTGTTTTTCACATCTTAATTTGATTCTTAGAAGCAACCCCGTGAGGTAGGTAGGACAAGTATTCTTTCCAGTTTCATAGAGAAGGAAACTGAAGCTGAGGGAGGTCTAGTTTCTTGCTCAAGATCAGAAGGGTAATAGCCACCAAAAGAAGATCCCAAATTTGTCTTAGGACTCCTAATCCAGGCAGGGTTTGTCTATTACCATACCACCTCTGCAACTAAAATGAATAGATAAAAACTACAAATTCTGATAAATCAAACCAACTTAATTTCTTACAAGGTACTTATCAATATGAAAAACACAAAACATGGTGCCTGGGTGGCATAGCTGGTTAAGCTTCTGACTCTTCGTTTTGGCTCAGGTCATGATCTCTGGGACGACCCCAAGTCCTCACGACCCCGAGTTGGGCTCCACACTCAGCGCTGAGTCTGCTTGAGATTCTCTCTTTCTGCCCTCCCCCCTGTTCAATCACACATGCCCTTGCTCTCTAAAATAAATAAATCTTTTAAAAAAAAAAAAGCACAAGCTACTGGGACTCTGAAGTATTTTTTTTATATGAAACTGTTTACGCTATAATGGAAAGTAACTTCTTGAAGTGGTTGTGTCAAAAATACAGTAGGGCAGGGGCCCCTGGGTAGCTTAGTTAAGCGTCTGCCTTCGACTCAGGTCAAGATCTCAGGGTCCTGAGATCAAGCCCCGCACTGGGCTCCCTGCTCTGCGGGGAGTCGGCTTCTCCCTCTCCCCCTGCTTCCCCCTCCACCCCTGCTCGTCTGTGCGCTCTCTAACAAATAAAAAAATTTTTTAAGATTTTATTTATTTATTTGACAGAGAGAGAGAGAGAGAGAGAGAGAGACAGCGAGAGAGGGAACACAAGCAGGGGGTGTGGGAGAGGGAGAAGCAGGCTTCCTGCTGAGCAGAGAGCCCGATGCGGGGCTCGATCTCAGGACCCCGGGATCATCACCTGAGCCGAAGGCAGACGCTCAATGACTGAGCCACCCAGGCGCCCCGACTAATAAAATCTTTAAAAATATACAGTAGGGCAAAATATCATGGTAGTAAGCAGTTTAAATCAGTAATTGCCCTTAATAGTATATCTAAACCAAACACTTCAAGTATAGACCTATTTGTTAAGCAAAAGAAACAAACCTGAACCCCAGTAGTCACTGGACTACATTCTGATGCCCATTTTTTGGCTAAGGACTGTCTTGTAGCCCAGAAAATAAAACAAACATAAAGAGCAAGAAAAAGGAATGGCAAAGGGCTACTAATAAGAAGGAGGGAGGATAAAGTATACAGAGAATATCTGCATTTTTTGAGGCCTTTCCTATAGGCGAGTAACACCACTTAGCAAGAAGTACCGTACCAGAATGACATGTCACCAGAAATCATCTTTGGGATCCGAGCTGTAGGATTCCATTATAGGTAAAACCTTGATTATACCAAGGTACTCCTCACTGTAAATCCTAATCAGAAGGGTCCAAGATAAACCCAATATATACCAATATGACTGTACTCATAGTTTGTCAGAATGTCAGAGTATGTCAGAATATGTAGTCTGATTATAAAAGAGTGCATAAATTAATCAAGAAATTTTCATTAGAAGGAAACCAAAAGTCTACATAAAAACTCATTTCAAAGTAAAATCCATATACATACCACCTCAATTTATGCTAGCCAAATCTGGTTATCCACATTAATACATACCTGATAGAGTTCTTCTAAATTGTACTTAATCGAAGTACTATTCTGGATAGCTTCCACCGCTTCTTTCAGTTTCTGCCATGTTTCATCTGTGTAGTTCTCTGGTAATTTAGGCTTATCTAGATAATATGTACAAGGTTGATATCAGAATATGTAGCATACAGTAATGAAAGGATCCATTAAAATAAAATAATAGTATTACTGCTTTTTAAGGATAAATTGTGATTTTTATAATTATTACATATAAATATTAAAGTAGCTACTGTATTTAGGCTTAGCATAAAGAATAAAATTTGAAATGCCAGAATACTGTTTATGTCATTTTGACTCACCTATTAGAATTAAAGGAGAGGTTGTTTTTTCAATTGACTGTATTGCTTCAAAAAATAAAAATCCAAGAATCACAGATAAAAAAAAAAACATCCTGATCTTATTTCATCACATGTAAAACCTAAGTCAGTCAACATGAATTCTGCACCTGAGATTTAAAACACTGAATGTCTACTATGCACAAGGCACTTTACAAACATCTTAATCTCCCTAACAATGCTCTAACGAAGGTATTATTTATCCCTATCTTGCAACCGAGAAAACTAAGAAGACTCATTTAGTAAGGCTTGCCCAAGGTCATCAACAGCTAATCAATGGCAAAACTAGGATTCTAATCCAAGCCTGCTTGACCCTCACATTTATGTACCATCTACAAATGGAGAGAAACATCTTAACTCAGGTTTTAATTTAAACTACATCTATGAGCAGAGTGAAATTTAAAAAAATTAAAACATCCAAATGACTCCAGAACCTATGTAGCATTTTCAGAATGGAAAGGACTACCTTAACCCAGGCTTTAAACTTCATTGACCAGCAATGAGCATTTTTTTTAATTAAAACATCCTAATACCTTAACGATACGTTTTTAGTTTAAGAGGGAAAGCAAAAACCCAAACAAAATCTCAGAAATCAGTATGCAAATGAAATTAGGATCATAGCTCATCTCTTTAAAAATTCTTGGCTATTAAATTGATACACTTTGAATGAAATAGTGAACACATCAGTCAATTACAATTCACATTTACTTCAGAAAGGTCCAATTAAATCAGAAAGATTACAACACTCTTAAGAACCTGGGGATGGGAGAAGAGTGATAGGAAAAAAAGAGAAGGTTAAAAACAAACACTATAACCCTCTGCTTTAAACAAAATAGCATATTCCTGATTTCCACACTAATGCTGAAAACACAAGCATCGAGAATCTAATTTTCTCAATACTAGTATTTAGCCACAAGCCATTTATCTGGTAAATATTACTTCAGTTCATTCATTTACTTCTCCATTTAATAAACATCTTATCATTACCTACCAGTTAAGGATGCTGAAAAACTAAGTCAGAAAAATAGAAACAGTCAACAGAAAAAAGTAATTCAGCTCAACTACATTGTAAAAAAGTGTTGATTTTCTATGCATCAATGCATTCATAATATTCTCAATCACGTATCTCAAACGTAAAATGAACAAATTTTCCTAAAAGCTGCAGGTCACTGCTTTAAAATCCATTTTAGTGGGGAAAAAAATTGATGTAGTAATTGTTCCTATCTTTAGACTAGTGGTACACAGAGTTACTACTTCTGTGTATACAGTATTTTTCACTTCCAAACCCTACCTTTGGAAAGAAATGCAGAGATCATAAATGTTTTTCTCCAAATACTGCTTCCACAATGAGTTTCAAGAATATAGTATCCAACATTATCAATCTAACTATAAATCATCATTGAGCATGAAAAGATCACCATTACCACCTGCATTTCTAGGGACTAGAGAATGTGGCCTACTGAAGCATAAAAATAAAAATCCCAGCAGTGCCAAGCACTATGCACCTGAAATAAATAAACCTCTTCAGAATACAAATTTCTCACCTGTATAATCCAGATCAATCATACCGTTTGTCAATGTTATAATAACAGATTAGATATAAGCTGAGCCAGACATCAAAATATTGCACAGAAACATTCGGTGTATGCTTCAACACAAGAATACTAACCACCCCCGGAAAATGAACCCTCCACCCAAAAAAGGACCTCCCTCCACCTCATTGATTATGAATAAAACATTAGGCCACCTCTATACTGTTTAATATATTAACATAAATAGAGCACGTGACCGCTCAAGTGTCAAATCCTTAGTAGGTGATTATGGATTTTGGCCTTGGTTACCTTTAAAGTTCTTGATCACTAACTTCTTAGCAGAGCCAGGCTTGCTGTTAGCAAAGCTAGAAGTGGTGGTAGATTTGGCTAGGCCGTTTGCGTGATGCACCGAAGCCACAGAAGAGATTAATATACTCTTATTTTTAAGTTGCTGCTGCTGAGACGTTGCAGCAGTTGGTGAAGATGAGGAGGAAGAAGAGGAGGATTCCTCAGCCATCTTCGCATCAAACCCTGCAAACTCCAGGGTGTCTTCAAAACGCAGCTTCTTCTGTATCGGTACGTGGCTGGAAGTAGCCACTGAAACCCCCAGGCAGAAGGACGAGGTTGAAGGGGATGCCGAATCCCTGGGTTGTAAAGGAGGAGTGGAGGAAGAGGAAGAGGTGGAATCAAAGTCTTCTCTCTCGTTACTACTGTTACTGCTGCTACTGCTGCTGCTGTTTAACTTTCTCTTCTTGGCAGAGGTGGGCGGAGTGGTGCTGGTATTACCATCAGTGGCAGATCTGACCTCCTGAGCAGCAGCAGCAGCTGAGGGATTGGGGGAAGAAAAACCTGTTGGAAACATGAAAATAGCGGGGTCAACAGGCAGAGGAGCATCAAAAACCTACGTTTATATGCCTGCGTGCGTGTAGGAGAGAAGGTGGCAATGCTAGAGGGGGAAGGGAAGAAAGAGAGGAGAAACACAGAGGACGAGAAGGAAAGTGAAGGGGGGGCTACACCGGGGGAATGGGAGGGTTTGGGAAGGCGGATAGGCTGACACCAGGAGTGAGCAGAACGAGGGGGGAGAGCGAATGAGGAGGCAGACAGGTAAACGGCTGTGCCGTCCCCCTCCCCTGCTTTTCCGTCTCTCTCCCCCCTTTCTGCAGGAGCGACTCAGTGAGTCTGTGAGGCTGCAGCTCCTCCTCCTTTTCTCCCTCTGTCTGGGAGGGGAGCTGCCGTGGTTGGGGAGAGGGGAAGGGGGAGGGGGAGAGAACCAGGGCTTGTTATTGTCAATAGCACAAGAGGCTAAAGATGGCGCCACTTCCGGTCACGCGGCAGCGAGGGAGGGGCGGTGTCTGTCCTCCGGAGTGGGGGGGTGGAGAGAAGCACCGCGGGCGCCCGGGGGGCGGGGGAGCTGGTTCCGGGGGAGGCGGCGGGAAAGCGGCGTCTAAGGCGCCCAAGACGCTCGTGCTCCTTCGCTCGCTCCCGCTGTCGTTCCCACTCCCTCTCCCGCTCCCCTTCCCTGGCAGCGCTGTCCTCCCCCGGCCCGCCGGTAACTCCCACCCCCTCCTTAACGGTCCCGCGGGGAGCTTCGCGCTGCGGCGCCCTTACCGGAAGTGACTGGGCAGACACTTTTCATAGCGCCCAGATCCCGAAGCCCCCAGGTCCGCAGGACTTGACTGGGGGGGGGGATAGGGGAGGGAGAAAAGGGGGGGAAAGAGAAGTGGAAAGGGAAGAGGGGGCGGGCTTTCGAGACACCTCCCGAGCTCCTGATTGGAGCTTTCTGAGGCGAGGCGGGCCGGGTGGGGGGAAGGTGGCGGGAGAAGCAGCGGGAAGAAGCCTGAAGGGGAGGGAAGGTGGTGACGGTGAGGGGCGGGGTGAGCTAGCTGGGAAAAAAGAGGAGGAGGCAGAGAGGAAGGGAGGGAGTAAAAAGTTAGGGAACCGAGAATGGAAACTTTGAAAGAGATAAAGGAATAAGGAGGGGTTGCAAGGCAAGGGGAGTAACCCGAAATGGAGGAAAACATAATCATGGCATTATGCCTAGTGCTAAGGAGAAATGTCATGATGTTAAAATAGGAAAGGAAAAGAAAAAGATCTTAGATACAAAGAAAATGAGTTTTTGCTTCGATTGAGCTATAAATTGTTTCTTTTATGTCAAAGACACCCCTGACCCAATATGAATAGGGCCTGAGTTTTGATACCTTTCTCAGTAATGTAGCTGCAAATCTTTTTACCTTCCTAACAGGAGCATTTTCTAAGATGGCTGGCCAGAGTTACGGGTGCATTCTAAGGCCCAAGAAACAAGAAGGTAACTAACACCTCCTCCCAACACACACACTTAGTTCCCATTACCAAGCCCAACCCTGATCTCCTCTGTCATCAATCCAGCAATTTACAGAGTAAACATAGCCACTTTTACCAAATCTCAGTTCATACACTGTTTCGAAGAACACATTTTAGGAGAATGACATTGGCAAAAATCAATGTTTTCTACCAATGTATTACACAAGCTCAAATTTCAAAATGGATTACTCATAAGAACAAACCTCTAAATTTGGTTAAATTAGCAACAATAAACCTTGTAAATTTCCTGCTGTAAATTTAACCCGAGGGCGTGGGGGGAGTCAGCACAATGTCAAATAAAACAAGATCTGCCAACCTGTTGATCATTCTAACTGCAGAGACATTAAACAAGCATATACTGAAAGAGTTTATGCCACACACTATACCCAGGTCCCTCTGCCATTGAGAAGCCAGTAAGGGAAGACAGTTTCAAAACTAATTTCTATAACAGTTCTATAACAGATGTACAAAGTGCTCTGGAAACAGGTGAATCAAGAGATTTGGAGGAATTATGGAACGGTCAGTTTCACAGAGGAATTGTTTATGCTGGGTCCCAAAGTGGGAGTTGCCAAAAAGAAAAGAGGGGAGAAGGTGAAAGGCATTCTGGGCAGCGGAAATGGGCAAAGCAGGGAGTTGTGAAATGGTCTGGCACCGAAAGTGCAGTGAAGCTAGAAAGTAAGATGTCTGGTTGGAAGTAAGGAAAATGAGGCTCAAGAGTGCCTGGGTAGGGGCTACGGGCAGGTTGCCCAAAATGTAACACAATGGCATATTGATTATTTTGAATTGAAGCTGCTTAGGAAGCAACTGGTGCAAGGACTGGAAGACCCTCTGCTGTCCCACTGAAATCAAGAAACAAATTTCCCATAAGAAAAATATCCTCCCCCCCCAAAAAAAAATCCTCCCCCCAAAAAAAAGAAAAAAGAAAGAAAAACATCCTCCCTGTACTAAGATATAAAAAAAAAAATCCTTATCACCAGAGACAGAGACTTTAACGCTGAGAAAGCTGCAGAAACATTTTTCTAATTTACCTCAATCTAAATTCTGCTTAGAATTCCCTAATTAAAGCTCCTAAACACCTGTTTTCTTTATCCTGTCAATTCCTCACAAATTTGTTGTCTCATTGTCTAAAATGTATAGAAACTGCCTGTGTTAATCATTTCTTGGGGTCTCAATTTCGTTATTGGGCCTCTGTGCCCACATAATAAAACTTTGGGTTTTTTCTCCTATTAATCTGTCTCATGTAAATGTAATTCTTAATCCAGATGGAAGACCTTGAAGGGTAGAGGAAGAACTTTTTCTTCCCTCCTCTGGAACACAAAGCCAAAAATCTGGTCTACCCTGTAGCCTAGGGTAGATATCAAGGAGAGGAGGGAGCAGGCTGGGCTTTTAAAAGCAGGGGAGTAACAGGATAGTGGGCGGTATAAAAGCAGTTTGTATTGTATAGTTTGAGATAGACAAATCAGAACTCTAAGAATAAATCCATTTTCTAGCTGTTTATACAGGCCCGCTTTTTATTTATTTATTTTTAAAATTTTAGGTCTTCAAAAGTCCTCAGTTAAAATGCAAATCCTCCTAGAAAGAGGTACTACCCTGAGCCACTATCAGCTCTGTGCTGTTCGGTGACAATTGGCCGAGAGCAAGGCTCTAATGGAACTTAAGCCCTAGGGCCACGGGGAACTGTGGTAGACACTGAAAAGGGGGGGAAGATGGACTACTATTTGTTTTGAATGTACCATTTTGTTCTTGCTGCCTAAAATGAGACTGTAACTCTTATCCTAAAACATTAAACCCTCCTTTATCGTGACTCATATTTCACATGACGCTGAATAACTGTAAATGCAGAGTAGATGCTTATTGAATTGAATATCTCATTGAATGAGACTAAAATGCCATGTCTTTACAGAGGAGGTTTAACTGGCTAATTTTCCAGATTTAATGAACAGGGTTGTTCTAATTTGAGTAGTTATATTCTTTGGAAGGGTGTATGGATGGGCCAGCTGATAATGGCTCAAATTGACACTTTTTCTAGAAGGATTGGCAATTTAACCAAAGACTTCTCAAGACTAAAAAAAATGAGGTTTGTTCTAATTCATGTAATGATATTTCTTAAAGGGCATATGAAAGTGCTAGCTATTTTTAAAATTATAAATATTACTACAGCTGAAAGGGAATGGACATAAAGACAGAAAACTGCTTTTGCCATTCAAAGATAAACTTTCATACTAACATAAAGCATAGTTGAGTCTTGTTAATATTCAACTACATTCTAATAATAATAATAGCTCCCAATCTGACCTGATTATCTAAGACCTTCAGTCATCCAAGTTATATGTTGGCTCTAAAAGCACAGAACCTTGGCTCTTAAGTGCTAGCTCATTTTGAATGACCTGGTAGTCTAACTTACTATTTAAGTTTTCCATGAAATATCCTTAAATGAGTTTTGTGGAAAAAATATTTTTCTTTTTTATCTTGGTCACTAATAGTAATCTTCCTTTTGATATCCTAACAACCTTATTTTATTTTGTGCCAGGTCATTCCTCACATATTTAGCACGTCTTAATATGGATATGTAATTTTAATAATGATTTTTTAATTTAACATTTAGATTTTGTGGCACAAACCAACTTAGATATTACTATACGATGTGTGAGGGCCAGAACTTTGTGCCTTCTTGGACCCTTGGACCAACTTATTTTTAATTTTTTAATTTTTTAAGATTTTATTTATTTACTTGACAGAGAGAGATCACAAGTAGGCAGAGAGGCAGGCAGAGAGAGAGGGGGAAGCAGGCTCCCTGCTGAGCAGAGAGGCAGATGCGGGGCTCGATCCCAGGACCCTGAGATCATGACTTGAGCCAAAGGCAGAGGCTTTAACCCACTGAGCCACCCAGGCGCCCCTCCTTGGACCAATTTAAAAAGAAGAAAAAGCCTTCCATGTTTCTTTGTAAAACATCTTTTAAATCAAGAATCAAATAATTGGGCTAATTAAAACATAAGCATATATATTCTATACACCTAATATTCTATACACCTAAACATTTGCCAACCAACGTCAAACAATTTCTCAACATTAAAATACATTTCTCAAGCTTGAACTCACTGAGACCACAATAATCAAGACATACAATATAGGACACCATACAATTATGGCCATTATCAGACTAAACCAGATTGGGCACTTAACACATATTCCATATATAGAAACTTTCATCTTGTGAGTTCAACTCATACCTTAGAAACATTAAACTTTACAGTGCTGCCAGATGAAGTATAGTTATTATTGGTATTCTTTTAATCAAGCAAATAAAATATGTAGCTATTTATAAAGGTAAATATACACATACAGGAAGAAATACAAAGACAGGACTAGTTTTTCTAATGTCCATTCCCCTATTTCAGTAGTCATGTCTCTAAAAAAGAGTATGACCTGTTTCCTTCTTTTGATCACGGTGATTCCCCAAGGTGCTTGATTCTGAGTCTTCTTCAGACATCTCAGAGCAGGGGCTTGTCAGTGGACACAGAAGCCTTACTATCCACAGACGGGATTTTCCTTAAAAATAGGAGATACTGCTTGCTCAGAACATTAAAAAATGTTTCTGCGGCAAGCATTGTTTAGCGCTGTGTCTAGAAAACACAGCTGGTGGGTGAAAGGTAGTCCATATTCCCTATCTGCCTTTCTGAAGGACCATCTCTGAAGCAGGGAAATACAGAAAGGCAAACCAAGCTGCGGTGAGGGAGCCAACGTGACATCATAATGAGGACTTTGTGATGCTATCAACGGCAAGGGGCGGTTAGGGGATGACTGAGGAGGTCAAAGCTTAAGCAAAGATGACCCAGCTACACAAGGTGAATTCACCTTTTGCCCATCCTAGAGTTTAAAGCAAGGAACTTGATAACAAATGCTAAACCCGTGGTGCTCAGTACAATATAAATAAATAACACAGATGTCATATTTTTAACAAAATCATTTATCTTCTACATAAAATATCAACTGAAGACTTACCGACTTGGGTACATCAAACATTTGAAGACTTAGCCCCTTAGCTCAGAGACTTTACCTACAGTCATACCTGTGAACCATCTGCAGAGCAGATTTAAGGACTAACAGTTAGGGCCAGGCCATTTTCCCTGGGGGTTTGGGGTGGAGGACTAGATCAGCCACAGATTACTTCCTTTGGTGCTGCCAAGCACTTGCTTATTGTGGAGTAGCTGGGCCTATTTTTAACCTTCCCTTCACTTTATCAATGACTCTCACAGTCCCTCCCACCCTGCTTTAAGATTTGATCTTCCAGTGGCATTGCTTTTTTCTTTTTCTCAAGAGCAAGGCCGTTTTAGGTTTAAATCAGTGGTTCCCAGCTCCAAATAAACAACAGAATTGCCTGGGGACTTTAATGTGAGTAGGGCCTCGATTATCATTATTTTTAAGAAGCTCTCAGGGTGAACTACGTACCTCCAAGATTGAGGCCCCAGCTATAGGTGAACTAAGTACCATCATGATTTGAATGAGGCTGATAAGCCCTTGTACACTTTAATGCCTGAAATTTCACAATTATTTATTCATTCCTTTTGATAAAAATAGTCTCCTCCTCCCCGACTCCTTTTTTCAAATGCAAATTAGCCAGGGAGGCTCAGTTCCTGACCCTTAAGGTGAATGCTCCTTGAACAAAGGATAATACAAAAGTCCTAAGTGCCTGGAGGTAAACAGAACTAGGACTAGGCCTTGCAATGGGGGTGGTGGGGGTAAAGTTACCATCAAGGGAGGAAAGATGTTTGAGAGTACATTTTGCTGACCTCACAGTATTGCCTGGGGGCAATCCCGCTTTGTGATGACTGCATATTTAAGATGTAGTCAAGTTTATCTCAGCTGCCAAAAGCTTATTCAAAGAAATTTAAATATTTTTTATAAGCAAAACAAAGACCAGACATTGGGAATGTAGATTTGGGGCTATCTATAAATGCCCAACTCTGAATTATTCACCATATGGATGTTTCTATTGCCAAGTGCTCTGTTTTTCCTGATTCCATTAAATGTCCTTTATTCCCACCAATAGCATTATTTTTCTTGCCAATTCATTTGGTCATTCAACAAAAATGTATTGAGCAACTACTCTGGGCAAGGCATGGTGCTAGATGTCATAAGGGAATACAGAACTAATACAAAATTCCATTTGTGGTTGATTTTACAGTTTTTCAAAGCACTTTCACACACAATTTTATTTTATCCTCATAACCACACTATGAGATAGGGCAGATGCCATCCCCATTTTACAGATGAGAAACAGGCTCAGGGAAGGAGGTTAAAATGACTTTGCCAAAGACATGAAGCACACAGACTTAAACCAAACCCATTTTTTCTCTAAACCCAAATATGGTAGTTCCCATAATTTCCAGTTTAGTAAGAAGACATGCCATAAAATTGTCTCAAGTAATAGTCAAGTTAGGAAAAGACATTCAGAGCCCCACTCACCAGAAGGGAAAAAGAAAGAGGAATAAAAAATTACTCCTTTATTGAGATGAGCCAAATCATAGTGCCCAATAGGAGACCAAGCTTGGATTCAGTTCAGCCAGGACCCAGCATCAAGCAATGTACATTCAAGGAGACGGTAGCAATTTGGTTCTAGAGAATCAGAATCAGTCCATTCTTTGGCTGGACGCTCCGCCAATGGCTGATCTCCACCAGAGGTAGAAACCAGCTCCCTCTCGTAGCCAAATCCAGACAAACACTGAACAAGCCTCGCCTGAGGTCCTGTTATGATCCACTCACTGAGTGTACAAAGACAACCCTTGCCCTCAAACAGTTCTCAGTTGGCCTAGTGGGTGAGGCAGACAATTAGAGGACAGACTGATAAAAGTTGCTACAGGAACACAGAGAGACACCTGCACAGTCTAGGAAGGTGGAGCGGGTAGAGAAAAGGTGGGGGTGGGGAGTTACAAAATAGCTTCCAGAGAAAGTAATTCAATTTAAATCTGTGGGGGTGGGCGCCTGGGTGGCTCAGTCGTTAAGCATCTGCTTCGGCTCAGGTCATGATCCCAGGGTCCTGGGATCGAGCCCTGCATTGAGCCCTGCATTGAGCCCTGCATCGGGCTCCCTGCTCAGTGGGAAGCCTGCCTGCTTCTCCCTCTGCCTGCTGCTTATGTTCCCTCTCTTGCTGTCTCTCTCTCTCTCTGTCATAAATAAATAAAATCTTTTAAAAAAATTAAAAAATAAATAAATCTGTGAGGGTAAGCGGGAATTAACTGGGCAAGAAGAGTGGGAGGGGGCAGGGGGCACAAAGAAGGAAAACAGGGTGCAGGTTTAAATTCTGAAGGTGAAAAAGACTAAGACCTATTTAGGATCTGCAAGGAAACTAGTTCTCAGGGAATAGTTTGTCTTAACTGAAACCCCTGGAGTGTTAAGGAGGGAAATCAAGGCAGCATCCCAGTCTCAAATCTAGTACAGTAATGCTTAGGCCTCTTAGCACCAGGCCTTCCTCCTATCCCCTACTTGCTGTTGGAGCTGTGGCTACTGATGATAATTCTTGCTTTGAGCCACACTGGTTCAGGAGTTGGGGGTTGGGGGGGAAGTGGGAATGGGGAGAGCGAAGCATGGGAAATAGGGTAATGAGGAAGAAATGAGATAATACAGATGCACATGTGACCATAATACTGGACAATGCTACCAGAATTCAGATGAATTAAAGCAGAGTTTGGGAAAGGACAGTCAGTGAAATGAACCCAGCCAGCTGCCTATTTTATAAAGTCTTTGTTTTATTGGAGGGGCACCTGGGTGGCATAGTCGGTTTGGCGTCTGACTCTTGTTTTCAGCTCAGGTCTGATCTCAGGGTAGTGAGTTTGATTCCCGCATTGGGCTCCACACTCAGTGCAGAGGCTGCTTAAGTTTCTCTCCCTCTCCCTCTGCCCCCACCCCTTCACCCTGTCACTCATTGAAATAATGATATCTTTTTTTTTTTTAATAAGAAAGTTTTATTGGAATACTGCCATACTTATTCATCTACATATTTTTTGTGGCTGCTTTTGTGCTAAAACAGCAGAGTTCAGTAGTTGGGACAGGCCATAGGGCCAGCAAGAGCCTAAAATATTTCCTGTCCAGTCCTTTACAGAAAAAAGAAATACTGACCTTTGCCCTTGAATATACTAAGTGCTAATAATAGATATATGGAGACCATATAGTGGTGGCACAAGGGGGAAGTGATTCAAATCCTAATTTGAACTAAATCCAAATACTAAGGATTTTCTGTTCCTAGTCTGCATCACCTTTGATACAGACCTCAAAAAACAGCAAGAGAATATTCTTTGATAGAATGACTAAATAAATTGGGGTATATTCACACAACGAAATACTACACGACACTGAAAAATTAATTACAGCTACGTGCATAAATCACAAAAATAATGTTACATGAGAAAAGGAATAATTACAGAATATATGCAGTTGATAACTTTTTTGTAAAGCTCAAAAATAAGGAAAACTTAAATGGGTAGAAAATATGGTAAAACCATTAAAATATAGAAGGGAAAAAATAAACACAAAATCCAGGATAGGGGATTGCTTTGGGGAAGCAAGGCGGAGAATTTAGGTAGATTCAAAAGCATTGGTAATTTTCTAGTTCTTAGGTTGATGATGGGTTCATGGGTGTTTGTTTTCTTATTGTGCTCCATAAATTACATGTCACATATGTTCTTCTGTATGTATTAAAATTATATAATAACATTTTTAATTTTTATTGTTAATTATTTTTTTAAGTAGGCTCCACACGGGGCTTGAACTCATGACTGTGAGGTCGAGACCTGGGCTGAGATCAAGAGTCAGACACCTAATCGACTGAGACCCAGGTGCCACATAATAAGTTTGTTTAAAGTGTAAGGACCAGGTTGCCTATCTGGCTCAATCGGTAGAGCATGTGACTCTGTAAGTTCAAGCCCCATGTTGGGCATAGAAATTTCTTTTTTTTTTTTTTTTTAAGATTTTTTAAAAATTTATTTGAGAGAGAAAACAGGAGATGGGTAGAGGGAGAGAATCTTCAGACTTCCTGCTGAGCACGGAGCCTGACATGGGGCTCGATGTCACTACCCATGAGATCATGACAGGAGCCAAAAGCAAGAGTCAGACGATTAACTGATTGAGCCACCCAGATGCCCCTGGGCATAGAGAAATCCTTTTTAAAATGAGGGGAAAAGGGAGTTTTTTAAAATAATAATAATAATAATAATAATAATAATAATAATAAAATATAAAGACCAAGTGGTGACTTGTTGAACGCTAGAGCATAGCAGTTTGGAGAAAGAATAGCTGGCAGAGATGACAAATGACAACTAGAACTGATTTTTGGAACACTTAGGCATTTCTCATGGATTCCTTTGGGAACCTGGGGGAATCCCCCTCCTACCTGGTGGAAGAATAAACTTTCCATGGTCCACAAGATGGGGACTTAAAGAGTTGTTGTAATTGTTTATTAATTATACAAATCTGAACTTAATTTGTAGTATCAGGATGGCAAGATCTGGAAACCTATGGGTTACTTGGAAAAGGAAACAGTGTGTACAAACACATGGAGGTATGAGAAAAATCATGGCCCATTTAAGCAAATGCAGGTATTACCATGCTGTGTGACTGATGTGCAGTAGGCTTTGATGGAGGGATGGTGGGAGATGAAGACAAAGAGGCAGTCAGAGTTCAGATCATAGAGAACATTATATGCCATGCTCCAGAGTTTGGATTTGATCCAGTAGGTCATGGGTAACCATTGAAGGACTCAAGCAGGGAAAGGAGTAATATGATCAGCTGTACATTTAGAGATGTCCAGGTGTCAGGGCACCTGGGTGGCTCAGATGGTGAAGCCTCTGCCTTTGGCTCAGGTCATGATTCCCAGGTCCTGGGATCAAGCCCCACCTTGGGCTCCCAGCTTGGAGGGAGTCCGCTTCTCCCTCTCCCTCTGCCTCTCTCCCTGTTTGTGAGATGTCCAGGTCTCAACAACCTTTAACCACAAAATAAGGTGATACCTCCCCTAACTCTCTTTCCCCAACTAAACCCATTCCCTAAAAGTAACCTCAGTTAATAGTTTGCTAATTAAAGTCTTTTTCTTGGGGCGCCTGGGTGGCTCAATCGTTAAGCATCTGCCTTCAGCTCAGGCCATGATCCCAGGGTCCTGAGATCGAGCCCCACATCAAGCCCCACATCGAGCCCCACGTCGAGCCCCATGTCAAGCCCCGCGTCGAGCCCCACATTGAGCCCCACGTCGAGCCCCGCGTCGAGCCCCACGTCAGGCTCCCTGCTCATCAGGAAGCCTGCTTCTCCCTCTACCTCTCCCTCTACCACTCCCCCTGCTTGTGTTCTCGCTCTTGCTGTCTCTCTCTCTCCGTCAAATAAGTAAATAAAAATCTTTAAAAAATAAAATCTTTCTCTTTTTAAAAATATTTTATTTATTTCTTTATTTGAGAGAGAGAGCCAAAGCATGAGTAGGGGCAGAGGGAGAGGGAGAAACAGACTCTCTGCTGATCAGGGAGCCCAAGGCGGGGCTCAATCCCAGGACCCTGGGATCATGACCTGAGTTGAAGGCAGACACTTAACTGAGCCCCCTAGGTGTCCTTAATGTCTTTTTGATACGTTTAGCAACATATAGTTGTTGCTTTAAAAAAAATAGATCATACTTACATGAATTGTTTTGTGACTTTATTTTGCTTACTATTATATCATGGACATCTTTCCTTGTCAGTATACATAAATCTGCCTTACCACTTTTAAGGGCAGTATAGTATACTGTATATGAATACACATATTCCTATCACTTAAAAAAATCTAACTATCGCTTTATTGTTTCCTTTTCCCCTTTCCTTATTGGACTGATTGAATTTTCTTTTTACCTTTTTTTCAACTATTAGTAGTTGTGAAGTTCTACACATTAAATTCTATTAATGATTATCTTTCAGTTTTGTTAACTTATACAAATGACTTACAAACACATTCCTGTAAAAAAGATATATAGAAGAATATAAAATAAAAAGTCCCTTCACTGTTAGATTTGGTGCATAGCCTTCCTCAGCATTTATGTACATATATTTGTATATATACAAATAGAAAGCTTTGGTGTTTTTTAATGGTATCATTACTGTACATTTGGCTCTACAATTTGCTTTTTAAACTTAATATACTTTGGAGATCTTTCCATGACAGTACATAGAAATATCCCTCTTTTTAAGGGCTGCAAACTATTTCATAGTAAAGACATACCATGTTTATTTAACCACTCTCTTATTTTTGGATAGTTGGTTATTTCCAGTTTTTTTCTACTACAAATATGCAGCAATGAACATCCTGTAATATAAATCTTTATGCATGTGGAAAAGTATTTCTGAGGATATATTTGAAGTAGAATCAAGGGAAATTTTGAGAGATTGCCATCTTACTCTTCAGAAATGTAGGTCATACACTCACCTTCAGAATGACTGCTGATTGCCTACACCCTCAGCAACACTAAATATTATGAAACTTTCAGTTTTTTGCCAAAATAAACATGAATTCATTCTCACTGTAAAACAACCACAACAAAGCAGAAATGCCCTCTTTACCACCATCCTCTCTCCAGAAATTTATTTCCACCTTGCTATTAATTTTTCATATGAATGGTTTCATTGTGCTTGATTTTCTTTTCTTTTCTTTTTTTCTTTTAAGTGGGCTCCACGTGGAGCAGGGCACTAACTCAGGAGCTTGAGATCAAGACCTGAGCTGAGATCAAGAGTCAGAAGCTTAACTGACTGAGCCACCCAGGTGTCCCAATTCTTTTTTTTTTTTGTTAAGTAAGCTCTACGCCCAAAGTGGGACTGGAACTCACCACCCTGAGATCAAGTGCTGCATGCTGTACAGACTGAACTAGCCAGGCGCCCCTTCCTAGATGTATTCTTAACAATTATTTGTATTTAACTCTGTATTTCACTTTTACTAGTTCATTTACTCACCATTATCTTCTGAGATGGCCGCATCATCACTCCCATTCCCTGATTCTGAGGACTGTGACATAGTCTGTCTTTGAAAGGCTACATTAAAAAACAGAATTCATGTTTACAGCAGTACGCTCCCACATTTGTATAGTGCTCTGGATTCATTGACTCTGGCTTCTCAATCAATTGCATCCTATTTGTTTCATAACTTCAAGAAAATCCTCACAATTTTGGCCAGCTAATCACACCCTTACCTGTCATTCCTTATGGTTAGAGCTCTAATATTTAGTTTTCTTTTTTCATTTAGCGCTAACTTGGGAAGAAAAAGCACAGTTGTTCAGACTAACATCTTAAATTGGAAATCCGCCATGCCCTCTTAAATTATTATGGCTTGTGCCCATTCACTGACCTCCCTCCTCCCGCCCCCCCCCACCCCTGGCGGCTTCAAGGCCGACAGACTCCCATCAAGGTGTCCTCCAGTTATTTCGGGGGGTCTCATTGATCTCACTGCGATTTGAACCAAGTATCTGTCTTCTATATTGGCCTCTTCATCAGGCTACAGAGCCAAGGTTGTTGGGGGTCCCCGCCGCATCGTGGTCACCACCTGGCTGAGAATTTTCTCTGCGGGTAACCATGGCTCTAACATGCTTTTCCTTAACTTAACTTCTCCATATCGCCGGTGAATAAAGGCTATAACTTCTATAGCAACATACCTCTTTTAAACGTTGGGGAATAATGAAAAGAAGTACAGCAAAATAACTTAAAATTGCCAAAGATGAGCCTTGGCTTTGAGTCTCTTGGCTCGAAGGCAGGCCCACAAGCCAGTAAGCTCCTAAAGAATACCCTCTCTGCTTTCCATGATCTCTAAGGGGCTGTTTAACTCACCGTCCCAGGACCAACAGGATTTGTTGTGGCTACTGGCGTTCCATCTATTATGATTGGAACCCGCCAGCTCGGAATACGTATGACAATTGGCCACCAACAGCCGTAGGTCACGCTAGCAACTGGTGGGCTTTCTTCTAGCTTAGTCCTGCCCACCCAACCTGGAGTTCCGGTGCGTTTAACGGTTTTCAAGGATGATTGATTGACAGCAGATCTGACCAATCCCTTCAGGGGAAACCCCACTCACCTAACAGGGGCCTGGTTGGCGCCAAAAGCAAAAACAGAAAACTCACAATGTATCTGATACTGATACATTTCTTAACCAATTGAGTCACCCAGCCTGCCCTCTGATACTGATACATTTCTTAAAAGACCCGAGTTTCTTTGTATTTAAAAATACCACCTAGGGAACATCAGCAGGTGAGCCAAGGTTGTTCTGTGCAAAACCTACGGTGACTGAAATCCTGACTCTCCGCTGGGTATCCTCTGACACCACCCCATTGCGGGGGGGGAGGGGCGTCAAGCTCCCCAGGTGGTCTCCCCTGAGGCGCGAGGGGGCGGGGCAAGTGGGTGATGGGGTAAGGATGGGATCCTCATTATAAACTGACAAGGGCGGAAGTCTAGACTCCCCACTCTGGCCGTTGCTGACGTGGGTGAGGGTGAAGCCATAGTTTTTTTCCGTGGCGTTTGGCTAGAGAAGATCTATCTAAAATTTTATGTCTTGCTGGGTCACGCCTTTCCTGGTCCTTTGTCTAGAAAAAGCAAGGCAAGGCTCAGTCGGTGGAGCCTCGGACTCTTGATCTTGGGGTTGTGGGTTGGAGCCCCAGGTTGGGTGTGGAGATTACTTAAAAATAAAGTTAAAAAAAGAAGAAGAAAAGAAAAAGCAGAATTTTGTGGGGGCTTTATTTGTCTGTGCTGGTTGGTGTTTCACACATATCTTTTTCTACTCTTGTGAATGGAATAGATTTTTTTCCTGTCTCTGTTATTGTTAAAAGAAAGCTATTGGAATATAATAATAGAATGCTAATTATAAAATCTAGGTGCTGTGTATATTGGTATTCAAAGTCTTTAAACTTTTCTGTACATTTGAAAATTTTTATAATAAATGTTGGAAAATAAAACGAGAGGGAGTTATTTTATAATATTTCCAAAAAAAAAAAAAGAAAAAAACAAAAGCTATGGGATTCAGTATATTTATCCTACATACCACTTGTATTAGTTAGGATTCTTGTTTGCGAGTGACAGAAACCCAAGTTGAATAAGCTTGAGGAAAATGGAATTTATTGGCTTCTATAACTGGGAAGGACAGGACAGATCTCAGACACACCAGGATCCAGAGACTCAAATGACCAAATTCTCAATCATCTTTCCATCTCTCTTCTTTGCTTCTCTCTTCTCTGTATTGCCTCATTCTCTAAGACTCTTTCACGTGGTAGAGACATGGAAACCAACTGCTTTGGGGTCACATCCTTACAGTTTAATATCCAAAGAAAAGAGAAAGCTACTTCTTCTTTTTTTAAAGATTTTATTTATTTATTTGACAGAGAAAGATCACAAGTAGGCAGAGAGGCAGGCAGAGAGAGAGGGGGAAGCAGGCTCCCTGCTGAGCAGAGAGCCCGATGTGGGGCTCGATCCCAGGACCCTGAGATCATGACCTGAGCCGAAGGCAGAGGCTTTAACCCACTGAGCCACCCAGGTGCCCCGAGAAAGCTACTTCTTTACCTCTGATTTGGATTATGCCAAGGAAGGTCTTATATCTCTGGCCTAGGACACATGCATACCCCCTTGGAGCTGCCATTGTGTCCAGCAGAGTTTGATATTATGATTAACCCATCCTGGGTTAGGTGCACAGGCATGTGTGTGGAGGGTGAATGGGGCATGGTACTATTCATTACCTGTCCCACCAGGGCTATATTGAAAGGACAGTGAAGGAGGAACAGCTCTCTAAAGGAAGAGGAGTGCTATTACTAGAATCAGGGAAGAAAGAATGCTGAGCAAACCAAAACAGCAGATGTCCACTATACAGACTTCTTAGTTTTAATAGTTTTTAAATTGCATTTCTTGGATTCTCAATGCATATAACCATATCATCTGTAAAGAATTATTCTTTTTTAAATAATTATTCTTTTAGATTTATACAACTTATTTCATTTTCTTGGCTTATTACATTTTAAAACCTTCAAAACACCATAGAGGACATCTGTACCTTATTCCTGAATTTGATGGGGGATAACTTGATCATGATGCTTACGCATGGCTTTTTGATACTCTTTCCTATGTTTAGAAAGTTCTCTTCTATTCTACTGTACTTAGAATTTTTTTTTAAAGATTTTATTTATTTGTCAGAGAGAGAGAGAGCACAAGCAGGCAGAGTGGCAGGCAGAGGCAGAGGGAGAAGCAGGCTCCCCGCTGAGCAAGGAGCCCGATGCGGGACCCGGTCCCAGAACCCTGGGATCATGACCTGAGCTGAAGGCAGCCGCTTAACCAACTGAGCCACCCAGGCGTCCCTGTACTTAGAATTTTTAACAAGATTTTATTTCTGTATTTGACAGAGAGAGCACGAGAGGGGAGGAGGGGCAGAGGGAGAGGGAGAAGCAGGCTCTCTGCTGATGTGGGGCTCAGTCCCGGGACTCCACAATCTCGACCTGAGCCAAAGGCAGACGCTTAACTGACTGAGCCACCTAGGCGCCCCCTGTACTTAGAATTTTTATAAGGAATAGCTGCTGATTTGTATCTAGTACCTTTTGGCCATCCACGGACAGACAAGACTACATAAAAAATAAAAATTTTGTAACGGGCAAAGTACAGAAATCACCTGGAAACAGTAAGGGGAAAAAAAAAACGGAATGTAGACTCCACCTTCCATGAAACTAAGAGATAAATGTTACATGAAAGCATAACTTGTGAAAATGGGAAGCAGGTTGACAGGTTAACTGAAAGATGCTAGCTAGCACTAGCAGAAGCACTCACAATATAGTATGAACTGTTCTAAGTGCTGCACATATGGTACCCCAGCAAAGAGGTTTATTATTTGTAGAAACTGAACCAGAGAGAGATCTGGATGCTCATGATATGGCCGATTCTGCTTGTGAAAGTTACCCAGGTTGCCTAAGTGGGTAGGTTGTGGGGGCAGGTGAGGAAGGCGGCACTCTAGCTTGGTCAGTAGAAACCTTGTCCCTAGTTCCTGGGGACAACTCCTGGAGAGGCCTAGTGGTGGCTGATGGTTTCTGAGGGCTCTTGGTGGCATTTGCATTAAAGACCTCTCCTCCTAAAAAAAAAAAAAAAAAAAAAAAAAAAAAAAAAAAAAAGGACCTCTCCTCCTGAAGCTGAGGGTGGATCTACCTCCAGAAAGAAGGCCTAGTCTTTAAAACCAGAGTTCCGACTGTTGGAGGCATGATCTCTGGCTACTCTACAATGTCGGCTTTGCAAGGGCTTAAGGACGTCAAAGGCCTGTCTCTTGGGGCAGAGGGTGGTGGGGAGCAGAGGTTGCTGTCACAGGAGGCCTACTTGAGCTTGAACTTGACCTGTCAGCCCTGTGGGGGTGGGTGGAATTGGGAGAAGCCCCAGAGGGTGGAGGCTTTGTCTCTGGGAGATGTAATTGACATTAGCCGAGGCTACCATTTTTTGTACAGGATTCTGTAGGATATATCCTTCACAAGAGTGCACATTTGAAGGTGTATGTGGGAGGAGAGTGAGAGGAGCCTGTAGTCTGTCAGCCTTGTGCCCTCATGCAGGAATGCCCCTATCAGCAGAGAAAGGCAAGCTTTCTTACAATTGGCCTATCCGAAAGGGTGCCATTTTCTGATTAATTTATCCTGAGGGGGCACTTTTTTTTTTTTTTTTTTTTTTTTAGTTTTTCTCCTCTGAGGATTCTGACTGCTAGTGGCCAGCTTCGCTCTCTCAGAAGCACTGATATGCAAATACTAGGTTTCTAAATACTAATGGGCCTTAATTAGTAGTCCTGAGTAATCAGAAGCCTGGGCTACAAGAAGCCCTTTCCCCTTGCCTCCCAGAGCGAGTCCTAGCCACTCTCCTTGCCTCAGGCAAATTGACATAAGAAAATTACTTTGGTCAGATTAGATCGAGAGGGTAGCCTTAGGCACTGGTAACTTCATCCCTATCTTCTCCACCCCAAATCTTTTAAAAGGACCAAGAGTGGTATAATTAAAGGGAAGTGTACCATCAACAGTTCAGAATTTGTGAAGAATCCGTTGAGGATAGAAATCAGATATAATCATATTGATAAGAGAGGAGGAGGAGCCCTGTCTAAAACATGCAAGAGAAAACTACTGGAGCAAATCCAGAGAAAATCAAATCTCAGAATGAATAGAAAAAGCAGTGTGGGGGGGTGGTCCCTCCAGTCAATTAAAGAATTACATTCCGAAAAGAAGGATCAGCTCAGCCCCTCTGTGACCAGCCCTGCCCCTCCATCCCTCCACTCATTCCAAAGTAAAAGCCTAAACTTTCACACTGAAGGGAGCTATGTGCTTCCCAAACTTGGCTTGTGTGAGTGTAGGATTCTAGAAAAAAAAAAACCAGAGCAGACCTTGGTATGTATAATCTAGACTTCCACAAAATATACGGAAAAACAACCAAAAAAAGAGAAGCACCTCTGGCCAGGAGAGAAATACCCTCAAGTCCTGTGCTGTCAGAGTAAAATTGTTTTGGCAATTTGCGGGGATTCAGGGGAACAGCATTTCTATCACCTCAATACCCACTCACTTTAAAGTGATGCCTCCAGGGGCACCTGGGTGGTTCGATTGGTTAAGCGTCTGCCTTTGGCTCAGGTCATGATCCCAGAGTCCTGGGATTGAGCCCCACGTCTGGCTCTCTGCTCAGCAGAGAGCCTGCTTCTCCCTCTTCCTCTGCCTGCCACTCCCCCTGCTTGTGGACTCTCTCTCTCTCTCAAATAAATAAATAAATAAAATCTTAAAAAAAATGACACTGATGAGATAGATATTGGCTAGGCTGTGCAGGGCCTCAGAGGCTATGCTAATGATTTGTGTCTTTATCCTAAGCGCAGTAGGCATTATTGAAAAGATTAAAAGTGAAAAAGACTATCGTGTCTGTAAAAGGTATTAGATGAGGGGCAAATATCAAAGCAGGGATCTCAATTAGAAAGCTACAAACTACATTTCTGGTGAAAAAAGAAGATACCTTAGTGTTGGGGAGAGTGGTAGACATCGAGAGAGAAGAGAGCTTTAAGGGATGCTTAACAGGCGGGACGCCTGGGTGGCTCAGTCGGTTAAATGTCTGCCTTTGGCTCAGGTCAAGATCCCAGGAGGGATCAAGTCCCACATCTGGCTCCTTGCTCGGTGGGGAGCCTGTGGCTCCCCATGCTTGTGCTTTCCCTTTCTCTCTCTGGCAAACAAATAAATAAAATTTTAAAAAAAGAAAAGAAAAGAAAAATCCATAATTGGTAACATTGGTAGCATTCTGTGGTCTAAATACATTTAAAAAAAAAAGATGCTTAGTAGGCAAAATTGATAGGGCTTCAGGATGGGTTGTGCATGAAAATAAGACAGAGGGGGAACATGGCAAGGATGACTCCCCGGTTTCTAGCTTTTGCAAATGGATGGATGATGGTGCCATTCACTGAGATAGGGAACACTGCAAGAGGACCAGATTATTGTTCTTGGCTTTTAAGGGGAAGAGGAAGAGAAGAGTTTGGTTTTGAATATGTTGAATTTGAGGTGCTTTTGAGACATCCAAGAGGAGATGTATATTAAGCACTTGGATAAAAATGTTTGGAGCGCAGAGAAAAGTTGGAGATACAAATTTATGAGATATATGAACAGCTGGTAATTGAAGTCCAAGATTTTGATGAGATTTTATTTTTATTTTTAAAATTATTTAATTAATTTATTTATTTGACACAGAGAGAGCACTTGAGAGAGAGAGAGCATGAGTGGGGGTGGGGGGGAAGGGCAGAGGGAGAGGGAGAAGCAGACTCCCCGCTGAGCAGGGAGCTCAATGTGGGGCTGGATCCCAGGACCCCAAGATTATGACCTGAGCCCGAGGCAGATCTTTAACCAACTGAGCCAGCCAAGTGCCCCTTAATTATTTCGGGGGGGGGCAGAGGGAGAAGGAAAGAAAGAGAATCTTAAGCAGGCTGCATACTCAGCTCAGAGCTGGACTCGGGGCTCTATCCCACAACCCTGAGATCAAGACCTAGGCCAAACCCAAGAGTCGGATGCCCAACCGACTGAGCCACCCAGGTAAGATTTTAAAGTTTCTAAACTTTAAGGTTTTTAAATTTAAAGATTTTAAATCTCACCCTGGATGAGATTTTAAAGTGAGAAAAGGGGCTAAACTAAGTCGAATGTTAGCATTTAGTGTTTGAAAAAAGGAGGATAAGGAGCAACCAAAGAGGTATGCGAAAAGCAAGGAGAGTGATGTGTTAGATATAAACCAAGGAAAGGGAATGTTTCAAAAAAAGGGAATGGCAGTGTGGAGGTTCCTCAAAAAATTAAAAATAGACTACTGTATGACCCAGCCAATTCCATTTCTGGGTATTTACCTAAAGAAAAACAAAAACACCAGTTTGAGGAGATAGATGCACTCTATGTTCATTGAGGCATTATTTTTTTAAAGATTTTATTAAGTAATCTCTACACCCAGCATGGGGCTCAAATCCACAACACCGAGATCAAGAGTCGCATGCTCCACTGACTAAGCCAGCCAGGTGCCCCTATTATAGCATTATTTACAACAGCCAAGATATGGAAATGACCTAAGTGTCCACCGATAGATGAAAGGATAAGGATATATATATATACACACACACACACACACACACATATATATCCTTTATATATATTATATATATATATAATGTTGATATATATATATAAACACACTAGGATAATACTCAGCCATAAAAGAGAATGAGATCTTGCCATTTTTGACAGCATGGAGGGACCTAGAGGGTAAGTGAAATAAGGCAGAGAAAGGCAAACACCATATGATTTCACTTCTATGTGGGTTCTGAAACACGAAACAAACAAAACAAGACAGAAACAGACTCATAGATACAGGAAACTGTTGGTTACCAGAGAGGGGAGGGGTTGGGGGATGGGTGAAATAGGGGAAGGGGATTAAGAGGTATAAACTTCCAGTTATAAAATAAATAAGTCATAGGGATGTGAAGTATAGCATAGAGAATATAGTCGATAGTATTAAAATAACTTTGGTAACAGTAACTAGACTTAATGTGAGGATTGTTTCATAATGTATAAAAATATAGAATCACCATGATGTACACCTCAAACCAATAGGCTTTGGTGTGTCGATTATATTTCAATTTTAAAAAGAGAAAGAGAGAATGGTTACCTGTGACAAGAGCTGCCTACAGGACAAATAAATGAGGATGAAAACATGTCTCTTACATTTAGCAACATGAGGGTCATTTTGGACTGCTCCGGTTATTCATTTCTGCGTAACACACAATCCCAAAATTTAGTGGCTTAAAATAAAAATTTAGTTATTATTATCATATCTCATGATTGTTTCATCAAGAATTCAGACAAGGGACATCTGGGATAGTTCATTTCTGCTTACTGATGTCTGGGGCCTCAGCTGCGGTGACTTGAATAGTTAGGAACCAGGATATTTGGGGACAGGTTGGCATCTTTCTCTCTAGACAGCATCCACACGGTTAGCTTGAGTTTTCTCACAGAAGGGCAGACTCCGAGTAGGCAGCCTTGTTACGTGATGCCTCAAGAGTCCAAGGGTGAGTGTTCTAAGAAGCCCAGGTAGCAGCTGCAAAGCTTCTTATGACCTAGCCTTATAAATCCCAGAACATCACTTCTGCTGCATTCTTTTGGTTGAGCAAGTCACTAAGGCTAGTCCAGATTCAGGAAGAGGGGACTTAGACAAGAGAGGGAGGGGGGAATGGGGGAGAGAGTGGGAGGGAGGGAGGCTGAAAAATCAAGAGAGAAAAGCGATAATTGATAGGGTAAGATTTCTGAGAAAGCAGAAAGGTACATAATTCGAAAGACATGTGGAGAGATCACTCTGAGAAGGAGGAATAGCTCTTCTGTTGCTATAAGAACGAGAAAAGTTAAATGGAATGGGCTGGGGTAGGTGGTCGTAAGTTCTGTTTGGAAACAGAAAGATGAGGGCAGGTCCATCTTCTTGTTGCTCATATTGATCCGACTTTGGCTATTGGGATCTTTGAGTTAACCCCTGCATCCCTTTGACATACCTGTCATTGCAGGGTTGTTTGTTTGTTTGTTTGTTTTTGTCCGTACTTTTGTTCGGTTTTTGAAAATTTGAAAAATTTCTGACACCCCAGGCTCATCTTATATTTTTCCTGCTCCAGTCCTAGAGGCAACCATTTCTCCTCGGAGATTGGAGGAAATTTGGTAATATCTATTAAACTGAAAATCCATTTAAACTTCAACCTTGTAATTCTATTAGGTATATAGCTTAAAGAAATAATAGCATTGTTTTGAAAGAGGTATGTGCCAGCAATTTTTTGTGTGTGAGCATTTTAAATATATTATTGTATATGTTAATAATTCATTTAACAAATACTTCTTGCATGCTTATCATGAGTTCAGCACTATTCTAGACCTTGGGAATGCAGCAGGGAATTAGACAAAATCCCTACCCTCTTGGAGCTTACAACTTAGTGGGAGAAACAATTGACAAAACAAATATGTATAAGTAATATTACTGTAAGGCAGTCCTGTCAGTCAGGATACTGGCAAAAAATAGATGGTACATTCAAACACAAGAATTGATGAGTTTAGGGGTCCCTGGGTGGCTCAGTCCGTTAAGGGTCTGCCTCTTTGATCTCCGCTCAGGTCTTGATCCTCAGGGTCGTGAGTTTGAGCCTTGTGTTGGGCTCCACACACACAAAAAAAATTGATGAGTTTAATGAAAGAGTATTTACAAAATTCTGAACAATGTTAAGGGAGATAAGCAATAATTAAGCACCCAGAATAGGAGAGGGAGAGGGAGACATTACCACAGCTTGGCATTAAGAGGCAAGGGAAGGGAGAAGTTAACCCAGACCTGAAGAGAAATATAGCAATAGCTGAGACTCACCAGATAGGAATGTGGCAGGTCCTGAAAAAATCATGGTAGGGAGGGGAGCTGGGAAACAAATACCACAACTTCAGTCTCTCCCACTTCCTATCTCTTGAGGGTATCTCTCCTAGGCAAAACCCAAAGGGGAAGCCAGAAGGCAAGGAAGCCTACTGTTGCAGGGCTTAGAGCAAGGTGGAAAGGGATAGAGTGGATCTGGACAGACTAAGTGAGAATATTCAACATAGTAGTGATAAGTGCTATGGGCAAAAGAAGGGTAAAAGAGATAGAGTAAAATGGAGCACTATTTTAGATAGTATAAGGATGAGGTGGCATTTGAGTAATGGCATGGATAAAGTGAGGGAGGGAGTCATGTGAATATCTGAGAGGACACTCTAGAGGGAACAAAGTAAAAGGGCCCTGAAGTGTTATTCATATACACAGTGAAATATTATACAACAATCAAAATGAATGAACCGCAGCAACATGCAAATATACATGGATGAATCTTAGAAAATTAAATATTGGGACGCCTGGGTGGCTTAGTCGGTTAAGTGGCTGCCTTTGGCTCAGGTCATGATTCCAGCGTCCTGGGATCGAGTCGCACATCGGGCTCCTTGCTCAGCGGGGAGCCTGCTTCTGTCTCTGCCTCTGCCTGCCACACTGCCTGCTTGTGCTCTCTCTCTCTCTCTGACAAATAAATAAATAAAATCTTAAAAAAAAAATATTAAAAAATAAAATAAAATAAAGTCACTAGATGAGTTTCCCACTTAAAAAAAAAAATTAAATATTGAGGAGAAAAATTATGTTCTGAAAGAGTACATATAGCCGAATAACCTTTTTATAAAGTTAAAGCAAATTATAATAAAAATATATACTTTTAAGAAAGATATATCTATATATGTATGTATATACACACACTCCCAAACACATACATACGTATAATAGAATTGTATTAAACAGAGTGCCACAGAATGATGACCACCAGATTCAGGATGATGGTTCTTTGCCAGGATGGGGGTGGGGGAGAGGCAGGGGAATGAGACTGTGGGCCATGTAGTTAGATTTGGTTATTAGGTTCATGGATACTTACTAAAAATGAGCTATACTTGGATTAATAATGAGAATGTGTCATTAATCAAGGACTATGATTAATTTAATTCTGTTCATCTGAGGAGCAATGAAAAAAGGCTCTGAGAAGCCAGGGACCATGCTTGGCATTCTTGTGGAATAGCAAGAAGAAGTAGAGGGGTGGATGAGGGCCAGATCGTGTAGGGTCTTTAGGTCATGGTGATAACCTTGGATTTTATTATATTTATTTATTTTATTATATTTATTATAACTCAGATAGGAAGCCACTGGGGGTTTTGAGCAGGAAAGTTACATGATCTGATTTATGCTTTATTTATTTATTTATTTATTAAGCAGGCTCCACACTCAGTGTGGAGCCCAACGCAGGGCTCGAACTCACGACCCTGAGGTCAAGACCTGAGCTGAAAGCAAGCATCAGATGCTTAACCGACTGAACCAGTCAGGTGCCCCTACCTGACTTATGTTTTAGCAGGTTCACCCTATCTGCTGTAAAAAGTGACTGTAAGGTGGGGGCAGGCACATGAATGGAAGCCAGAAGGCAAATTAAGAGGCTAGTTTGGTAGTCAAGGTGAAAGATGATAGCAGACTTGACTAGGTCACAGTGGTGGAGGTATGTGAAAAGTGATCAGATTTTGGATAAATATATATATGTATGAAAATATGCTCTAGGTGCAGCATGAGGCTTGAACTCATGGCCCCGAGATCAAGAGTTGCATGCTCTACTGAGTGGAACCAGCCATGTTCCCCAGAGTTTGGATATATTTTGAGAGTAAAGGTGATAGTATTTGCTGATGGACTAGATGTAGGATGTGAGAGTGATGACACAGATGATTTTTGACCCAAGAAAATAAGTGGATGGCATTGCCATTTACTGAGATGGGAAGATAGCAGGTTGGGAGATGGAAACAGAATGGAGGATGTACAGAGCCATAGAGATGAGAGTGGGTCAGATGAGGGGTGGTGACTAGAGAGTCTGGGGCTTCTTATGGGACTAACATAAATGGAGATAGATGTTCTAATGAAAGCAGTCCCTGGTGGACTCAAGGTAGATAGTGATGATGAGGTTGTAGGGAGCACTGCATGTCTGGACTCTTGTAGATAGAGGTGAGGAAGTTTGGGGAGGCTTGAAATTTGCCCCACTCTAGGCCCCCTCTCGACTGCTGTTGACATTGGATGAAAACCTCTAGGAGGGGTTAGTCCCAGTGTATGAGTTTTTTCTTGTTTTCTGCCAGGGGCAGGGCTGTGTATGGGGTCCTCCGTGACCTCCTGTTGATACAGTTGAGGACTTTCGAGATTAAGGTAAGTGTTAGAGCACAGGCCCCTGACCCCTGACGATGGGAGGCCAGTGGAAGGTGTGAGGAGCCTTGGAGTTCTGTGGCTCCATCCTACCTTTCAGTCCTCTTGTAGGTGACGATCAGAAGCAGACTAGTTAAATTATGGTACACACGTACAATGGAATGCTCTATAGCCATCAAAAGCAATGAAACATATCTATCTGTCTCTCATCTATGGTCTGACATAGGAAAATCCCCAAGATGAAGTGGCGGCGTCGGCCCCGGGAGTAGGAAGGGGCCAGGGCGGCAGCGGAGCGGAGCGGCTGCCCGCGGGGAGCAGGCCGGCCGCGGTGCCATATTGCGCGACCTCCGACCTCCCTTCAAATTCCTGGTGATTGGCAGTGCGGGAACTGGCAAATCGCGTCCTCTTCATCAGTTCATTGAGAATAAGTTCGAACAGGACTCCAAGCACGCAGTCGGCGAGGAGTTTGGATCTCGGGTGGTGAACATGGGTGGGAAGACTGTGAAGCTCCCGGTTTGGGACACAGCCGGCCGGGAGCCGTTTGGGTCAGTGACACGGAGTTGCTACCGACGGGCGGCTGGAGCCCTGCATGGACGCCGCGTACAACTCGCTGGCCGCCTGGCCGGGGCAGACGCCCGCACGTTGGCTAGTCCCCGCATCGTGGCCAGCCTCTGTGGCTTCAAGAAAGACCTGGACCCTGAGCGCGGGGTCACTTTCCTGGAGGCCTCCCGCTTTGCCCAGGAGAGTGAGCTGATGTTCCCGGACATTAGCGTCCTCACAGGTGAGAACGTGGAAGAGGCTTTCCTGAAGCGTTCCCGCACCGTCCGGAACAAAATGGGTTCAGGCCAACCTGACCCCGAGAGAATGCGCTCCGACATTCAGTACGGGGACGCTGCGCTCCGCCCAGCTGTCACAGCCTCCGAGCTCCCACGCTCTGGCCCCGCTCAGCCCTGTAGCTGCTGAGAGGGGCGGAGCCAGCTCACCTATTCTCCAGGACCAGCCCTGCCCTTCTGGCTGGGGCCCAGACCCAGGCCCTGGGAGGCCGAGTCCCTCCCCTGGCCTGACCCCAGAGAAGCTGCCCCACCGCCTGTCCCCCTTCCCAGGGCCTGGCTGAGGGGCGAGACTGAGCCACGGGGGCAGGGGGAATCCGTACCTGCTGCTGGTTCCTCCGTCTTGGTTAACCCCTCTCCCCTCTGAGCCCCTAAGCATACTCGAAGAGTTCCTGAAGCCGGAGACCCGGCCATTTGGTCCCAGCTCCCTGCCATTGCCAGTCCGTTAAAAACTAGTGATAGTTTTATGTGTATCCTTCCAGAAATTTTTTGGTGTATTTACATGTACATTGTACAGACGTGCTTTTAAAAAACATAGGTAGGATCATACAATGCATGCGGTTTTGCTTTTTTCACTTTATGGGTGAACTATATCTTGGAGGGTGTTTTTTTTTTTTTTCCCCTTTTGTAAACAATGCTTTATGGGGGGTGGAGTGGGGACTGGATAGGCTGCGAACCAGATGCCAGGATCTTCAGTGAATGAGTGTGACCAAGTGGTATGAAACTTAGAGGAAGAATTGGGGTTTTTCACCTGAGGGTGAAGGAAGAATTATCTGGAAGTTGTGATGTGGCTGGAAGAGGATGCCCACCTCACCTCTGACTCAGCAGTACATTCATGTATTGGTATAAATCACTTTCACTTGAAAGGTTTGCAAGGGAAGCTCCATTCTGATGGGAAAGCCATGAATATTCAGGGATGAGTTGGAAGATAGTAGGAGAGTTTGTTAATCAGAGTGGTGTTCTAGAAGCCACAGGAGAAGCACTTGGAAGTTAAGGTAGAAATGACAGGTCAGGCGGGGGGAGAAGCAGCACAGAGGAATATGGGGAAAACAGTAACAATACGGTAATTTAATAGTAACAATAATAGGGGCACCTGGCTGGCTTAGTTGGTAGAGCATGGGACTCTTGATCTTAGGGTCTCGAGTTCAAGAAACACATTGGGGGTAGAGCTTACTTAAAAAAAAATAACTAACAGTGCTTTGCATGGATTATCTCATTTAATCCTTGTAGCAACCTCATAAAGTGGAGCCTTTATTGTATAGATGAGAAGATGGGCACAGAATTCAAGTCACTTGCCCAAGGTCACATAGCAAATAAGTTGAACTGGGTGCTTACATACTGGGCAGGGAAAGAGGAAAACAAGGATGTGAATGAGCGTGGTGAGTTCGACTTGTCACAAGTTTGGCAGGGTGGTCAGTCCTAACAGTCCTCTGATACATGAGAGGCTCTCAGCTCTCTCCAAATTCACCTGTATTTGGCACTGGAGGCAGGAGCTGCTGTTTTGTTGGCATTCCTTATATTGCTCAGTATGGAAGGATTCAGGCCTTGGTTGGGCCCAGTGCATTTGCTCACCTGTGCTCTGCAGCATGATTGCTGGTGGGGGTAGTGGTGTGATTCTTAGGTATGCCTTGCCCTTGTGGGGGGAGAAAGCCGGGCTGCAGAGGGCTCTAACGTGTAAGGCCGAGAGGCAATTTGTGGGAGAAGTGACCTTAATGTAAGACATCACAGGCTGTAGATTCTGAGAGATGTGAGGCCCAGCAGGGGTCTGGCAGTGGCCCAATTCTTTCTTGCAGTAAAAGCAGTTCCTCCAGTGTTCAAAGCTGTGGCCTAGCTCCTAAAGAAACCTCTCTTTACTGGGTGCTCAAGGGTTTTGGTGCCACACTTATTGCTCGAGGAAGCTTATGAAGAAGAAAAGGCACTCTTACTGCAAATTTCCCTGGGCAGCATTTTAGAGACTTGTGTCAAGATGACCCTAAAAAATCCTTTCAAAAGTTTAAGGAAGCAAATACCATTGTTGAACATTTAATGTTTATTATAGCTAGGTTATTTATTTTAGTAAAATGTATGATAGACTTGGGTTTTCTGTGTACTATGCTGCCTGTACACTGAAGAACCTTCTAAGTTACACAGAACGTTTATGCACAAATTACAGTACAGAGAGCATGTATGTCTAAAACATAAAGGTCCTTCATAACTACTTATTGCACAAATAAATGAAGTTCATTATTTTAATTTTTTTAAAGATTTCATTTATTTATTTGAGAGAGAGAGATAGAGAGAGCACAAGTGGGGGGGAGGGGAAGTGGGAGAGGGAGAAGCATGCTCCCTGCTGAACAGGGAGCCCCACACTGGGCTGGATCCCAGGACCCTGGGATTGCGACCTGAGCCGAAGGCAGATGGCCAACTGACTGAGCCACCAGGCGCTCCATTATTTTAATTTTTAAAAAGATTTACTTATTTATTTGAGAGAGAGAGAGCACGAGTGGGAGGGACAGAGGGAGAGAGACTCCTCAAGCATACTCTGTGCCCAACGTGGGGCTTAATCTCACGACCCCGAGATCAGGGCCTGAGCAGAAACCAAGAGTTTAACCAAGTTGCTTAACCAACTGTACCACCCAGGTGCCCTACTATTTTAATTTTTTTTCATTATTTTAATTTTTGAAGAGGTTTAGTTTGGGGCATTTCTTCTTTTATGACATGTTTGTTATAGCAATGATTTATTTGAAGACGAGTCCTTTGTCAGGAGCAAACCCCCAATTATAACCTTGGAAAAACAAAATCTACTTTATGATGATATCATTTACAACACAAACCCAGGAACACATTGCAGTGAAAATCAGGCCCTGCTTATGTATTTGTGTAGGTGGGTTGTGAATGAAGGTATTCATCCACACATACAAAACTAAATACGTCATTAATACTAGTGACCTAACTTGGCATTTGTCATAAGTCAGATGCAGTTTCTGTGATCATCAGAGTGTATGAAAGTAGATTAAAACATGTATGTACATGTTGCTATATATCTAGTCCCATGCATATGAGACTTGTCATAATTTGGATAGAGTATGCATGATTTTATAGAATTAAAAGTTAGTTATTATTTCTAGCACTGCAAATATTCAACTTTTTAATTATTACTTTTCTCAAACAGTTTCAAGAAAGTAGAAAGTCCATCTAGGTGTTCTTAATTCTGGGATCTATCAAGTTAAATTTTATTTACTAGTGGAATATATAGTCACTACTATGCTGCTAACATGTATAGATTCAATGGGATCTTTTTTCCATTCATCTCAAGCTACTTAATAACTGTTTATTGTTGTTATAATGTATTTACTGTTACATGGCAGGCTCCCAGGGTGATGTGCCAGGAGAGGAAAGCCGTTTGGCAAGAAGCCTGACAGTGTAGCACCACCAACCACAGCTTGGGGTCTGGGCTTCAGTTTTGCATGTTCATAAACTCAATATTCTAAACGTCACAGAGTTGATTGATGCTGGGAATGTGGATTCACGCTAAGGACATTCACAAGAGACTGATGCATAAAGCAGAATGACAATTTATTAATTTACAAAGACAAACGATTGTTCATGAGGATTTGAATTGAAAATGGCAAATTTGGGGCACTTGGGTGGCTCAGCAGTTGAGCATATGCCTTTGGCTCAGGTTATGATCTCAGGGTCCTGGGATGGAGCCCCTCCTCAGGCTTCCTGCTCAGTGGGGAGCCTGCTTCTCCCTCTCCCTCTGCCCTTCCCTTGCTCTTTCTCTCTCTCTCTCTCTCAAGTAAATAAATAGAATTTTTAAAAATGGCAAATTCTTGTCAGGGAGATCTTATGGGAAACCAAATTATAATCAGAAGAGTGTCCCTACCATAGAATCAAGGCAAGGTGAGTTTGTTGTACAATTCAAATACATAATAGCGTTTATTATGATTGCTCCAAACACCCATCTCCCCAATATAGAATATTTGCTCTCTGGAGAGACTGGCGTATAGGTTTTATAGGTGAGCGCTCATCCACTCAACTGCCTGGGTGGTGCCTGTTTTGTTAGGTTTTGTATTTTTCTATGATTTCTTTGCTGATCAAAACTTTGGATTCACTCTTTTTAAAATTACACTAGTAAAACGTGTTTCTTTGACTGTTACCTCTTCAGTCAGATTAGTCTTGTATAGCTTGCCTAGAGGCCACTCTATTGTCGGGGAAATTAGCTCCCTTGAGTTATAGCCCAACTTGTAGGTATGGTGAGTCAGGGGACAGCACCCTAGTGAATAATTCTATGGGGGCACCTCACTGTGGCCGGTGAATGTGGTTGTCAGATTAAAATACCGGACGCCCAATTACATTCAGATAACAAGGAAATTTTAAAAATATAAGTATAAGTATGTTCCAAAAATTGCAGGAGGTGTAGTCAAAGTTAACTGGATATCCTGTATTACTGCTTGCTAAATCTGGTCAAGCCCACGAATACATTAACAAGATGCCATGAGGCTTGCCTGGGTTCACGGTAGTCGGTAAGCACCGATCCATTCGGCTGTCTCAGGGAACAAAAACGTTCCCACTAAAAAATTGCTTAGGTTAATAAGCAGGTAGCAACCAAACACGGAATAATTTTGGCCCTTTGAGGAACCCGTAACTTACGCAACTACCATAAATGCTGCGTTGATTGATTACCCCACCCCCTTCAGTCTCCTCTTCCTGCAGCTAGAATGATTGCTCTGTCTCTCCTTCCTTCTCTAGTCCCGCCCTTCCAGCTCTCCTCTCTAGAGGGGAATCTGTAGCCCAAAAAGGGCCGGCAAAAGCGCCGACGTGTTTAGAGGAGCGGAAGTAGTCAAATTTCATTGAGAACCGTAAAGTGCGGCTGGCTGGCTCCTTCTCCGGATAACGACAACAGCTCCGACTGTCAGTGCCGGCCTTCCTCGTGTAACGAGGATCTGCCGGACCCTTGCTAATTCAGTTTTTTTTTCCCCATTCCGGGCCCTTCCCTATCGTCGCCCCCTTCACCTTGGATCATGTTCAAGAAGTAAGGACCTGCTGTGGCCTCCATCGGCAGCTCACAAAGGGGGTGGGGGTGGGGGTGGGGAAGAGGACGAGAGCAAAGATCCTCTTTCTCTCTCCCCCGCCCCTACCATCCTTACTCCCTAAGGTCTTCCGTAGTATACTGGGCTCTCGCTCCCAACTTGCAACACTGTAACCTTTCCATCCCTAATCTTCAATCGGGTTTTGATCCTCCCACCCTCATTTTCTTTTTTCTTACCCCTCTTTCTCTTTTGCCCCCTCTCCCAATCCTGTCCCTATTCCTAGGGTTCTACCAATCACATCCTTGCACTGTGATTTAAGGGTATATCCTCTTTAGCTCAGAGAAGAGCCCTGCACTCACTGCCATATGTTTATTAGTTATGAACTGAATAAGGGAAGGCTTGACTTCCTGGGTCATGGGAATGAAGGAGTCTGGGTGACAGGAAGCAAGCGAAGCGGCCTGTCATGCCTATTGCCTAGCTGCCAGATTAACCTTGTCTTGAAAATAGCGTGATTGCCCTATAGGCTATTCAGTGTAAGGAAGACAAAAGTTCTTTGGGAACCTACCTAATGGGTTTATCTTCCAGACTTGGTAGACGCAAAAAGCAAAGGGGGAACACAGGCAAAGGAAGATGGGTTTCGTACATGACATTTTGAACAAAAATAAATAGGGATCTTAGAAATCATCGTCATCATCACTTAAAAAAAATCTCAGCAGATTACATAGCCTAGCAGGGGCCAGTTTTCTGTGTTATATTTGGGCTGGTCTTTTGTGTCTCAGCGCCTGAGGGTTTTTGTTTTGTTTTGTTTTACTTTTGTTTTTTCACACAGGTTTTGTTATAGGTGGGAATCTGTTTGTTCCTGGGTAGAACTGAGAAGGGTTTTCCAGGAAAGACATTTGTGTAGCTGATTACAGATAAGGATGTGAAATATGCCTCCTGTCCCCCCCCCATTGTGTATACATAACAGTTTAATATTGTATTAAGACACTGGTTTTGTGCTGGACAGAATTAAAAGGAAATGGTATTTTAAAAAACAATTTATTTCATAATTATTTTAGACATCTAAATACTTGCTTGGGAATAGATGACTAATTAAAACAATATCTTTAGCTATTTTGATATGTCTGCTTAGAAATGCCTTTTTCTTGCAAAAATCATTTGACAGATTTGATGAAAAAGAAAATGTGTCCAATTGCATCCAGTTGAAAACCTCAGTTATAAAGGGTATTAAGAACCAATTGCTAGAACAATTTCCAGGTATTGAACCATGGCTTAATCAAATCATGCCTAAGAAAGATCCTGTCAAAATAGTGCGATGGTAAGTCTTTATTTTTCTCTATATAAAGCTCAGAGTAGCTGAATATTGTATGACTAGATTGCACTCATAATAAATGGAATTATTTTGCACTCATAATAAATGGAATTATTTTCACATTAACCATTGGTATATTAATTATGGGAGTAGAAAAATAGTATAACTATTTTTAAATTTTAAATATAACTATTTAGTATAACTAAAACATCAATATTTGTATTTTCAAGTGTTTCTCTATGTTCCTGAAAAATGTAGCTCTGTGTATTGATTGTTTTATTAAAGAGTTAAGTGTTTTTTTTAAGAGTTAAGTGTTTTATTCAGACTTGAATTTATTTCAGTTTGTACTGTAGATATTTGTTTTATTGAATTACCTAACAATGAAATTAAAATAATAAAATGTGAAATAAAATTGTAGTAGGTCATATTTTTCTTTTTTTTCCTCTACTGGACTGTTATGGTAGGTGAAACAATTTAAACAGTGTTTTTTTTTTTTTTTTTGCCTGGATATTTAATGAAATATAAAAGAGGTTACTGTATCTCTGTATATGTACGTTTCATATTTTTTGTTATCTAAAGGATGTTTGGCATATTCATTTTAGAAAGAAAATATCTAACTTGGTACTTTGTAACATTTGTCTTACAGCCATGAACATATAGAAATCCTTACAGTAAATGGAGAATTACTATTTTTTAGACAAAGAGAAGGGCCTTTTTATCCAACCCTAAGGTTACTTCACAAATGTAAGTCTTGTGAGAAAATATGTATTTGGGGATATGGAAAGATATAAAAGGAGTTGAGAGTGACTTCTGGTAGTTAACTTATTATTAATACTAGGTGATAGGAATATAAAACTAAAATGAATCCCCATCTTGTGGCAAATCTGAAAAATGCAAATTTTCTCATTAGGCATTCCAGAAAGGCCAAGAAAGAGCATTCATTCATTCATTCATTCAGCAAATATTTATTGAACTTACCGTGTGTCAGGCACTGAGCTAGCTACTTGAGAATATGATGGGAAGCAAAGGCAGACATTGTTCCTGTCCCTATGAAGCTAACAGTCTAGTTGGAAGAATAGAAAACAATTAGATAATTACACATATATGCATGTATACATGTGTACATTAGATAAACACATATATATTCGCAAACTGTGATAAGTGCTGTGAACACTTCCTTCTTTTAAATTTTTTTTTTTTAAGATTTTATTTATTTGACAGAGAGAGAGAGATCACAAGTAGGCAGAGAGGCAGGCAGAGAGAGAGGGGGAAGCAGGCTCTCTGCTGAGCAGAAAGCCTGATGCGGGGCTCAATCCCAGGACCCTGAGATCATGACCTGAGCCAAAGGCAGAGGCTTTAACCCACTGAGCCACCCAGGTGCCCCCTTCTTTTAAATTTGTATCTAGATTTGCCTTGTAGAGATAACTCTGTATAAGGGAAAGCATTGGCTAATTGTGAGAGTCCCAGTTATTGTTAGTTGAGTGCCTAGCTCAGGTGTTATAAAATAATGTTTCTTACATACCTACATTTGTATATTATTAGACTGAGTACATTACAAAAAAAATCCAAAGGAGATACAATCCTCATGAACAAGAGGATTTCAACTGTGAAGTCAAAATTTCTGCTTTTCAAATCAGTATATTTCTGGCATTCTAGCCAAGAGGCAGAAAGAAAGGGAGCAACTGGAGGGCTCTGTAGATGGTAGTGGTAACTTAATGAGTTTGACTTTTGGTAAGACAAGATCAATTTTGAGTTACCTGGTAGAGCAGAGGTCTGGAGCAGTAAGGCAAGTCTTAAAAGAGGTGAAGCATTTCAATATTTAGAAAGGATTATTTACAGTTACTTGATTAAGTATTGATTTCCTCAGGTTAAAAAAGTACAATGGAGAGAAACTGAGTCCTGATGAAATGGGAAAGGTTTAAAATGAAAATATTTTGGTGACATTAGGACATTTTGATGACATTAATTCCTACTTAACCAAAAGAGGACACAGACAAAATGCTCAAATGTATTGCATGAATCTATTGGATCCTGGTTTGAAAAACAAAATTCAAAACCTTCTCCCCCGCCTCAAAAGATATAAAACACTTCCTTAGACTCTTGGGGCAAAATTTGAATATGGTTTGGCTATAAGACAATATTGTGGAAATATTGTTAAATTTTTAGGTATGATAATATTGTGGTTATTTAGGAGAACGACTTTATTTTTAGGTGATACGTACTTATTTATGGTGAAGCATTATGTCTGAAATTTCAAATGATGGAGGACAAAATGCGTGTGCATAAATAGGAAGAGAGGGGCGCCTGGGTGGCTCAGTGGGTTAAAGCCTCTGCCTTTGGCTCAGGTCATGATCTCAGGGTCCTGGGATCGAGCCCCGCATCGGGCTCTCTGCTCAGCAGGGAGCCTGCTTCCCCCCCCCTCTGTGCCTACCTGTGATCTCTCTCTCTGTCAAATAAATAAATAAAATCTTTTAAAAAAAAATAGAGTTAAAGTAAGTAGAGCAAAGAGTTAATGAACAGTTGTTCAATCTACGTGGATGGTGTCCAAGTGTTCCTTGAACTATTCTTATGGTTTTCCTCTATGTTAAGACTTTGCATAATAAGCTGGAGGAGAAAAATGTTCCTATTTAATGATATTTCTAGGAACCAACCTTTTAGGACATCCTAAAGTTATTGATTTGCAAGAAGCACAGTAATATGGTGGTTAAAAGCATACTTGGAGTTAGGTACACTGTGGTTCAATTCCCAGTGCATGTCATTTTTGCCAAACCACTTAAACAGGTCAAGTCACTTAACTTGTTTAAGTTTATTGCCTTATCTTTATTTTTTTAAAAGATTTTATTTATTTATTTGTCAGAGTAAGAGAGAGAGAGAGAGAGCACACAAGCAGGGGGGAGCGGCAGGCGGAGGGAGTAGCAGGCTCTGCGCTGAGCAAGGAGCCCGGGACTAGATCCCAGGACCCAACCCACTGAGCCACCCAGGCATCCCTATTGCCTTATCTTTGAAAATGGGTATATTGTGCCTGCAACAGTCTCCGTGCTTAGCTCTGAGTCTCCTTGGAATCCTCTCCCTTTCCTTCTCCTCCCCTGTGTGCTTTTGCGTTTTCTCTCTCTCTCTCTCAAATAAATAAATAAAATCTTCAAGGAAAAGGATATATTGTATTATCTCCCAGGGTTGTGAGGATTAAATGAGACTGTGTATATAAGGCATCTAACACAATGCTCAGAACACAATGGCTCAATATATGATAGCCACTGTAATGATGTAGTAATTGTTCAAAAAATGTCCACTACTACTATGTATTATTGTCATCATCATGATCAGGATCATCATCATCATATTATTAAAGGGCAAGTATTAATGAGGATGGAGAACTAGAAAACAAATTATGTATAAATGCATTCATTCAGGTTCCTTTTTTTCAATAAGGTGTTTAAATTTGGAGCCATGTTTAATTTATAGTCTCGGTAGAAAGAACACTTACTTGTTCTCTGACTAGTGGGAGGGCTAGTGGTAAGGCATTAAAGTGAATAAATTTTACCAGTTATTATTATTCCTAGGAAGCCCCGAGAGGTCTAAAAAGTTTTGAATCCTTCAGGGAGCCTTTACTTCTTAGATTATGAACTGTTAGTAGACACATACACACAGAAAAATAAGTTTTTTGAGATTGCAAAATGAATTCATGTTCATAGAGTTGGAAAATAGAGAAATGAAATCACCTGTATTTCCATGACCTAGAGATAACCATGGTTAGTATATCGGTGTATTTCTTTTTTTTTTTTTTTAATTTATTTGAGAGAGAGGCAACTCAAGTAGGGGGAGGGGCAGAAGGAGAAGCAGACTCTCCACTGAGCAGGGAGCCCGATGCGGGGCTTGATCTCATGACCTGAGCTGAAGGCAGAAGGTTAACTGAGCCACCCAGTCACCCCTATTGGCATATTTTCATCCAATTATTTGCTATGTTGCGTGTATGTATAAATGTATATATTTTTTCCTTTTTAAGTTGGGCTCTCTGTTAAATAGTTTTTAATTAATAGAGTTTCTTTTTTTAGGACAGTTGTAGGTTTACAGAAAAATGGAGCAGGAAGTACAGAGTTCCCATATACTTCCTACCCTCCTTCCCTTGTTATTAACATTTTATATTGATGTAATGCATTTGTTATGATTGATGAACCAATGTTCATACACTATTATTAACCAAAGTGCACAGTTTACATTAGGGTTCATTCTTTGCATTGTGCATTCTGTGGTTTTGCTAAATGTATAATGTTATGTATCCACTGTTACAGTATCACTGTGTGGTATCATAGAATAGTTTCACTGCCCTAAAAATCCTCTGCTTCACCTCTTTGTCCCTTCCTCCTTCCCCTCCCCTTCCCCTCAACCCCTAGCACCCAGTGATCTCTTTGGTGGTTTTTTTTAATTGTTTTTTTTTTCTCTTAACATTATATTATGACCATATACCATAGTATTACATACTCTCCAAAAGTATGGTTCCATTTTATGTATATTATAGACATAGCTTAAGTAATTTATCTCTTTATTGTTGGACATTTAGGTTGATTCTAATTTATTTCTATTATAAAGAGTAGTAGTACTGCAATAAATATATTTCTACCTAAATATATTATATATCTCTAACTTTTTCTTAGGATAAAGTCCTAGAAATAAATTATTACTGAGTCAAAGAGTTTGAACCTTTTCAAGGCTGTTGATACATGTTGCCAAGTAGTCCTAAAGAAAGATTGTACCCAATTATAAGCCTTCTAGCAGTAAATAAGAATGCCAGTTTTCCTATACTCTTGCTAGCACTGGGGATTACTTTTGTTAAAAATATTTACCAATGTGGGGACCCCTGGGTGGCTTAGTCGGTTAAGTGGCTGCCTTTGGCTCAGGTCATGATCCCAGGGTCCTGGGTTCGAGTGCCGCATCCGGCTCCTTGCTCAGAAGGGATCCTGCTTCTCCCTCTGCCTGCCGCTCCCCCTGCTTGTGCTCAGCCTCTTTCTATCTCTATCTGACAAAGAAATAAATAAAATCTTTAAAAAATATTTACCAATTTGATAAGTGAAGAATGGTGTTTCAGTTTTATTTTGCATCTGTCAGAATACTGTAATTTGGGGAAGAATTTGCTCATGTCGTTTGCCTTTTTCTATTGAATCATTAGTCTCATTAATTTATGTAATGTATTTCTTTTCTTCTAGATCCTTTTATCCTGCCACACCAGCAAGTTGATAAAGGAGCCATCAAATTTGTACTCAGTGGAGCAAATATCATGTGTCCAGGCTTAACTTCTCCTGGAGCTAAACTTTACCCTGCTGCAGTAGATACAATTGTTGTATCCTTCCCAGGCTGTAACTGCTGAAAAATGTATTCACAGTATTTTTGTCATTACTGAAAGATCTTTTGTCCAAGAGAAGATTAGATGTACTTTTTGGAGGTTACTGTTACTGTTATCTCATCCTTTTCTGGTTACATTTCAAGATGTGGGAAATAACATCATTTCTTGAGACTAAATTATGTCCCATCTTATAAGTTAAATGGGAACAAGTAATAAAAGAGTCCCAGCTGCGTTTCCGCACAGTTATGGCCCAGTGTTATCAGACTCAGGACGCAGTATAAAGTTTGATTATTGGGGCACCTGGGTGGCTCAGTTGGTTAACACAGTATAAAGTTTGGTTATTGGGGCGCCTGGGTGGCTCAGTTGGTTAAGCATCTGCCCTCGCCTCAGGTCATGATCCCAGGATCAAGCCCTGCATCCAGCTCTCTGCTCAGCGGGGAGTCTGATTCTCCCTCTGCCTCTCCCCCCCACAACCTGGCTTGTGCTTTCTTGCTCACTCTCTCTCTCTCAAATAAATAAATAAAATCTTTAAAGAAAATAATAATAAAACTTGATTATTAATGGAGAGGATATGTATGATATGACGGGATCACTTCTTTGGACATTGGCTTTGCTACTTCTACCGTTGGCTTATCCATATCCATATACACTGAAGTAAAAGCACTCAAAAGGGAAAAGAGCTTAAGTACCAGGTAGAGTATTAGAAGTGGGTAGTGGGAAATATGGACAATTCTCAACTTTCATTTTAAAGTTCATTTTTAAGTTGGCTGTTTGGGCCTCAGAAGATACTTTCTCAAAGAGAAATGTTTAAGTTTCAGGTAGTCCTTAAAACTCATGATGTGGCTGAATAATTGTGCATTATTTTCATTTCTACAGTGGTGGTTAGCTGTGTTCTAGATTAACTAGGTTTTTGTCAACTATCTGGACAGGAGGATGTCTTTTTTTTTTTAAGATTTTATTTATTTATTTGACACAGAGAGAGATCACAAGTAGGCAGAGAGGCAGGCAGAGAGAGAGGGAGAAGCAGGCTCCCCGCTGAGCAGAGAGCCCGATGCGGGGCTCGATCCCAGGACCCTGAGATCATGACCTGAGCCGAAGGTAGAGGCTTAACCCACTGAGCCACCCAGGCGCCCCAGGATGTCTTTTGTCATAGATAAAGTGGCCATTTGTTTCAGGTTGAGAAACTACTTGGTAGGAATAGAGAAATCACTGTGGAGTGGGAAGGCTGTTGGAGTGGGTTTAAGAGTGTGTCCTGTACTTAAAAGGACAATATCCTCTGTTGTGGCAGTTATACTTACGGGGTAGTATAAAGTGTGTGTTCATATCTTAGAAGCAGCTTATATTGACATAGATACTGGTCACATAAAGGTGCTCAAATATTTTTGGAACATCGAATGAACGTATGAACTGAAAGTGAGATGGAGAAAATGGAGAATAGTATTGTGAGGACAGGGTTTTTTTTTTTATGTTTATGATTTTTCTAAGTGTCATAGGTTAATAGTTCTGGAGTTTCCCTTAAAGGGAAAATTTAAAAAGCCTGTGCTTTTTAAATAATTTTTATTTTGAAATAATTATAGACTTTTAGACAGTTGCAAAACTAGTGCAGAGAGATACTGTGTACCCTTGAATGTTTACTTTGTAGAATATGTACTGCAATGTTTAACATTTTTTAAAAAGATTTTATTTATTTGAGAGGGAGTGTGCGTGAGAGAGCACAAGCGGGGGTAGAGGCAGAGGGAGAGGGAGAAGCAGATTCCGCACTGAGCAGGGAGCCCTATATGGGGGCTTGATCTCAGGACCCCGGGACCATGACCTGAGCAGACACTTAACCGACTGAGCCACCCAGGTGCCCCAGAGTGTTTAACATTCTAAACGCTTCAAATGATAAGCAAGAACATTTTGGTTGTTCTAGAAAGGTTGAAACTTACACTGAGTTCTTAAAGATAGATTGGAGATATAATTATTATTTTAATGTGTCTATTACATAAAACTGCCATTCAGTGATTAAAACATTAGAACACTTATATTTATTTATTTTGCAGTTTTTAATACATGCAAGAAATTTTATCTCTTTTTTTGCATGACTTATTTTGGTTTTGTTGGCATTGGGTTATAGTATTAGCATTTAACTTAAAAACCAAGAATGATAATTAGATTCATTCACTTATCATTTATTGAATATTTACAATGTGCCTACAGACTCTGCTAGGTCCCTGTCCTCAAGGAGTGTTGATGGTCCGGGTGAGGATACAAGATGGGTTCAAAGTGGCTTTACTAGTAATGTGATCATTGTTTGACACCCCCCCTCTAAGCCATTTTGATAGATAAATAGTTTTCTTAGCTGTGTGTTTTCAGGCAATCATGGCAGAAGGAAAACAGCATGCTCTGTGTGTTGGAGTCATGAAGATGTCTGCAGAAGATATGTAAGTCTCATGTTAGTCCCCCTAAGCTTTTGAGATATGGGTAACCTACTCAGGAAGCATCAGAATTACAGGTGAAATTTGCTCTCATACATACCACATCTTACAAATATTTAAGCACAGAAGCCTCATTTCTGATTTTTCCTAACACTGAGGAAGCCATTGAAACCTATCTTGTCTCCCGGATTGCATTTTTTCTTAAGCACTCTGAAAAGAACTGTGTGCCAACACAGCTGTTTTATATGTATGTATGTGGTATTTTAGGAACTTCTTATTTAGTATGGTTTAAATTGGGTGGGAGGAAAGATGTTTTGCTGTTAGTTTCTTTTATTTTTTAATTAAAAGAAAAGATTTATTTATTTATTTTTAGAGAGAGAGAAAGAGCAAGGGGAGGGACGGAGAGAGAGAGGGAGAGAGAGAATCCTTGAGCAGACTTCCCACTGAGAACGGAGCCTGAGTCGGGGCTCAGTCCCAGGACCCTGAGATCATGACCTGAGCCAAAATCAAGAGTTGGCTGCTTAACCGACTGAACCACCCAGGCACCCCACTGTTAATTTTTAAACCAGTGACATAGTGCAGTACCACACAGTGTTTATTTCTATTTTGACCTGGTGGTATAGAATATTAAGGAAATAATTAAAGATATGTTACCAAAATATAGTCAATATACTGAAAAACTTTGGAACTCATTTGATGACCAAATTATTCCTATTAATTTTGTTTCACGGGTAAGTGTAACACTTTGATGTTCTCCTGGTATGGTGACATCATTACTTTGTTTCTATAGACCAACTAGTTAGATCACTGGAATCACTTTAAGACAGGAACTGCAGCAGAGTAATGTAGTTTAATGTAGTCAATAATGTTAATGTAATATAAATAAATTCCTTACATGTGGCTCAATAATTGCAAAATAGCAATGCACTTTGAATTATATTTACCATAAGTAAGCCTATAAAAATTCATAACAATATGTTTATATGCTTTTTTTCCTTCTACAGTGAGAAAGTCAACAAAGGAATTGGCATTGAAAATATCCATTATTTAAATGATGGGCTGTGGCATATGAAGACATATAAATGAGCCTCGGAAGGAATGCACTTGGCTAAATATGGATATTGTGCTGTATCTGTGTTTGTGTCTGTGTGTGACAGCAATGAAGACAATACCTCTGTGGTTATGCTGAATAAATTCAACAGATGCTAAAATTCTGTTAGCTTCAAAAATCATTTTAATTTTTCTTAAAGTCAAGTTAAAATTGGGTAGCAAACTTGGACATTAAGAGGTATCTGGTAAGTAATCAAACTCAGACAACTTGATGTCCTTTCTTAGGCTAATGATGTAAAATGAAGGGCAGGACTTGGTAAATGAACTTGATAGTATATGGCTGATCCCCAGAGACTCTGACTACTTACTGGGGCTGGAAGCTAGACTGGAACTTTTCTCCCATTAACCCCTGGAAATGCCCCTTTTCTTTTGTGTGTGTTTTGTGTTTTTTGCTTGTTGTTATTTTTAAACTTTTCATTATGGAAAATTCCAAACATATATGAAAGTATGTGGGGAATAATATAATGGACCTTTTTGTATCCATCACCCAGCTTTAATTCATGGCAAATCTTACTTCATCTGTATCTCGTTTACTCTTTCCCACCCCACTTCCCAATTATTTTGAAGCAAGTCCCAGATATATCATTTTATCTATACTTCAATATGTATCTTTAAAAGATAAATGGTTTAAAAAAAAGCTATCATCACACCTAAAATATCATTATCACACCTAACAAATTTAACTGTTTCTAAATATGATCAAATATCTGGTTCAAATATGTGACAAGTGAACTTGATTGCCTCTTTATTTTTTTGTAATTTTTTTGTAATTTGTTTGCTTGAAATTGGTCCTAGACAAGGTCCATATATTGCATTTGGTGGTTATTTGTTTAAGTCTCTTAAGTTAGAAGTTCTCCCTTTGTCTTTTCCCCTTTAAATTAATGATTGAAGAAATCTGGTTGTTTTGTCTTACAGAGTTTTCTCCTGAATTCTGGATTTTGTCAGTTGTATCACTGTAAAGTAATTTAACTTGTTTTTATGCCCCCTTGTGTAGCCCATAAACACATAGGCTTGATGAGATTCGGGTTGAATTTATTTAGTGCCCTGTCCCAAAGCTGGGGAAACTCATACAACACAGATGCTCAAAACTTCCAGATTTGCATCCCCACTGTATGCCCCAGAGAACATGCATCTCCTATCCTAAGTGTTATATGAAGGCCATGGCCCTATTTCAATAAGAACAGTAAACTTTTGGGAATTAAATGAGAATTAAATGGGAATTTACATAATGACAGTAGGTACTTCTTAATAACCTTGCTGTTCTAGTGTCTCAGTCATTTTCATTTGGTTCTTTACCAATATATGACATATGATTTTATTTTTCAGATGGATACAGACATTTACAAGACTGTGGTGACCGTGTTACAGTTAGAAGTTGGTAAGAAAGGTGAGGGTGGATAGTAAAAAGAGAGAGGCCATTTGGCTGGCTGTTGCAGCTGGGCCTCCAAGATACAACATAGGTGAAGGTTATTGATCCAGGCTCTGACTCTCAGACTGAGAAACTATTCCCCACTAATGAAACTTGTAGGACTCGAGGACTCCCACATTAAAATGTAAATATGTTAATTTATAGCGGTAAGTCTGCTTAGGGTACACAATTAGTAAACAAGAAGTTTCTTGATGAACATGGATAAGAGTAAAGGAAGGTTGAAATTTGGGGGAATATTTCATCTGGGCTGGCATAAGGCTTAGAGAATTTTTCCTACTTCATCATTAATTAGAATGCTTATGTCTCCCACAATCTTTCTTTCCTAGCCTGTGGAGGAACCCTGATATTTTACTTCCTATATCCTTTTTAAGTTCTATGTAGAATATTTTCCTTTGTCATGACAGTTATATTCTACAACTTAGTATATTTTTATATTTTACTATTTATTCCTGATGGATTAAAGCATAAATAGTTTATAAATCATCTTTCAGGGTAGGTTTCTTCAACAGTCTCATTTTATGCTGACTTACTGGTTTCAAATTCAGATGTCTCTCCACTTGAGGGATGAGGCACCTTATTTGAGGCCTGTAGCACCTTACATTCTTAAAAAGAGAATATCTGAGTTATTGATGTCAAAATCAAACTTTGAACCTCTATTTTTGGTACTAAGTTAATGTTAATTGACCGAGATTGCCTATGGAGTGTTAGCAATGAAAAACAAAGCACACACATATTAGAGAAGTTAAAACCTTTAATTGCCTGGTTTCTGAAATAATTTATCCTTATTTCTCACCACTGTTAACAGTGGGTGTAGGGAACACTTTAAAAATATTTAACATCATCATCTGTGCTTGTTTTTCCTACTATGCTGAGGTACAGTGACTCTGTTGCCTTGGTGATGTGGACTAAATATATATGTTTTCTCCTTCTCCTGGGTCTGAGGCCTCAGGTCATGGTGTTAGTCAGGGGTGTCACTCTACACTGGGAGCCTGGTCAGTTTCTCAACATTAGGTCATGCAGGAAAGCCAATTCAAAGAGGTTAAGCTAGCATCTCAGCCTCTTAAGGTCTTATGCTTAAAGGAAACCTAGTCTACCCACATTCCTGAGAGTAGGAATACAGGGAGAGCCTGTTTTCTCTCAGGCGATGTGTCTTCAGTTCATTTTTAGTTTCAAAATTAACTTTGTGTCAAGCCAGCCTACAATCTAGCCATTTCTGTGTATCTGACATACTCAGCCAAGGTCAGTTCAGCTCAAAGAACATTTATTTTTGTTAAAGATTTTATTTATTTAGTTGATAGAACATAAGCAGGGGGAGAGGCAGAGACTGAGGAAGAGGGAGAAGCAGGCTTCCCGCTGAGCAGGGAGCCCTATGTGGGACTCCACATGGGACTCGATCCCAGGACCCCGGGATCATGACCTGAGCCGAAGGCAGGTGCTTAACTGACTGAGCCACACAGGTGCCCCCCAACGAACATATTAAATACCTGCTAGGTTCTAGGTGATATGGCACAAAGATGAATAATACACAAATGGCCCTTGCCCTTAAGGAGCTTCAGGCTAGTGAGTAAATTTACATTTTTAAAAATCTGGGTAATGTTGACAGCCCAGTACCGATTTATAAAGCCACTGGGAAGTTACTAATACTTTTCCAATTTTGGTCACCAAAATTTTCAAATTACACATGAGCTAAATATTAAAATATTCCTTACATTATATCCAATGTGAGAAGGTTAAAAACATCCAGATGTCTTGGAGTTGCAATGATTCAGTATTCCAACTCGGATGGTTGTCCCATTGTGCAGTAATAGAAAGGCCTGGTCAGCCCTCTTCTAGGAGACTTTTACAGTGGTTTGGTTGTGTTCTGTTGGCAGCTGCGTTTTTCCTTCTCTTTTTTCTTTTTTTTTAATGTTCTGGACCCAAAACAGACAGCTGGATTCATCCCAGGGGTAGTCTTGAACATTTCCAATTCGAGGGATTTGATAGTCCCCAAACAGAAGGTCATATGGCATTTGTCAAATAATGATTATATCCAGCCAAGTTCCTCCTTTGGATACAAATCAGCTACTGAGGATACAGTATTTCTAAGCATAGTACTTCAAAAAATATAAGAATGGGGGCACCTGGGTGGCTCAGTGGGTTAAAGCCTCTACCTTAAAAAAAAAAAAAAAATTAAAATTAAAAAAAAAATAAATAAAGCCTCTACCTTTGGCTCAGGTCATGATCTCAGGGTCCTGGGATTGAGCCCTGCATCAGGCTCTCTGCTCAGCGGGGAGCCTGCTTCCCCCTCTCTCTCTGCCTGCCTCTCTGCCTACTTGTGATCTCTCTCTGTCAAATAAATAAAATCTTAAAAAAAAAAAAAAAAATATATATATATATATATATAAGAATGGCAAATGACTCAATTTGCACAGGTATTTCATTACAATAAATATTTTACTTTTTGTTTTTCATGAGAATATTAATAATGTAGCAATCATATATTAATGGGAATATGAAATGAATGTATGCCAAACAAAATGTGGTAAATATTTTAACTTTGTTTATCTAGGTTCCTTAATTTTGAGAATATATCTCTCAAGGCTCTTCACGAAACTCAAAATGTTCCAATTTCTAAAGGAGTATCCACTAGAACTGATTTATAATGAAAGAAAAAAATGAAAATGTATGCATCCTATGTCAATGTAACCATCACTCCTGAGGTCTCAAGCAATCAGAAACTTACTCAAGTCATAACCTGTAAGAACTAGGCCATTAAAATATATTTGGAAAGCCCTTCAGAACACTTACATTTAGAATGTTAATAGTTGTATTAAGGCAGTAAAAATTAGATTAAATATAATTGTTCTTAATATCCCCGTCTCTCAGCAATAGTTCCTAAAGAAATCATGCCTGTCAACATGGAGACTGATGCATGTAAATGTATACTTTGTATTATATGTTTTTATATTTTGTATGTATACTTTGTTATACTTTTTATAACAGGTAAAAGAACGACTATATATAATGAACTATAACACTAATTTGTTTAATATTTTATTGAAACTAATTAAGTACTTGTAAAGGACTACAACTCCATCAGAACAGGAGTGAATGAATATGACTGAAGAACGAGTTTTTAATCTGCGTTGAGACTATTAGGCAGGCAGGTTGGTTGGTTGATTGGCTGGTTTGCTTAAGAAGCGGGCCTCTTGGAAAAAACAGTTTATGTATGGGAAAACATACAGGAGATGATTCACTAGAATTCTCCTAGTAATATCCTGTTCACCCAAACTACTTAGTACTATTAATATTTGCCTCTTGGAGCAAAAAATAAAACAACACCAAATTTTATTATTGAACACTTTGAAAATAAAAGATCAATTAGTGAAATAATTTCTAATTAAAACCGTAATTGTTACAGAGAATGACATGCTTCACTATTGTTCAATTCTAATTAAATGGGTTATCTTACACATTTTAAAATCTCATTTTAAAAGTAAAACAAATTATGATTTCCACATCCTATTTTTTATTGCTCTTGTTCTATTCCTCAATTTTAAAGTACTTTAATTTCAGCCAATATGTGAATAGAGGGGACTTTTGGGGCATAATCATTCACTCTCTTTAGGTTCGTTGTAAGTATTCCCAGAACTGTACCAAAGGGGAAAATAACTCTAAATTTAAAAGATGCAAAGATTAGTTTTCTTTCCTTCTAATTTTAATTTTTTATCACAGGACATGATTGTGAATGATAACTATGAACTTTCATTTAATCTTCTTTGGCAAAATAAGTAATTTCTATTGATTTTCACAAGCGTATGAGCAAAAGACTGTTTTAATAAGCAATAGATCATGTAAGCACTTGCTTGGAGGAAGCGCCATTTCTCCAAACATATGCCTTGAAAACAAATCAAATTCAGTTCCCTTTTGCCTCGGGGAAAGCCATACTGGGGAGACTTTTGACGTTGGGCAATCTGTTTTTATTCTTCCCACTTTCTATTTCAAAAGGGGACACTCTCAGTCTTTGTCACCAAATGCTGGGGTTGTCCTTCTATGCTGATGCATGATGAAACCCTGAGGCTTGGAAACTTGCAAACTAATGAGATGATTTTGTGATGAAACTGCATGTCGGATTGATACTGCCCGTGAATGAGCTTAAATCTGAGACAACTTTTAAAAGGAGCCATGCACTTTCTTCTAGTTTTGCTTCCCCATCAACAGGGCTTGAAACGTCTGTTTCTGTATATAGATGTCTTAACAATTTTTAGTTTCTCATGATCTGAAAGATTTTGTATGCACTTCTTGGTCTGGATTCTGTTTTCATCAGGTCTAATGCTGCTGAACTCATTTTGTAAAGCCAAAATTCACTGTTCACTTAAACACCTGGACTAGATTGGGCAGGATGAGGAGGATGGGAGGAGAGTCCTTTTTGCCCTGTCGGCTCTAGAAGGATTCTTGGAGAGTTGACTTATCCAGGATTAGGAAAAAGTACACTTTTGCGTGACTAAGATATTTCTAAAAGTTGCTTGTGTAAGCATTTTAGATATCAGAAAGTTCTGAATCTGAAATGTGAATATAGAGTAGAAACAGTTTCATTTAGTGGGATAACTGCTGTCTCTAGCCCATCAAGTTAATATGTCTCCTAAATGCTTTCAAAAAGTACAGGACTAGAAAATATTTTTCACTGGCAATGCTTTATTCTGTTTTAAAAATAGTAGGGGCTAAAGTCTAGTAAAAACTTGGACACTTGTACTTATTTTATATGGTGATTTACAAGGTACAAATTTTATATTTTGTAAAATACTTTGAAAGAAGTCTACAAAGTAATTCGCCCTTCTTGCTCCCAAATGTGGAAATCTGAGAGGAGGCACATGGCCTCATGAGTTTCTGGGTGTTGTCAAACCCAATTCTCTCTGAACTACCAAATGCCCAGAAACATTTACTGGGGATGCAGAAGTCTCACTTAAGCAGTGGTTTTTGCCTATATAAAGAGAAACATCTTGAGTAAAGTGTGAAGAGATAGAAACTATACCGATTTGGGCAGTTTGGGCTCAATAATGTCTAATTTGCTGTGAAAGGGGAACTTGCTCTAAATTAATGTTCTTAAAAGCAACTTCTGAACTTCTCCTAAAGAAATATTTACTGTATAAAAAAGCTGTTTGAGGAAGAGCTGTTTTATTGCATGGCACAGATTAAATGTACAGATGTTATCTTAAAACTTAAGGAGTTCCCTTATGAACTTGAATATTCAATGCTAGCTGTTATTCTCATCAACATTTTAATATTTTACCATCTAGGTATTTAATAAAAGGGATTGATACAGATTGAGCTGTGTAAAGTGTTAGTTGAACTTGTTCATGTGGCTAAGAAGGAAAGGGAAATAACATTCCCTGAGCGCCTACTATATGCACAAGCTCTACTTCCAGTATCTTGCTTCATCTTTAGTATGATTCCATGAGGTAAATTTTAATTCTCATTTTACAAATGAGGAAACTAAGGCACCTGAGGGGTTATATAACTTTCCTGAAGATACATAACTCATAAATGGCAGAATTGGGATTTGGACCTAGGTCTGCCTGACTGCAAACCCTGTTTTGCAGAAAGTTTCCCCTCATATTTCAAAAAATTACCTCAGCCCACAGTCGTATCAACATCTTTATTTGTGGGTTATTGGAGGGGAGTCTGAGTTGGCCAAGCCTCTGTTCCACAGTGGGAAATAGGAATAGGATTTGAATGTGGTGAAAATGCGCTGCTTGCACGGGATCTTATTTGTGCTTCTGAGGGAATGTTTTCTTGTTTCTCTCTTCATCAGTGGGGTATATGGAGAGAAGCTTTTGAAATTGGACTCAGTCCCGAGGCCTGAACTTTTTCTATTAGTCACCTTCAAGCAAGATGACGGGTGATCATTTAAAGGTTATGCCATTTAGAAGCGGTGGCTGATATGCTACTTAGAAAAGGATACAAGGGGGAGGGGTTAGTTAAGTGGGGAGATTATAGGGTATAATGTGCAAGGGCAGGGCTAGCAGCTGCTTCGTGACTGTCGATATATCCAAAAGATAAATGGGGGAAAGGAGTATTAAAATATTAAAATTAATGACAGGAGCAGTTTGGTTCAGTTTTAATCTAAGGAGAACAGCTGAGGGGTCTAATCTATGTATTGCTCCAGATCCAGTGATTGAATTTTCAGAAAGAAGATCCAGTGATTGAATTTTCAGAAGGAAGGTCTAGTGATTAAACTCCTGCAAGGAGATGGCCTGGGGCCTGCTAAAAGTCAGGTTGTAATTTACGTAGCATTCAAGACAACCAGAGTAATAAATAGGACTTTTAGGAGGAACTTCAAGTTTTCTCCCATTTCACTTACGAGCACTGGGGGCGGGGGGGGGGGGGGTGAGAGTGGGGGCGGGGTCTTACACTTCTGGAATTGGTTAGGCCTGTGCTGTAACTCTAAAATACTGGATTTCAAAGACTTAAATAAAGTAATGTAAACTCTCACGTTAATTTTTTTTTCTGCTGATTACATGTTGAATTGACAGTACTTTGGATATACTGGGTAAAATAAAATACTAAAAGTAATTACACCTGCGTCTTTACTTTTTTAATATGGCTACTAGAAAATTTTAAAACAACACATGCAGCTCACCTCTTTCTATTGGATGGCACTGGAGTGGAGAATGGGCAGTAGTGCCTGAAGCTTCCCTCTAGTGGCAAGTGCCTAAGTGTGGTAAATATGGAAAAGACATTCCCAGTGCCAGTATTCACTCTTCCATCAAGCTAGGACCAGCCTTTCCCTTTTCCCCTCAGATCATATGGGGCTGGTGTTTTGACTATTAGAACATCCCCGTTTATTCAACACTTCGAGTACCTATGTGGATGTCTCTTAGTCACTCACTAGATCAAAGCATTCCATTTTTTAAAAAATGCAAGCCCATCCCATTAAGGACGTCCTTATTCCATCACTCCCATCCATCCATGCATCCAGTGAAAATCTGAGTCTTATTTTTAGGTCCTGCTCTTCCTTTTTTTTTTTTTTTAGGTCCTGCTCTTCCTATTAAGGCTTTGGCCAAATTGCCAAAGCAATAGCCTCATCAAATGTGGCCGTTCTTACATGGAATCAGTGAAAACAACAAAGGAAATGAGAATTATGTGGGTTAAAATATACAGCATTTATCAAATTGAGGACTTTTAAGGCAAAAGGACCATCATATTCTAATAATAAACGATAGCTTGTTTTATTGCTCATGCAGAGCTTACATGAAGTGATTCTTTGACTCCCTGTGTGAATTATATGAGTTTGGGCCCCTTTTGCTTTCCACAAAATACCAGGCCTAGTGTTGAGCTCATAGATAATCAATTTATTCAAGGAATATTTACAGTATACAGGTGCTGTACGAATAAAGTTGGATTTATCTTTTTTAAAAAATTTATTTAAGTAATCTCCACACCCAACGTGGGGCTCAAACTCAACGACCCCAAAATCAAGAGTCTCACGCTCCTCCAAATGAGCCCGCCAGGAGCCCCAGAGGTGGATTCATCTTTAAAAAAAAAAATTATGGTAGAGACCCCAGATATATACCCTCATTTCATACTTTCCAAACAAGTAATTTTCCCATTGTCCTTTAACTATTTTATCCTTGATAATACTATAATTATTGAGTGATTATTTTTTAATGAAACTTTGAGGGACTCCTTTGTGGGGAGGTTGGCAAACATTTCTGAATTTCTTTGTATGCCAAAAAAGCGCTAAACACAACCCTCTTCACATAACCACTCAGACCTTCATTGAATTCATCATTCTAAGTCGGCTGGCACTAAAAGGACCATAATATTCTTAACATATGAGGGGAAATTAGTGGTACATCATCACTAGACTCTGTGCTTTCAGTAACTTTCCTAATACTGGTGTGCCCTGCTTTAAGAAAGCTCAGTAGATGGGTTTAAATGCATTACAGAAAAACCTGGGCATTATAAATCAGATTGGATACACAAGCGACCTTTTGGCTACATAAAAACCAAAAAGCCAAGGGGTCTAATCTATATTATCCTCCAAACCCAATGTTTTAATTTAGAGAAGGAAGATCTAGTGATTAAATTCACACAAGGAGATGGCCTAGGGCCTGTGAAAAGTCAGGCTGCATTTTCCGTTGCATTCAAGATACCCAGAAAAATAAATAAACTTTTAGAAGAAACCTTAAATTTTTTTTAAAAAAAGATTTTATTTATTTGAGAGAAAGATGGAGTACAAGCTGGGGCGGGGGTGGGGGTGGGGAGGCAGAGGGAGAAGCAGACTCCCCCTGAGCAGGGAGCCTGACCTGGGGCTTGATCCCAGGACCCTGAGATCATGGGCCAAAGGCAGCCGCTTAACTGACTGAGCCACCCAGGCACCCCTAAACTTTCTCTTTCACATCTCATCCAGTGGATCTCACACGTCTGGAACTGGTTAGACCTGTGTTGTCCAATGTGGTAGTCACTAGCCATTTGTAAAATATATTCACAACCATGATTAATCTCCATTAACCTCCACTCTTTGCAATTTTTTCCCCAGTAACAGAGTGACATTAGGGTTACAGTTTTGGCTACTGAATGCACAATGATCAAATTTGTAACCATGACCCCAGTAGTACTGTTTTCTGTATTACTGAATCAGATTTTATCTACAAGACGGGGCACAAATTTTTAAAGAGCCAGCGTGTTAAAACCAGTAACATTTTATAAAGGAATACTTGTATATAAAAAAACAACCAAAAGCATCAATTTGGTTTATTATAATTTTTTTTTAAAGATTTTATTTGGGAGAGAGAGAGAGAGAGAGTGAGCGAGCATGAGTGGGGGTAGGGACAGTGGGAGAGGAACAAGCAGACTCCTTGCTGAGTGGGGAGCCTGACACAGGGCTAGATCCTAGGACCCTGAGATCATGATCTGAGCTGCAGCAGATGCTTAACCGACTGAGCCACCCAGCTGTCCCTTAAAAAAAATTTAAGTAATCTCTACACCCAATATAGGCTCAAACTCCAAGATCAAGAGTTACATGCTCTACCAACTGAGCCAGCCAGGCACCCCTGAAGAGCATCAGTTTGGTTTAAAAAGCAATTGTTACCTTAGCACCCACCAGGAACTCAAACGACGTAATGCATTCTCTGATATATTTATTACAATTGTATCTCGATACACTAATGTAATTGAAAGTGATAAATGCATAATTCTTCAAAATATATTGTTGTTGGGGCAAGGCAACACTTACAAATTGGGTGTCACATTTAGGAAGATGCTGTGTATCATTGTACTTACACTGAACATGACTTGATCTGTATTAGTTGCATCTGAGACCACATATTAGAGTGCTTAATAAAAAGGTTTTATTGTTTTTTAAAATTAATAATGCTTCATTTTAACCAAAAGCCCCAGTAAGGAAAATCAGATAAATTTTTAAAAAGCACTTCATGCACTGATGATCAATAGTTTGAAGCCCGAGGCCCTCTTGAGGAAATTCTCTTCCTGGTTTGCAAAAACTGTGGGAGACCATTAACATCATGAGGCCAGTTACAGGAAACATTGATCTCTAATATGTCATGGTCTCACACCCTGTGGGGGGGCTTATGGATCTGACTTAATATAGCATGTGCAGGCCCAATTATAGGACAAATGAGCAGCAAGTATTTCACACATTTATAAGCCCAAGAGCTATTGTATGCACCCCTGGATAAAGCTTCTGGGTAACCACTGAAATTAGGCAAATGGTATGGTGATCCAAGATGAATGGTGAAGTTGGGGCCACCACACCCAAAACCGGGTGCAACTATGAATATGGGAAAAATCTCAGCATTTGAACAGGTAAACAAAGACCAGATGCCATTCAGGTAAGTGAAACTGCCAGACCATCAAAACAAGTTCTTGAAAGGACACTTCCACAGAACTCATTTGCCCAGCAGAAGTAAAGAAATTTCAACTGATAGAGATTCTTCATAGTGACCACTCCAATTTCAGTGTCTACACAGAGAAGTAGAGAGTTAGACAATTTGTGTATGCTGAGGAATGCCACTAAATTAGCTCCTGGGAAAATTATTAACCTTTATAGGTAATTTTCACTTTTTCTCTCAGGGGCAGAACTCAACTTTTACTTTAACATTAGTTTTGGGAACTAATTTCCTTTGTTGCTTGGTTGTGTATTTCGAAAAAGCAAATCCATGAGCACTTGCAGAGGCTTAGAACATGTACCAGCATTATGGGTAATGGAAACACATAGCTGAAAGTTTTACTTTAATCACAAATTCACAACTAGAGATTGTATTTGCATATCTAAGAAAGCTAAAAAGACCTGTTAACTTTTTTAACTGATCAGCAAAAATATGTGCCACAGATTCATAATTTAGGATTTATCACATAAATATATTTATAAATATACCTTTTATTTGCAAAATTATCATTCTTGAAACATTTCTTTCCAATATGTTTGAAATTTTCACGTTTTAAGGAAAAAACCCCCACCCTCTTTAAAAATGTACCATTAAACTTTAATGTGCAATTAAACGAGTGCCACCAAACTAAAAAAGAAAAAGAAACATACCGTTTGTTGGATATGTAGTTGTTACTACAAATAGTGACAATACCTGTCCTATACGGTGATCATATACATGCTCTTCTTTCACTTCTCAGTCATTGTCAGAACCATTTGGAGGTAAGAAAACCAATGCATCGTGGAAAATATGCCCAAATGCCCTAAGACGGTATACCCCATACATCATCACATGCATCTGATTAGGAGTCAGTCCATTAAAAGTAACAGCCATATCTGAACAGCATCCTTCTACCACAAGGTTGGGGTGATTAGTCATTGCCTCTTTAATAAAAAGCCCAACGGATTTGGTATTAAATACATCTTTTCCTTCTGAATCTTCTGCATTTTCTGCAAACACTCCAGCATATTTCAGGCAGACTGCTAGCTGCTTATCTTCAGATATCTTCCAAATCATCCCTCCCTGTTCAGGACACTTTTCAGGGATACCGAGGAGGCTGTTAAGCCTTTTCATCGATTCTATACTTAAGACGATGCCTCCTTCTAAACTCACATATTCAAGGTCTCCAGATTTTATAGTGTGGCCTAGATAGAAAGGTTGTGATGGATCCTTTTTTAACAAAAAATATTTTAAGTTTTCAATAATAGCAAACGTAGTGGGGCGTGCAAGAAAGAACCAGTTGTATTGGTCTCTATATTTATCAAAGGCATATTTGTAAGCTTTTCTCATCATTAGCCACATGTCATCTGTTTCCATGTTAATTGAGTCAAACACTTTCACATTCTCAGAACTGAAGAACTCTGCTTTGTCACAGTGTTTGGTCCAAGTCTCTCTCACTGCAGCCCAAAGACTCACATCTTTGGGTTTTACAAGGATGATACAGTACACCCGAAAGCTCTTACTGAGCTCCATGCGTTCATCCTCTGAAATTTTCAAGACGTCCTCTTTATTAGGCGCTTGTAGGTGATGATGCTCATGCTGGTGTGTTCTATCTCCATGACCAATCCTAATGTGTCCTAGCATAGTGATCAAGGCACAGAAAATGCTTCCGAGCATCACACCCTTCAAAAATGAACTGCTTTCAGAAAGCATTTTTCCTATAAAAAAAGAAAAAGATCTTTAGGATACTTAATAGAAAAGGATTAGTCTAGCAATTTGATTTGGTATACCTTATATACTTACAATTTGCTCTTAACATAAAAAAAAAAGTTCCTAAGTTTGAAATTAAGTTAGTTGCACAGAGTGCCAGTACCAAGAGGTCTAAGAATCTTTAGCTTCCAATGGTATCTGACCACTGTTCTATATAAACTGGAACTTTACAACAATACCTCTGTGCACTAGAATCTTCTGTGAGGCCAGTTTTGCACTTCATCTATGGGGATTTAATTAACTAAGTACTAAATCAAAACATTAATCCTAGAAACCAATGTTACAGAGGTTGTCAGTCCATCATTCTCTTTGAAGGAATTTCATTTCACAGGCTTGCATTACATTATTTAAATACTTCCGTAGATATAAATGGACTTTACATCAAAACCTTAAATTGAACAGATAAAACCACCTACAATTAGCAAATCACCAATGGTATCTGAGCTGGCATTTCTGTTCTCAACCTAGTGCTTTATTTAATGGCTGCTGTCCTTAGGTGTTTGAGTATATTTATAGCAAATTTCTTGAGATTAATACCATACATGTTCATATTACTCTTTTCGTTCCTAAGACTAAATGGTTTCCAATGCAGTATCCCAGCCAACTAATGTAATAAAAGCCCATAATGAAAATAGTTAAATTATTTGGATGAGAACTGACTCAATATAGGCATATCTGGGAAACCATTAATGAACATTTTTATTTCCTCCAAAGGCATTTTCTTATTCATTGGGGAAGTAAAAAGGGAAAAGTCTACACTTTGATTTCAATTAGAAATTAAAAGAAAAGGCAACCTTAAATACAACTGTTGAGATTTCCCAATCTCCTATCTCCACAAGGAATGTTCTACTGAGCTTAGATTTTTCCCTTTGTCTCTTAAAGTTGAAAGAAGCCTTAGAAGCTACCTAATATCATTTCTCTCATTTTACAGATAGGGAAAGAGAGGGTCCACAGAGGTTAATTAACTGACTCAAAGTCACACAGTCAATGGTAGAACTGAACCAGAAATCAGATCTCCTGATATCAGTGTAATGCTCCTTCTATTACAGAATAATGATCTGAAGAGTGCTTCTACTCATATTGTTGGAAATTTAATAGATGAGTTACCGAATAACCTTGTTTTCTTACTAATGAAAAAAATGTGGGATTTGTAACCATAATTGACATTTTACGCCCATCTTATCATCCTGCTATAAGGAAACCACCCCTTGGTCTTCTAGAGGAAATGGACTTTGACTTCTATTAGAAGGCCAAGGTGTGGAACAGCTTGGCAGAATAATTCCTCAATGTGGATGGGAGTGGGCAAAGAGGCAGGATGGTTTTCCTGTCACTCAGAACTTGGTCAATAAACAGCTCTACGGAAGGAAAAGAGAACTGACAGAAAACAAGCTCTGCTTAATATCAGAATTATGAGATGCGCTCTAAAAGTAATTTATATAGGACTTTGATTATTTCTGGCCCATATACAATAATTCACACGTGTCTCTTAGCTTGAGAACAGCATGTCAGCATTCTTCTTGATGGGGATACTACTCATGGATCATATGCATAAATTACTCTAAGGAGTAGATTTTTTTCCATCAGGGAGGCAAAAAAAAGTAACACTGGAGATGTACGTGATAGGATATTTGCTGCGGAGAAGAGGGAAACTTAAAACTGCACACGGGCACAAATGAGGCAAAAACTACCAGAGTGGTTTCTGCGATGGCATCTTTTTAGAAGCTGAAGGTAGTTGGGTGGAGTATGGAAAAGGCAGGAGGACGAAATGGAGAACAAAAATGAGTGGGAAGACGTGGTCACCTCAAAACCCCATTGAGGGGCCAAGGCAGCGCCCCTACGCAGGCGACTCTCGCTCTCCTCCACTAACTACCGCCCCCCCTGCACCTGCCCGGGTACCCCGCGTGGAGCATGCTGGGACCCGGCCAGAGCCCAGGCCTTCCCCCAGGAGAGAGGCGGGGCCGGTCCGCTCCGGGGTCCGTTCAGGGTGCGGGCCGACGCCCCAGCACTCACCCGCGTCTAGAACGGCTCAGGGGAGGGAAAGCGCAGCCGCGCACGGCTATCCTCGCACGTTCGCGCGCCACCGGTTACGCTGCTGGTCGGGCTGCTCTACATGCAGGGGGTGTCCTCTCGATGGTTTCACTGAAGGTGGGGAGGGCCCGGAAGTGAACGCCGCGACCGCGCGGGAGCGGGGCGGGGCAAACGAACCCGCGGCCTGTCGGAGCCGCCGGCCGGTGCTGACGTCAGAAGGGCTCGTACGCTTCCTTATTCCCCGCCTCCTGCTGAGTTCAGAGAAGCGAGTCTTGCTGGCGTGACCCGCACGCTTGCCTGTACCCAATGGGACGCCCCAGAGGCGTGCGTGCGTATGACCCGCTGACACCGCCCACCTCTTCACCTTCTCGGCGTGGAAACCACGAGAGCGAGGTAGAGCATTGACGCTTGCAGCGCTTGTGTCAGGTTTCTCAGTGGTTTCTCTAACGTGCTACTGCATCGTTGCACCCTCATATCGATGAGAAGGGTGCGCCACCCAGTATTCCCGGGCTGGGACCAAAATGGAAGCCAGTGAGATATTCCTCGAATTACGAGGGCAAGGATTTTCTGTGGTTATTGGAATGGCATCTGAAGCCCCACTGACTGGAATCCAATCCTGTCTTCACCGCGTCCTTTGGTATGCTGGAAAAGTTACTTCACCTCGCTATGCCTCAGTTCCCTCCTTTGTAAAGTACAGAAACTATCACGGTAGTGCTCATAGAAGATAAACGAGAGTGCGTAGGACTCCATTAGTAAAAGACCAAGCATTCATTAAATGTTGGCTGTTATTATTATTCATCCCTGTATCACTAGCATTTAGCCTAGTGCCAGCGTGCAGTACACAGTACATATTTGTGGAATTAATGAATGCTAGAGCTACAGATGAGGACCCCAGGACCAGAAAGGAAAGGAACTTCCTAAAGGCCACAAGGTAATTAATGTTGGAAGTGGGACTAGAATCCAGGTTTCCTAATTACAAGTGCAGAATACTCTGTTAGACACGTGATCTTTCAAAATTCGGCTTTTTTTTTTTTTGGTGGTAGCGAAGTGGTTTTTTTTTTTTTTTTTTGGCGAAAAAACACAAATTTCCCCCAAATATTTAAACTGTACCGTCACTAGGTTCCATACAAATAACATTAGTGGTGACTTTCTTCGGGCCTGAGTTCTTAAATGTTTGAGTGTTGACAGTGACCCAGTTTAAGTAGACTGAAGGTTTCAGGAAGCACTGAAACAATGAACAAATAGATTTTAGGCAATTACTATCCTGGCAGCACTATCCCAAATTCTGGAGATAGAGGGGTGAACAAAATTGGCCCCCTACCTTCGTAGAGTTCTCAGCCTAGCAGGGAAGAAAGACATTAAACAATTCATTACAAAGGATCATAATGGTAGTATGTTCTCTGAAGGAATACAAAAACAAATTTTAGAACTGGAAAGGAACTTAAGACTGGAGTATCTCCGCTATATTTTGTTAAGTGCTAGATACTGTCATTGTCACATATATAAATATATATATGTGTGTATATATGTACATAAATAGTTGAGTGAAACAGGTTGCAGAACAATGTGTATAGTATGATTATACTTCGGTGTAAACAAAATTTGATATATGTGATCTGTTTGTATGAGCAGAGAAAGTTGTGGAAGACTCAGCAGGCTGTTAATATTGATTATATTAGAAGGTTGAGGTGGAGGCGATGAGCTTTGTCTTCGTCATATTGAATTGTTTCACTGGTTCTAATAAGCATTTGTACTTTTGAATTTGAAGAACAGCCAATGAAGGGATCTTCAAGATTAGAGGGACAAAAAGTAGAAGAGGAAAAGTTACTAATAAAAATACCTTTTGTGGGGCACCTGGCTGGCTCAGTCGGTTGAGCATCAGACTCTTGGTTTCCGCTCAGGTCATGATTTCAGGGTCGTGAGATTGAGTTTCTCCTCGGCTCTGTGCTCAGTGGAGAGTCTGCTGGAGGTTCTCTCCTTCTCCCTCTGCCCCTCCCCACTGCACTGTCTCTAAAATAAATAAATCTTTTTAAAAAATACCTTTTTACTTTTATTATTTTTTAAAAGATTTTATTTATTTATTTATTTGACAGAGAGAAACAGAGAGAGAACACAAGCAGGGGGAGGAGCAGAGGGAGAAGGAGAAGCAGGCTCTCCCTTGAGCAGGGAGCCGGACACGGGGCTCGACTGGGGGGAGCCCTTGATAGGGGGCTCGATTGGGGTTGGGGGGGCTCGATCGGGGTGGGGGGGTCTCGATCTCAGGACCCCGGGATCATGACCCAAGCCGAAGGCAGATGCTTAATCACTGAGCCATCCAGGTGCCCGTAAAAAAATGCCTTTTTAAAGAGTGCAGAGAACCAGTCTGTCCTTGCAAAAAAGGATCAAGAAAGGACAGATTGAAATGGCATACAGAATTCAGAGACTGACAAGGCGACAATTTAAAATGCCACTTCCTGGGGCGCCTGGGTGGCTTAGTTGTTAAGCATCTGCCTTTGGCTCAGGTCATGATCCCAGGGTCCTGGGATCGAGATCGAGCCCCGCATCGAGCCCCCCATCGGGCTCCCTGCTCAGCGGGAAGCCTGTTCTCCCTCTCCCACTCCCCCTGCTTGTGTTACCCCTCTCACTATGTCTCTCTCTGTCAAAAAAATAAGTAAAATCTTTAAAATAAAATGCCACTTCCTGATGCAGGAAGGTATACCAAACTGGAAGTACTGATACAGTATGCTCTGAAACAGAATAAACCATGGAATTTCTAACACCAAAGGCACTGTTAATGGGAGGTTGTGAGAGAACCCAGTTCTTTCTTAAAGCAGAGCTGAAATTTACTTAGCATTTGTAGTGAAGTTAGTAAGATGATTGACTTGTAGTTAAATAATTTAAAATGCAATTACCTATTTATTTTAAATAAATATTTATTAGAGAGAGAGAGAGAGAGAGAGCAAGAGCACGAGCCAGCTTGTGGTGGGAGGGGCAGAGGGAGAAGAGAATTTCAGGCAGACACTGAGCATGAAGCCCAACACAGGGCTTGATCTCAGGACCCTGAGATCATGACCTGAGCAGAAACCAAGAATTAGACGCTTAACCAACCATGCCACTCAGGCGCCCCTAGGTGATGGCACTTCCACATTTGCAGCCCGAATTTAGAAATACATGCAATTAGTGTCTATTAAAATTAAGAATATTTATACTCTTGGCCCAGCCAACCCACATCTTATAATCTCTTTCCCAGAAATTAAAGCACCAGAACGTAAGGCTAAATGTAGAAGGGTAAATGCATTGTTGTCTATAATAGCAGAGGTGGGAAACATCCATCAATAAGAGAAATGGTTGAATTAATCATAACGTATCCATATAGTGTGATATTAAGCATAAAATAAATGGCTTATTTCACATACCTACACTAAACACTTCACTAAACACACTAGCGTGTACCTTGTACAGGAGATTGCTTTTGAATTTGGTTGTCCTCATGTACCCAGCACTTAAGGCAAGACTGCATTTAAAACTGACAATACCACATTTTTGATAAAGACCTCCTGTCAAGTGCATGCATTATTTAGCATGAAAAGTCATAAATTTCTAGTAATTGGTGATTTATTTGCACGTGAGCGCTCAGATTTTCAAAATCTGTCCAAGGGCCTTTGGGAAATTAATATGGCTTTCCACAACAGTTCACTGGAATAGTTAATATTGAAGAAAACCTAAGGTGGATTGTTTTCCGCATAACATCTTTTTGGAGGGTTAAAAGTGTCTTATGTGTTTACCCAAATTAAGTACCTGTAATGTATACCTCTTCTTCCCAGACTTTCACAACTGTTCATCTTCAATAAACAAATTCCCTTGTCTGGGCAAATTCATTATTGTTTCCATTTGAGTATAGTTTGGTCCCTAAATGAATCTCATTTGTGTTTTTAGGCATATTGATGCTTGTAATCTCATTTCCAGAGTGTTTTTCCATTTGATGGCCATCTGAGAGATTTCTTTAAAAAAAAACACAAAACATTTGCCTGCCAACAGATACATATTAAGTATTTACAGTATGTCAGTCACTGTGCTAGGTATTGTTTCTTTAAAAAAATTTTTTTATTATAGGAAATTTTAAACACACACAGAAATAGAAGAGTGTAATGAAATCACATGTACTTTTAAGGAAGCTTCAAACATCATGAATTCACAGCTAGTCTTGTTACATCTATATCCCATCCACTTCCCTCGTTTCCAAATTATTGTGAAAGACCTTCAGGACATCATATAATTTCATCCACAGACATTTCAATGTGTATCTATAAAAGATAAGAGCTTCTTTAAAAAAAAGCCCACAATATAACTAGACAACTAAAAAATTAATAATTTCTTAATATTATAATCAAACATCTAGTGAGTGTTCAAATTAGTATGTTTCTCAGTCCTTTGTGTTTCTTATAAATGGGTAGGATAGCCAGGGCACTTGGGTGGCTTGGTTGGTTGAGCGTCTGCCTTCGGTTGGGGTCGTGATCCTGGGGTCCTGGGATCAAGCCCTGCATCAGGCTCCTTGCTCAGCGGGGAGTCTGCTTCTCCCTCTTCCTCTGCCTCTCCCCTCTGCTCGTGCTCTCTCTCTCTCTCTTTCAAATAGGTAAATAAAATCTTTAAAAAACAATAAAGTAGGACTGCCATATTTATCAAATAAAAATACAGGGTACCCAGTTAAAATTGAATTTCAGATGAACATGGATACTTTTTACTAAAAGTATATCCCAAGTATAATGCATGGGACATATTAAATATTGCATAGGACATGCTTATACTAAGAAAATTATTTGTTGTTTATCTGAAATGCAACTTTAATTGGGTGTCCTAAATTTCATCTGGCAACCATAACCCTAATCTAAAAGCTTTGTTTGATTCAAGTTCCGTTTGGGTTGTGGTAGGGGGCAAAATTAACTTCATAGATGGTGGATGTGTACTTCCTTCAGGAGCCATATAATGTCTGGTTGTCTCTGTGATAATAGCTGCATTGATGCTCAATGCCTAGATCCGTAATTCATTAGGGTTATAATATGGCGATCTTCTAATTTTCCACGGCATATTTTTTCCACTGTTTTTTATTTTTAATTTTTTTAAGCTCTAAGCCCAATGTGGGGCTTGAAGTTAGGACCCTGAGATCAAGAGTTGCATGTTCCAAGGACTGAGCCAGCCAGGTGCCCCTCAATGCATATATATTTTTTTAAAGGACGAGTTTTTTTTTTTTAAGACTTTATTTATTTATTTGTCAGAGAGAGAGAGCTCACAAGCAGGGGGAGCAGCAGGCAGAGGGAGAAGCAGGCTCTCTGTGGAACAAGGAGCCTGATGTGGGACTCAATCTTAGGACCCTGGGATCATGACCTGAGCCAAAGGCAGACGCTTAACTGACTGAGCCACCCAGGCGCCCCTCTCAAGACATATTTTTAAGAGGAACTTTGGTGTAGTGATTAAGAGGTCAGATTCGGGCATAGGAAAGACTTGACTTGAACTTTGCCTCAAAGAACTGTTTCCTAGCTGTGTGACCTGGGGCGAGTTAGTTCACTCCTCTCAGCTTTAGCTTCCTCATCTGTAAAATAAGACTCATAATAGTACCTATCTCATATGATTTTGAGGGGCTCAAATGAGTTAAGGTATGTGGAGAATGTATTTTATTTTTTTAAAAGATTTATTTATTTATTTGAGAAAGAGAGTGAACATGAGCAAGGGTGGGGGAGGGGGGCAGAGGGAGGGAAAAGCAGACTCCCTGCTGAGTAGAGAGCCCGACATGGGGCTTGATCCTAGGACCCTGAGATCATGACCTGAGCTGAAGGCAGATGCTTAAACGACTGAGCCACCCAGGTGCCCCTATTTGGAGGATTTAGAAGAGTGCCCAGCAGACAGTAGATGCTCATAAGAGCTAGCTAGTATGAGACTCTTCAAGAATTATGGCCTTTGAAATTCAGCATTTTTTAATATTAGAAACTTAACCCTCCATTCAACAGTTAAGTTATATTTTCACATTAATAAAAACAGTAAAGATTTATCGAGTGAATAGCCTCTCATATTTGTCCAATACTTTGTAGTAAAAAAAGGCCTTCTTCACATGCATCCATTCTTATTTGATCCTTACACAGCCTTTTAATTGGAAGGACTGGTCTTACCCGTTTTTTTACATCTGAAGAATGTTAAGTTTACACATATGATTTGTTTAATGTGTAACACAGCTAGAAAGTCACACAATAGAGCAGGGACTGAGTCTTAGCCGAAGACTCTTTTTTTTATTTTTTTAATTTTATTTATTTATTTATTTATTTATTTATTTTTAAAAAGATTTTATTTATTTATTTGACAGAGAGAGAGATCACAGTAGGCAGAGAGGCAGGCAGAGAGAGAGGGGGAAGCAGGCTCCCTGCTGAGCAGAGAGCCCGATGCGGGGCTCGATCCCAGGACCCTGAGATCATGACCTGAGCCGAAGGCAGAGGCTTTAACCCACTGAGCCACAAACTCAGGCGCCCCAAGACTCTTTTTAAAAAAAAAAAGATTTTATTTATTTATTTGACAGAGAGATAGAGCCAGAGAGCACAAGTGGAGGGAATGGCAGATGGAGGGAGAGAAGCAGGCTCTGCACTGAGCAGGGAGCCCTACACGGGGACGGATCCCAGGAACTTGGGATCATGACCTGAGCTGAGGCAGATGCTTAACCATCTGAGCCCCCTGGGTACCCCAGCCCAAGACTCTTTTGATGGAAAACATTAAGTGAACAAAATTTAGTAGTCCTCTCTCTGTGCAGTGCTTTCATTTCTTGGCTCCAATGACATCACTATCTTGTTTTCTTTTTCAACATTTCACTTCTTTCTCAAACTACTCCCATCCCCATCCCAGGGGGCTCTTTCTTCTCTTCCTGAATGTGGTGTTCCCCAAGGTTCTATCCTTGGGCCATTTTTATTGCTATATTCTCCTTCTATGGTATCTACTCAGTAGTTTCATTTATTCAAATAGCTTCATCATCCCTCCGGGAAGATGATTTCTAAATCTGTATTCCTGGCCTCTACCTCTTCATTGAGTTTTGGACCTGAAATTTAAGTTGCCTGCTTGATATGTCTACATGGCAGTTTTAGACAGAATCTTACATTCAGTGGGTCTGTTTATCGGGATCCTGATTTTAACCAATCAACTATAAATAAACAAGGAGACCATTGAGGAAATTTGGATACTTATCGGTGACATTAAGTATTTGATGATTAATTTTTTTTAGGTAATATAATTGTATGTGGCTATGTTAAGAGTATCTTTTAGAAATACATACTGAAGAGTTTATGGATGGTATCATGTATCTAGGATTTATTTCAAAATAATCTAGCTGGGGAAAGGAGAAATAGGTAAGGGTATTGATGAAACAAGATTGGGCATGAATTGGTAATTGTTGAGCTAGGTAACGGTACGTGGGACTTCAATATCCTATTTCCTCAATTTTTCTCTATGTTTGAAAATTTGTATTATAAAAAATTTCAAGGGGTGCCTGGGTGGCTTAGTCGGTTGAGTGTCTGACTCTTGGTTTCAGCTCATCTCATGATCTCAGGATCTTGGGATTGAGCCCCATGTCGGGATCCACACTGATCTCAGAGTCTGAGATTCTTTCCCTCTTCCTCTCCCTTCCCCTTTGCCTCTCCTCCCACTCTCTCTCTTTTTCTGTCTCAAATAAATAAAACCTTTAAAAAAATTTTTAAAGATTAGATAGGTCCAAAACCAAATTGATCAACCTTGCCTACTTCTATCTCCTGACAATCATTTTCCTATTAATAGGAATGTCCCCTATCTTCCCAGTCACTTATTATGAAAACCCAAAGCTCTCTTGGTTTCCTCCTCCCTGACCTCTGCACCCAGTCAATTGGTAAGTTAGGCTGAAACTCCCCTCACAGTGAATCCTATTTATTCTTTCTTTTCTATTCAAACTGCTACCATTCTGCTAAGTCCTTCATTACTTCTTGCCTGAATCCGTGTCATAGCATTCATAAATTTCTCCTCATTTCCGGTCCCGCCTCCCTTGGTATATG
>CM052901.1:24800563-24857150 GCA_028534135.1 Potos flavus | reverse complement strand
CATATACCAAGGGAGGCGGGACCGGAAATGAGGAGAAATTTATGAATGCTATGACACGGATTCAGGCAAGAAGTAATGAAGGACTTAGCAGAATGGTAGCAGTTTGAATAGAAAAGAAAGAATAAATAGGATTCACTGTGAGGGGAGTTTCAGCCTAACTTACCAATTGACTGGGTGCAGAGGTCAGGGAGGAGGAAACAAACCAGGGAATCTGGGAATGGGGAATGCGTTTAGATTCTAACTAGATAACCGCTACTGAGGTGACAGCTTTATTTCAAGTGAGACTATGAATTTGGCTGTATTCCTAGTGAGAACCCAATGCTAAAAATTTCCTCTAAATCAAGAAACAGAATTAAAAAGTGATGACTGAGATTGGCAGAATGTAATGGCTAAAGCTGAGTAATGGATACCTGGAACTTAATTGCATTGTTCTCTATACTTTTATGTATATTTGGAAATATCCAAATAGGAAACAAAGGTAAAGATAAAGGAGGTTAAGGATATTATTTTGACATTTCAAAAGCATTTTATGATTTCTTAGGGATGGGGGTAGCTAGTTTAAAAAAAAAAAAAAATCTTTACAAAAGATCCAAAGGGAGGAATGCACAGTGAAATCTCCAAGTGGAAGATTATACAAAACTGTGACAATGAAAAGCTTAGTTGATGGGAATAAACCATAAGGAAATCTCATGGCCACGGTCATGGGCTCATTACTGAATGACGTAAAGACAATTTGCATAGGTAATATACGCATATGTGTTTGACGCTAGAGTAGTTGCTGCAATTGATTGTGTTACTCAGGAGAACAGGTTTTTTCCCCTGCCAGAATCGGCATTTTGGAAAGTACAGGCAGATACTGTAAGGGACACCCATGATCCATCCTGTTGGGGGCTGGGAGAGTATAAAGCTAAAATCCAATAGGGAAGAAAAATAGTCTGTCCTCAGAGGCTTTCCTTTTCCAGGGAGAGGGTTGATCAATCTGCTGAGGGTGGAAAAATGAGTCCAAAGCCTCCTTGTCAAGACGTTTTCTTTTCTGTGTGAGTGAAGGAAAATGAAAATAGCAAGTTCTTAGAGTGGTGGCGGTTGCAGGACAACACATTTCAGGATGACAGTTGAAGAGGCAAGGTATACTCCTGACAGGACCAGCTACGAAATCTGCAGGACCCAGTGCAAACTGAAAATGTGGGGTCACTTATTCATGAATTATTCAGAATTTCAAAATCATGACAATAGAGTATTAAACAAAACATGGGCTCCTGTAAGGGTGGAGCTGTATGTGACACCTCAGGTTGTGTGCCCATCAAGCCCACCTTACCCCTGCTGCCCAGGAGTAGTGGTAGCAAAAATTCAGAAGGCATTCATGGAAAACTGCAAGGCAGAAAATCAGGATCACCTAAAATCCCACCACCTGGAAACAACCATTGTCATCATTTTGCTATATATCCCCAAGATTTTTTTAAAAGATTTTATTTATTTGAGAGAGAGAGAGAAAGAGAGAGAGAGCACAAGCAGGGGGAGCAGCAGAGGGAGAGGGAGAAGCAGGCTCCCCGCTGAGTGGGGAGCCCGCCGAGGGGCTTGATTCCAGGATCCTTGGATCACTACCGAGCCAAAGGTAGATGCTTAACTGTCTGAGTCACCCAGGTGCTCCTCCCCAAGATTTTTCTATATACATATCCATATGTAGATAGGTATTCATGCAATTTTTATACGATGGAAATGGTGTATCATACATTCTTTTCTGTAGCCTTTAAAAAAAAAACAACTATTTTAGAGAGCTATTCATGTAGTAAATATAGATCATTTCCATCCTGTTGTATAGAGAGAGGTTCCATGATCCATTTAATCAAACCCTGTTGTTGGGGGTCTGAGGAGTCTTGAGTTTTTCATTATTATAAATGATACACATTGAATATCAATAAAGCTGAGAATTGAATAACTTCATTATTGCAAAGCGTTTCACAGAGTACTTAGCAAAGAGCAAGCTCCTTATAAGTGTTAATGTTATTTTTATATTGTCAAATAGCCCTGTATAAAGGTGAACTAATCTACATTCCCAACAGCAGGGTGAGAGGGATTGGTTTTCCTAACTCCTTGCCAGTTGTTTCAGTTTTTGCCTTTTCGTATTTCTTTCTTTGTGAATGGCCTGTTCATGTTCTTTGCCAGTTTTCCTGTTGGATTCCTCATGCTTTAAAATTTTTAATTGATTTCTGTATTGGTGCTATCCTTTGTAATATGAATAACAAGTACTTTTTTCCCCCTAGGTTTTTTTTTTTTTTAAGATTTTATTTATTCATTTGCCAGAGAGAGAGATCACAAGTAGGCAGAAGCAGGCAGAGAGAGAGGGGGAAGCAGGATCCCCGCCAAGCAGAGAGCCCGATGCGGGGCTCGATCCCAGGACCCTGAGATCATGACCTGAGCCGAAGGCAGAGGCTTTAACCCACTGAGCCACCCAGGAGCCCCCCCCCCCCCCCGCCCAGGTTTTTTTTATGTTTGATTTTGTTTGTTTTAACCTCACAGATGTTTTTAAGTGTAGTATGGCTAAATCTGTCCCATCTTTTCCTTTAGGATTTCTGTCTTTGCTGTCCTCCTTTCGGAAGTCTGCCACAGAACAGCTTTAGAATTCAGTGGTGGGGAAGGCTTTCCTACCGTAGATTAGCTCCAGCAGATTTCCCTTGAGGCTTTATTCTTCTGGGATGTGGTTTTTCAAATTCTGTCAATGGAATTCACAACACTAGACTACTTTAAATGTATATGGAAGGGGAACACTTTTATTAACTTTAAATCTACTTGTGAAGACACAAGATGTATTAAAAATAAGTGTTGTCTATCTTCATCCAACTCAAAAAACACTTTTGTTCCTTTTATATTTTCTGCCTTTGTTTGCTTTCTATGGAGAGTTCTGTTTTTACTTGAGCTATTCTTTTTTTTTTTTAAGATTTTTATTTATTTATTTATGAGAGAGAATGAGCAAGGAGGGAGGGGGAGAGAAAGAGAGAGAGAGAGAGAGAGAAAAGCAGGCTTCCTGCTGAGCAGGGAGCCCAAGGTAGGGCTGGATCCCAAAACGTGGAGAACATGACCTGAGCCAAAGGCAGATGCTTAACCGACTGAGCCACGCAGGTGCTCCTTTACTGGAGCTATTCTTTTGGGGATCCAACCAAAGTGAAGTTGAGTTTCAGATACATTTATTTGGGGTTAGCGGGATATATTTATGTGGTTTCCTATCACTTCTGCATATAGTTAAGTTATGGGTGGCGGTACCAGTGTAGAAATGACTTGAGGGGGCGCCTGGGTGGCTCAGTGGGTTAGAGCCTCTGCCTTCAACTCAGGTCATGATCTCAGGGTCCTGAGATCGAGTCCCACATCGGGCTCTCTGCTCAGCGGGGAGCCTGCTTCCCCCTCTCCCTCTGCCTGCCTCTCTGCCTACTTGTGATCTCTCTCTCTATCAAATAAATAAATAAAATCTTTAAAAAAAAAAAAAAAGAAATGACTTGAGGGAACACTTTTAAACCAGTAAATCTAAAGCTTATTTAAGATTAGTCATTACATAAAAAACTTGACATAGCCTAAAATCTTACAGCTTATATATACAAGAAATGATATAGAGGTTTTCCCAAATTTGATAGAGGTTTTCCCAAATTTGACAACAACGCAGAATATATATGTGACATTAATCAGTGATGGGTTGGGAAACCGAAAAAAACTTTTCTATACTCTTGGGAAAAACTAAATTGTTTCCCTGTTCTCTCTATAGACATTATAGTACAAAAGTGGTATGAGATGAAGAGGTAATCAAAAGATGCAGGCAAAAAATACAGAAAAGGTAGCAAGGAATTGTACCAGTTAATATAAGGAAAAATACTGTTTTTTAAAAATTTTGTGATGTTTGTGTATTTTGTCATTTTTTTTTTTAAGATTTTATTTATTTATTTGATAGAGAGTGAGAGAGGGAACACAAGCAGAGGGAGTGGGAGAGGGAGAAGCAGGCTTCTCGTGGAGCAGGGATCCCGATGCGGGGCTCGATCCCAGGATCCTGGGATCATGACCTGAGCCGGAAGGCAGAGGCTTAACGACTGAGCCACCCAGGAGCCCCTATTTTGTCAGTTTTTAAAACTTGTCGTTTCTTGTCATTTATTGTATCATTCCAAATAGATGTTCAGGATTGTACCTAATTTTACACTTTTTAAAAAAACTTACTTAACCCAAATGGTACTTTTTTGTGGGGCTTCAGGCCCCACAAAAGCTGGATCTGCCCTTGCCTGTGTGCTAAATATTGATGGTCACTGGGGGTGTTTCATGTTACAGATAAGGACACTGGCCCAAGCCAGCATAGATAGTGGGAGAGCCAGAATCCAGCCCTGAGTCTGTCTGGCTTCAGGGCTCCCCTCCCCCACTTTCTAAAACTGTCTTCTTTCAGATGAAAATACATAGTAATCAACCCAAATTATAGTAATAATGATAATCTACTGGGCTCTTTAGGGCCATACTCACAGTTGCCACTGAGGGCGCATTGCATTAACTCTAAAGCAGCCGTGGTCTTCCTTTGCTTTCACCAATCCTCCTTTTTTTTTTTTTTTTTTTTTCGGCAACACTACTACCTTTTTCAACTTATTTTGTTCATGTCAAATGTGGTTGTCAGCACCTGGACTGCCATGGTAGCTTTTTCCTCAAGAAAGGTAGACCCCAGGGCATATACCTGGATCATGCCAGTTCTTCCTCACTTCTCAGCTTGGAGGAGAACAGGGACCTCCAGGTCACAACCTTTCCACACTCCAGTATGAGATTTTAGCCTGCAGATCTCAGTAGGGCAGACGAAGGCTGAAATAAGCATTCTGAAGGCCTGCGAAAAAATGTGAGGCAGGGCTCGCCTTCTCAAGTTAGAGCTTACTTGACTCCAAGCAAGCTGAGGGAAAGCATTTTGCAGGTGTCTTCTCAATCCCAGATGCTGAGTCTGTACTTGACTCTTTCCTCCCCACTCTCCCTACTCAGTTGATAGTTCAGCTCTCCACCATAAAGGAGATGCCTTTTCCTCAAACGGTCAGCCCAGGCCTGCCTTCAGCTCCAAGGTTCTGCTTTCCAGGCCACCACATACCTGAAGGTGTTGTCTGTAATTGTCCACTTTGTGCCACAAGCTCAATTTTTAAAACTGGATTCCAAGTCTCAGCAGCTGACAGACCTCAAGTTGGCAAATGCAGTGGTTATCCTCACCTCTGTGTCTTTACGACATAGCACAGATCTCCAGTCTTCAAAACTGCTGTCAATTTATGAAAGGCCATGGCGGTGGCGGACAACACGTGCTAAAACAGATCCCTGAGCCAGGCAGCCGGCCAGTCTCCAAAAGCGCAAGAGGAAGGGCAAACACAAGAACAGTTTGCCTGGGGGAAAACTGCTTTGTTTGCTTTGGGGGGTTCTCCTCCCCCACAAGGACAGCTTTATTTTCATATGCAACATAGTTGTGCCACAAGCACAAGTCTTCCTGACTGCCAGGCCCTGGTATTTTGACCTGCCTCCCCTCCCTCTTCAACTCACGTGTGCTCCAATTCTGATCTGATCACCCTGAGCTAACTCATCGAGGTGTTCTGCAGTCCTCGAACAGTCCTCCGCCAGCTCCTGTGGTGTCTGCCGAATCCCCTTCATGTTTTAAAATGTCGGGCCTGACCAGCCCCTGCTGTGATTTTATACATCCAGCATATTTTATTGAGGTCTAGCAGGCCTGGCATTTGTCAAGGGACAGTTTTAGGCTCTATCCCAGGTGATCTAGTAATATAAGGAGCCACTGTTCTCCAAAGCTCCGCCAAACATAATTATGCCATCTAAATAAATAAGCACCTCTGGGTTATTCATATCAACAAATGCTTTTTCCATCAAACTCTTGAAGGTGTCTGTGGCTCCAAAGATGTGTGGAACAGCCTTTCAAGTAGGTAAAACCTAACAGAGCAGATGCAGGCTGTTTTATTTGGCCCAGTCAGACATAGGGATTCAGTAATAGCTCTTCTCAAACATAGTGCTGGAAGTCACTGATTCCCTACCATGCAATCTAGAGGTTAATCTGGACATGGAAAACTCTGTAAGATGGAGAAAGATAACAGAACATCAATACCCCTGCCCCCATCTCCTTGGTGTCCTGAGTCTGCTCTCTTCCATCATGAGCTTTCCTTCTTCTCCTTTACATATTTGTTTATCCAGCTAAATAGTAGTTCTTAACCCTGACTGCCTATTATAATCTACGGAGTTTGTTATAAAACATGTATTCTTGGGCCCCACCCTCCCCTAGACATCCTAATGTTTTCTATTTTTTTTTAAGATTTTATTTATTGGGGCGCCTGGCTAGCTCAGTCGTTAAGCGTCTGCCTTTGGCTCAGGTCATGATCCCAGGGTCCTCGGATCGAGCCCCGCCTCAGGCTCCCTGCTCTGCGGGAAACCTGCTTCTCCCTCTCCCACTCCCCCTGCTTATGTTTTCCTCTATTACTGTGTCTCTCTCTGTTAAATAAATTAAAAAAAAAAAAGATTTTATTTATTTATTTGAGAGAGCAGGAGAGAGCGTGCACAAGCAGGGGGGAGGGGCAGAGGAGGGAGGGAGAAACAGACTCCCTGTTGAGCAGGCAGCCTGATATGGGACTCCATCCCAGGACCCTGGGATCGTGACTTGAGCCGAAGGCTGACGCTTAACGGACTGAGCCACCCGAGATCTAGCACCCAAGATCCTAACATTTTCTAAACACCTGTTCTATGCTAGGCCCTAATGCCCTGCCCTAGGAGTGGAGACAGTTCAGTCATGGTCCCTGCCTCCACATAGTTCATGGTCAAGGGGCAGAGACAAATACATTAAGAAGTATAAGTCACAGAGAAAATATGGTATAACTGCATTTATTTTTCTTAATCTAGCTTGTATCTCATAAAACTGTGCCAGTATTAGTAAGGTAAACATAGATTCAAGAATTTCTAGTATATAGGAGGAGGCGGCTTTCTTGGGTTCTTAGGTGACAAGTTAAAAATTAAAAAAAATAGTAAAATATGAATGTCCATAGAAATTTTTTTTAAGTAATAAAAATTTGTTGAGAATTCCTGGGATGGTAGTTATCACTTCCTGACCTGGCGGGAGGAACCAACACTGTAGGAAATCACTTAGAAATCACACGGTCCCAACATGTCTGGCCAACACAGGGAGGAGCAAAATCATTCCCCCCAAAACTGGTCAGGCTTTGTTCATCCAAGAAGGGCCGGGAAGACAGATGCAGGAGGGATCATCACATCATGCTGGGGGTGGGTTGAGGGTGTGCTTGGACCCCAAGCTGGCTCCTCAAAAACTGGAGGAGAAACAGATCCACATTTTGTCTGGGAGTGGAGTTCCTGGGTACCAGGCTCATTTCTTCCCTTTGATGAGGCTGTCACTGCCCCGGGGCAAAACTTTCATCCTGTAGGTTCAGGACAAGGTTGTCAGCAGTGAGATAGATACGGTTCTGTGATGTGGCAATCATCTTGGAGATGTTCTGGGCTGCCCAGATCTTGCACGGTTTGATATAGCCAGGGTTCTTGCTCAGGGCTTCTCCAAGGTGAGCAGGTTGGGGTTAAGAGTTCACACAAGGCCCAGTTGCAACCCCTGGCCCCTCCTTACTACTACAGCCCTTCTCTAGCTGTCAGATCAGATAGTTCATGCCTAGTCCCACTTTGGTCCCCACCTGCCATAGAAATTTTATTTGTAACAGCCAAAATCTGGAAATAGCCCTGATGTCCTTCAATGAATGAATGGTTACACAAACTGGTATATCCATACCTTGGAATATTACTTAGCAAGAAAAAGGAACAAACTCTTGACACTTGTGACAACTTGGATGAATCTCTAGACAATTATTCTGAGTGAAAAAGACTAATCTCAAAAGGTTATATATTGTGTGATTCCACTTATATAACATTCTTGAAATGATAGAATTATAGTGATGGAAGGATGTTCAGTGGTTGCTAAGGGTTGAGGAATTGGAGAGGGAGGTAGGTAAGTGTGGCTATGAAAGTGCAACATGGGGATGCCTGGGTGGCTCAATGGGTTAAGCATCTGACTCTTGATTTTGGCTCAGGTCATGATCTCAGGGTTGTGGGATCGAGCCCTACGTTGGACTCCACGCTCAGCTCAGAGTTTGCTTGTCCCTCTCTGTCTGCTCCTCTTCCACTCATGCTCTCTCTCTCTCTCTAAAATAAATAAAATCTTTAAAAAAAAGTACAATATGAGGGATCCTTGTTGTGATGAAAATGTTCTAGATCTTGATTGTGGTGGTGGTTATGCAAGGCTATTCGTCTGATAGAATTATATAGAGCTAAACACCCACACACACACAACACCCAGACACAAATGAGTACATGTATAACTGGTGAAATCTGAATAAGCACTGAGGATTGTACCAATGTCAATTTCTTGGTTTTGATATTGCACTACAGTTGTATAAAATGCTAACATTGGGGGCTACTGAGGAAACAGTGCAGGGGACTCTCCTATACATTCCTTGCAACCTTTGTTGAATGTATAATTATTTCAAAAAAATAATAGGACAAGTTACCAGAAGTGAAAAGGATTAAAAATGTTAAACACATTTACAAATGAAAAACTATAAATGGCTACATTAGGAGAAGCTGGGGATATTGTTACTCTTTGATGTTATAAGGAAGACAAATAGTCCTTCTCAGGGAATATTACATTTAAAAAATAGAAAATTTCATTGTTTTTTTCCCAATTAAAAAAATGTTTCTTGTGGAAAATTTAGAACATGTAGCTCAAAAAAGGTCATTAATAATCCTATCATTTTGAGATAAACATTTTTTTCAACATTTAAGGTAAATCTTTTCAATCTTTTTCTATGCATAGAATTAAAACAAAAATTTTCACAATCAGCAATAGATTTTTCCTGTCTTTAAAGAGTCTTGTGTTAACAGGACTTTAATGTACATACAATATTCTATCATATGGATACAGAATGAATTATTTACCTAGCCCTCTATTTTGGATATTTAGATTGTTTCAGTATTATAAATAATATTGCAATACACATCATTGCACTTGTATCTTTGTATGTATCTCTGATTATTTTCTTAGTATAAATTCTTAGGAGTAAAATTACAGGTCAAAGATTATGTAAATTTTTAAAGCTTTTTCTATGTTTGGCTAAAAAGCCTGTCAGAAAGGTTTTATGAATGTTCCATCTCTGTTTTTTCTTTCCTTTTTTAAAAAAAAGATTTTATTTATTTATTTATTTGAGAGAGAGAGAGAGAGAGCGCACACACAAGCAGGGAGAGGGGCAGAGGGAGAGCAGACTCTCCCACTGAGCATGGAGCCTGACATGGGGCTCAGTCCCAGGACCTTGGGATCATGACCTGAGCCAAAGGCAGACACTTAACCGACTGAGCGACCTGGGTGCCCCATCTCTGTTTTTTCCAGAGCATGTTCTTTGTTGATAATGTTAGCAACTGTGTAGTAGGCTGGATAGATCCCTTGTGGCAATTTTTCTTTTTTTATAAAGTATTTTTAGAAGCTTTTATTTATTAGAGTGAGTGTGCACGAGTGCAATTGTGTGCAGGGGGAGGGGCAGAGGGAGAGAGAGAGGAAGAGAAGTAGACTGTGTGGAGCACAGAGTCTGATGTGGGGCTCAATCTTAGGACTCTGAGATCACCATCTGAGCCGAAATCAAGAGTCAGACGCTTAACCGACTGAGCCACCCAGGCGCCCCAGTGGCAATTTTTCTGTTCTTTGATACAGTGCCGTAGGATCTAGCCCAATGCTGGGTTCATACTAGGCCCCTAAACATTTTGCTGATTTAATATTCTTCATAATACATTCCTTGAAACTCTTATGTGGGGTATGTGGGAAACAAAATCATCAAAATATTAGTATGCCTTAACCCTGAATTATATCACTGACATCTAATAAGGAGTATGGCCTTGAGGAAATAGACGGGTACATTTTGATTGGGAGGAAGGACTTGGGAAAAGTCCAGAGGCTGTAAAGTGGGAAGTGTGAAAATAAAGGAAACCTCATTTAAAATAGGAGTCAGGAGGTGCCTGGGTGGCCCAGTTGGTTAAGCGTCCCACTCGTGATTTCGGCTCAGGTCCTGATCTCAGGCTTGTGAGATTAAGCCCTGCGTTGCGCTCCGTGCTCAGCGGGGAGTCTCCTTGAGATTCTCTCCCTCCCTCTGCCCCTACCACCACATGTGCTTGATCTCTCTCTCGCTCTCGCTCTTAAATAAAAAATAAATCTTTAAAAAAAATTTAAAAATTGAGCCAGGAGGCCCTGAAGGGGGAGCTCTTATGCGTTACCACTTGCTTGTAAGAACCATATTTCACATTCCCCATGAGGAAGCTTATATAATGCCCCAGCAGGAGGAAGAATTTCTCATGGCCCAGCAACAATCCAGCCAGTGAGAACTCAGCAAAACACCCACTCCCAGCTTCTTCCTTTCCCCTCCTAAAAGCAAGCCCTTCTCCTCTGTTTTCTGGATTTGCCTGTGGTTCATCATAGTTCTCCTGTCTTGAGTTGCAATTCCTCTCTATTCCCTTATGAAGTCATTTTGCTGGTGGAATAACTGGCTCTTTTGCTTTTTAAGGTCAACATTACCTGGTGACCCAGATGGGACCCAAAGGAGATGAACCCCTGAGGAACTAATGACCCCCAGAACCATGTAAAGTACCTACGTAAGTGCCTTGTGCTCTCTGCTTCTATGAGTCATCTTGCCTTTAGTTCGGTAAGTCTACTCTCGGATCTGAGCTCCCTCCTTCTGCTTGAGCTCTCCGACTTTATTTGGATCTGTTTAAATTTTTTTTTTTTTTAATGAAACTGTTGTCCTTCCTGGTGAGTACTCTTCTGTTTCCTGAACCTCTGGTTTTGAGTAATTGGTTCTCAATCTGCTAAGTTCTCTCAGTAATGAGTTCTCAATTTGCTAAATTCTCTCAGGAGGGTCGTCCTTCTGGGACCCCAGCCAGTTTTATGTTTAAAACTATGGTCCTTCCTCATGTGCATTTTTAACTAATTGGACCAACTTAAAAAATAACTTAGGACTCCAGTAGCTGTTATGGGGAACTTTTGATCTTCCCAAACTTGATTTTCTTAGAACCAAAGTAGAAGCTCTAAAATAAAATAAACTGAATGGGATACCTACTTCAATTAATATCTTGAAGCTTCCAAGAGTATCCAAGACTCTAAAATCATCTCTTTAAAAATACCATTTTAAATTAACCAAGGTGAATAAACAATTGAAAGAATAAAAAAAAAAAAAAACCCTTTTCAGGCCTCTTTCTTCCTCCCATGTCCTCTTTGTCTCCATCCCCACATCCTTTATACCCTCTGCTTCCTCATTCTGGTTCTCTCAGTGAACTTCCCTTTTTCTCTGAACTTCTCCCCTCTCCCTTCTCTGAACCCATTAAAACCAGCCCCTTTAAAACTAGACTCTTGAAGGATCCTGATGCTAAGCTCCTAATTTCCCATGTCCCCTGGACTAAGGCTGAACTATGAGCCATAGTCAAAGATTTTCCTGGAGTTATTGAAGATCCTCATAGATTTGCCAAGAAATTTAATGTAGTCATTCAGACCTACCAACCAGTTTCCTCAGATTTGTATCAGCTAGTACACATGCTTGCTGAAGGCCAGGCCCAGCACTGGATGAAAACTGCTAATTGGATGATCCTGAACTTTATTTTTTTAAAGATTTTATTTATTTGTCAGAGAGAGAGCGCCCCAAGCGCACAAGCGGGGTGGGAAGGGGTTGGGGGCGCGAGAGGGCAGCAGGCAGAGGGAGAAGTAGGCTCCCTGCTGAGTAAGGAGCTCCATGCCGGACTGGATCCCAGGACCCTGGGATCATGACCTGAGCCGAAGGCAGACACTTAAGACACTTAAGCCGAAGGCGACTGAGCCACCCAGGCGTCCCATCTTTAGAACTTTAAATGAGAGACCAACCCCATGCCTTTTTATATGATCAGGCTGGGCAATTGCTAAACAAGTTCACTGGGCAGTCCCTAGGGCTTTCCCAAAATCTTTCGAGTGGAATAAGATTGAAGCTTGCACTCAGAAACCCAATGAACCTTTGCAGGACTATTATAGTCACTTCCAAACTGTTTTTAAGGAAAATTCCGGCCTCCCTATGGATGTTAAATCCACTCAGGTACCCTTCAATTCTGTGTTCATTAAAGGGCTGAATCGGGATTTTTCCCTTGTAGTTAAAAGGAGTAGGATGAAATGGGAAACTGTCCGCTTCAGATTCAGTTATTTTAGCAAAGTGGCCCACCCACACCCCAAGAATTCAGCTACAAGGAAGACCACTAAAATCTTTAATTTTCAACTCTAACAAATGGAAGCCCCTAAAACAAAAACAACCCCCTCCTGGTCTCTGCCATTATTGGACATTGGAAGAAAGATTGTTCCAAACGTAAGAGTTCTAGGCGCCTTCAGCCCTCCAACCAACCTTTCCAGTGCCCTCTGAACTCCCAACTACAGGACTCTGAAGAACTACAGGGGCTTTTCCCAATCCTTCCTCTTTACCAGCTTGGAGAAGAAACTCTCCAGATTGGGGATGCATCTCTCTGTGTCCTTATCAACACTGGACCTACACTCTCAGTGTGCAATCCTACTGTTATTAAACAGTTCCTGCTCAAAGTACTGAAATGGTTCAAGTAGTGGGGGTCTCTAATAAACCGCAACAGGTTCCTATCTTTAAACCAATTCCTTCTTGTTTCCATTAAAAGATCCTCATTCTTTTCTTCTTAGTTCCTCTGCCCCTATTCAATTTTTGGGCTGAGATTTCTTAGAAAAATAACATTGGAATTTTTTTCTCCTAAAAGGGGGAGATAATTCTAGAATTTGATAGCAACAACCAAAATTGTCAGCTAGGTGAATCAGATGACCCTTCAACATCTTTTATTTGTTCTATCAGATTTTTCACTGTGATTGATTTCTCTGTGGATAAGGTCAGTCAGTTATCTCTTTGCCTTCTGGGGAAGAAAAACAGTGTACCTGGACAGTAATGCCCCAGAGTTTTGCTGAAAGTCCTTCCTACTTCTCCCAAACCTTAAAAGTGGATTTAGAAGATATAAAGGTAACTAGAAGTTCTGCTTTATTACAATACTTAGGCGACTTGCTTCTCTGATCACCTTCTTAGGCGTCGTTGCAGGGACAGTATCCACCTGTTTAGGCTGTTAACTTTAAGGGACACAAAATTTCCATGGAGAAACTGCAGTTCGCTCAGACTCTGGTTTGATATTTGCAGCGCCTGAGTTCAGAACAAAGGCTACACGTAGATCCAAATAGGCTTCATGGCATCCTGAACTTCCTCAAACTAAGTCAATTGCAAGGTTTTCTTAGGCTAGCTGGCTGCTGTGAAAAATTGCATTCCAAACTCTCTTGCTATACTAACGTTAACCTCGCCACCATTCTTCCTTCTCTGTAGACAGTACTCTTCATGACTGTCAGACTCTCCGTGATGGCTTACAGAAAACTCCTTTGCATAAAGCAGACTTTTGGTGGTTTACTAATAGTTCTTACTTAAAAGGTGAAAATGGTAAATATGTTGGGTATGCTATTACAGTTTTTTTTTTAAGTCATTAAGGCAGCACCTTTGCCCTCAGCTATGGTGGCCCAACAGGCTGTTCTTGCTTGAACCCGCATTTTAGCCAAGGGCAAAACTGCAAATATCTATACTGACGGTAGGTAGGCCTTTGGAGTAGCTCATGACTTTGGAATGCTAAGGAAACAGTGAGGCTTCCTCACTTCTAGTGGGGACAAAATTAAAAATGGCCTTTATGTTCAGAAATTACTAGATGCCATACTCTTGCCAGATGCTTTGCCAGTATTAAGGTCCCTGCGCATTCCAAGCCGGATTCCTCGGAGGCCAGAGGAAACCACCTAGTTGATATTTCCACAATGAATGCTGCTCTCAAAGGAACCAACAACCAAACCTCTGTCATGGTCAAAGGGATGTTCCCCTCCCCAAATGATAATCTAGAAAAATCGACTAGAGATTCCCAGCCATCAGCCCCAGAAAAGGAAAAACAATATTGAAAACCTAATGACTGCTGGTTCAATTAAAAAAAAGAAAACTCTGGGTTGGGCCAAATCATAATCCAGTGCTGCCAGAGACTCTAAAATTCCCATTACTGACTACTGTACATGTATCCATTCGTTGATCTGCTGATAAAATGAAAACCTTTGAGCCAATACTGGTGGGTAAATGTTAACAAGACCACACAGTGCCTACTTTGCTTGCCCCACCTGCCTTTAAATATAATTTGGGAAAACCTGTCTGCCTTGCTCCTGGACACTTTAAGTTGCCCAATGGATCCAAGTTTGGCGGATGGATTTTATTCAGCTTCCTCCATCTCGGGCATATAAATATGTCTTGGTAATGGTTTGTATGTTTTCTCACCGGACTGCTGTTTTTTGTGGCTAAAATCCTACTAGAAAAGATCATCCCTACCTGGGGAATCCCCCTCAAACTTCTTAGCGATCAGGGAACTTGCTTCAACAGGTTTGTGTTGTTTGGCCATTGTTACAACACTTCCCCTGTGCTTACTACCCTTAATCCCCAGGGCAAGTCAAACACACTAATGGCATTGTTAAGCAAAATTTGGAGAGGCCCTTCAAATACTCCCGCCAAAAGCACTGCCATTAGTTTTCCTACATCTTAGATCTACCTCTTTGGAACCTAGCCCTTTGAGATAATCACAGGATGGCCAATGTACTTGGCTTCTGCTTCTTTCGATCCACAAATGGTAAAAGGAGATATACTTAAATATTGCAAAGGCCCAATTGCTTCTGTTGAGAATAACCATGCTTTAGTAGAACAGTCTTTCCACAGTGTGCTCCTGGGAGACAAAGATCTAAAGCATCATACCTTGCAGTCCAGAGATTTCACCTATTGGAAAAGACAGCTACAGAAAGACTTTCTTCAACCCTGTTGGAAAGGCCCCTGTCAGGTACTGTTAACCAACCCTTGTACTGCCAAACTCCAAGGAATGACTCTTGGATCCATGTGTCACATCTTTTTTTTTTTAAGATTTAATTTTTAAACTAATCTCTCCACCCAGTGTGGGGCTTCAGCTCACAACCTGAGATCAAGAGTTGCACACTCCTCCGACTGAGCCAGCCATGCAACCTCCCATGTGTCACATCTAAAGAAAGCACCAAACCCTGACTAGATCTGCACATTGGCCGAGTACCTGGAAATAAAGATTTCCAGGAATTGAAGCAGATGACAGCTGAAGGAGACAGCTTTCCCAAGATGACTGGACCAGACCTGTATACCTTTTTCTCGCTGTTGCTTCTTACCTTATTTCCTCCCTTTCTTTCGTGGTCTAATCTATTGCAAAAGGGGAGCCTTTCTGACTGTTGGATCTGACACCAGAAACTTCGATTTGTTCTTCCCTGTTTATTATTTGTTCCCCTGCATCCAAGGGAAATACAAATGAGCTAACTCCTCTTTGCAAGGCTTTTTAAAAAAAGATTTTTGTTTATTTATTTGAGTAAGAGAGCGTGCGCAAAAGCGAGTGAGCAGGGAGGGCAAAGGGGGAGGGAAAAAGAATCTGAAGCAGATCCGGCACTGAGTATGGAGCCCGACTCGGGGTTCGATCCCATAAATGCAAGATCATGACCTGAGCCAAAACCAAGAGTCTGATGTTCAACCAACTGAGCCACGTAGGTGCCCCTGCAAGGCTTTTGGAAAAGACCCCTTTAGCCTTGCAGAAGTTCTGCTCATCTTATTCTGTATAAACACTTTTTAAAAGATTTTATTTTTAAATAATCTCTACACCCAATGTGGGGTTTGAATTTACAACCCTGAGATCAAGAGTCAGACGCTTAACTGACTGAGCCACCCAGGCACACCTTTATAATCATTTTTAAGCCTTATACCTGTTGCCTCTCAAACCTTCGTAGAAATGACGTGTCCAATAGGGTAATGCTAGCTCAGCACTTCGAGATGATCTTCAACGTTTATCTCAGATGGGAAATGCCTGACAGTTCTCCCTCCTGCTCTTCCCTGTTACTCAGATGTGACCTCAGCGGTTTCCAGTCTACGCACTTTCCCCCTGATGTGGGACATGACAACCAGGAAAGATCTTTCCTGACACAAGGGGACGAAACCACTAAATATGAAAAACAACAACAACAACAACAACACAATCCTGACTTTTGCTTAGCAATGCTTTTGAAAAGAGACCTTGATTGAAAGGGGGGAGATGTGAAAATAAAGGAAACCTCATTTAAAATGGAGTCAGGAAGCCCTGAAGGGGGAGCTCTCCTGCATTACCTCTTGCTGGAAGAAGCATATCTCACAATTGCCAGCAGGAAGCAGCTTGCTTTCCGTATCCCAGCCTGAGGAAGGAAGAATTTCTCCTTGCCCAGCAATAGCCCAGTCAGTGAGAACTCAGTGAAACAGTCCCTCCCAGCTTCCTCATTTCCCCTGTGAAAGCAAGCCCCTCTCCTCTGTTCTCTGGGTTTGCCTATGGTTTGCCATAGTTTGCTGGTTCTGAATTACAATTCCTCTGCTCTTGCTCAATAAACTCATTTTGCTGGTAAAATAACGGCTCTTTTGTTTTTTAAGGTCAACAGAAGCAGAAACCACCTGAGGTTTCTGGGAACAGACTGACAGGGGGCTGAAAAACTGAGGTTTGCTGGGAAGGGAGGTGGTGTCTGCGGCATTAGGTGTAGTTGTTGTGGGGGTTGGGAGAGAGCAAAACTCTCGCCAATTACCCTCTTACCGCTACCCCACTCCTTTAAGCACTCAGGATGTTAATTGGCCTGGTGGCCTTTATGTAAAAATTAGTTTGCAAACTTCTCCCAGCAGAAATCTGGGCATAATTATACTGAATTATGCTTTTATTTTTTACTGGGGGTGTACGAGTTTCATCTAAGTTTCCCCTTTCTGTCTTCCATGCAGTATTACTAGTCAAGTGGGACCGGTGGCCAGAGGTCTGCGCTTCCACTTCCCCTCGTTGCTGCTCCATCCACCCTGTGCCTGAAATACAAGTAGGGTGGGTGACCACACAGGCCCCAGGGCTCTCTAGGAGGAGCCCATCATGGTTTTAGAAAAGAACAGGCCATGGCTGCCTCAATTTAATTACCAGATGTGATTAAATAATAAAAATATGTGAGCGCTCAAATTCTACCAGACTCTTCTTGGATGACTTTAGGTCATCTCATTTAATCTTTCTAACAACCTGCTAAGATAGATCCTTATTATCCCCATTTTACAGTTGAGGACATAGACTTAATTAACTTACCTGGATCACCCAGCTTGTATGTTGCAGATCTAGGATTTCAAATTGGATTTGAAATCTCATCCGTCTGATTATAGACAGCTGCTCCTAACCACTGCCTGACTTGAAGCACACAGGACCATGTGCTCTTCCTGAATCCATTTCCTGCATCGCACGTCTTATTTTCTTAGGTTCCACCATTTGAGATTCAGTCCTCTGGACCATGAAGAATTTTCCTACCCCAGGATCCCTTTTTTCAAGGTATCTATCCAAAGGAGCAGCAATGGCTTAAGCACATTAAATAACATGTGAGTGGAGAAAAACTGGTTATTAGCTAAGTTCCCCAAACAAAGGACATGGACAGTTGTTTCCTCGAGGTGATCAGTTTTGGCAAATCAGGGACATGATGGTCCAAAGCATAGATAAGGTCAAGTATGAATGTTAGATCAATATCCTCAGACATTTGCTACCGCTTAGGAAGCCAACCCTTTGGGGCCTACCCCATTGTTTTTGCATTCCAGGTGACCTACCAGCGCATAAGGTAAATAGTACATTTTAATTCTCAGAGACCCCCTACTTTACGTTCTGTAGCCTTCCTTGCCTCCTTCAAAGTTCCCTTTATTTCTGAAGATTACAGGAAGATTCGGTCAGGTTCATATATCCTGAGGAAGTTTTTCCCCCATAAGGCTGAGATAGCATGCTGTCACAGGTCCTTTGATATTCTGCTTTTGCTGTACATTTTAATAGGTACTTGTTCAGATTAATCAACAATCTGTATGAGGTAACAGTATGTTATTGAGGCGTGTTATAGTCCAGACTCTATACTAAGCACTTTCCATGCATGATCTCATGAAAGCCTCATGAGTCTGAAAAAAATTCTTATCTCAGAAAGGCCAACTTGTTCGAAGTCACAAAGATAGTAGCAGAATGAGGGTTTAGGCCAGGTCTGACTTCAGAGTCTCATAACCATGCCTAGTGGTAGCTATAGTTAGAACATAATAATTGAGCTAAATTTAGAAATAGGGGCTCTGATAAAAGTTGGTAGGGTATTTACTGACCAACAATGTGGTCTGTGCTAACATTTTGCTGGTTCCTATAGGGATAATGATCAATGAAATGGCACATTTATAATAATTAATCAAATAATAATAAATAACAATTATTGTTAGTATTTTATTATTTGTAGCAGTAGCTAACACCTCCCTCATTCAATGAACAAATATTCACTGAGTGCTTCCTATATGTCAAGGTTCTGGGGATACAAAAGTAAGCAAAAAATATGTGTTTCTTACTTTCTCATGCTTATAGTTTAGTGGCAGAAACAGACATTAAACGGTTGCTCTGATGACTGTGTAATTACAGAGATAAGAGATCAGAAGAGAAGGAACATGGTTCCCAGTGGGCAAATAAGAAAAGAATGTGAAATAGATGGTGGGTTGGGATCAGGAAAAGCTTCCTTGAAGAAGAGAAGTAAAGGTGTAAGGGTGACTTGGAACAAAGTAGGTGAGGAGCGGGTGGGAGTTGAGCTGAAATGCACATCTCTGGGAGGGGAATGGCATTAGCATATGTCGTAAGGATTTGGTCTCTATGCTAAGAGCACTGAGAAGTCCCTGGAAGGTTTTAAACAAAGGCCTGCTGCCAGTCGGTTTACATTTTAGTAAGATCACTGGAGTTGCTGCAGGGATAATGGATGGGAGAGGAGCAAAGGTGGTCGGGACCAGTTAGCAACAGTCCAGGCTACAGATGATGACTTAGACCGGGGTCATGGCAGTGGAGATGGAAATGTATTTGGGAGGTGATGGATTTCTTGGAGGTGGTGCCAATAGGACTTGGTGATAGATTCAATAAGGAGGTGTGGGATGGGGGAGGGCAGTGATGCCCTTTAATCTAAACAGCTACCCTACGAGTGAGGTGTTACTATCCCTTCTTTATGAAGAAGGAAACAGACTTCTCATGGCTTTAGCATAAAGACCACAGGCTTCCTAGGCCCATCGGAACATTCTCTTAGCCAGGCTCTATTGACTTACATATCCTGGTCTCTGCCATGACCTAGTTCTCTGTGCTCTACCTACAGTTGCCTTTTAGTTATTTGCTCTGCCAAGCTCCTCCTAGTTTTAAAGCCTTTTCATATACTGTTCACTTGACCCGAAATGCTTTTTTCCTTTTCTTTGCCTGGCTCATCTTTCCTTGGGGAAACCTCTGATCTATCAGACTGGGTTAGGCCTTTGGGTTATCTACTCTCCTAACACTCTGTACTTTTGCACTGATTACACTTGTGTCTAGTTTTTTGTGCGATTATTTTTGGACGGTCCCTCCTACAAAACTGTAAGCTCCGGAGAAGAGATCTTGTCTGTCTTGTTTATCTCCCTACTGCCAATGACTAGCATAGGGCTTAACATGGAGTAAGATGTTACATATATATTTGTTGAATGAATGACTGAAGCTTATAGAGTCTAAGCTAACTTGCCTACTGTTAAACAGTAAGTGACTGGTTCAAGACTCGGACTTAAGTCTACCCAACAGGAGAGCCGAAGCCCCAACCACTATGTAAGACTGTCCCTATTCATGTTTGCAACTGAAATGTCAAAGCCATACAGCAATTGCTAAAGAACTTATAATCCATTTTCTTTTTCCTCCCCTGCCCTCCCTTCTTCCTCCTTCATACCTTCCCACCTCCTGCCCTCCCTGCCTGCCTGTCTGCTTGCCTCCCAGTGTTTTTCTTTTATAAGATTTGGAAAGACTATAAGAAGTCATCTTGTCCAACCTGAGCATTTTACAAACAATGAAACTGAAGCTAGACCAAATTGCCTGCCTGAAGGCCATAGTTATTGGCAGGCTCAATAGATATCTTTATCTTTTATGGTGGGCATCATTCTCGCAAAATCAATGGAGATCTAATTTATCTAATTTATTTCAATCTTGTTTACCCAATATCCGTTTGTTATAACCAGGTTAGTCTCATCACTGACCTGGGCACATGTTTTGCTCATTTTTACTTCAGTCGCGTGATCAACACTGGTCCTTTTGCTTGGGACTTAGTTTTTCTTTCTAACCTACCTATTCATCCTTCAAGCCCTAGCCCGGTTCTTCTCCCCTCAAGGCAGACTTTCCAGCTCACTGTAGTCATACGGCAGTGTGTGTCACTCATTTGGCCTCTAATCACACAGTAATGTGTATTTTCTTTTAAATGTTCTTAGGTGTGTTTTTTCTTCTTTGCAGACTGCCCTCACCCCAAGCTTCTGAAGGGCAGGAACCATATCACATCGTTCGCCTCTTTTATAATCCTTTTTGATCCTTAGAAAAGCACTCTACACATAGATACTCAAAGAATAATTCTTGAATGAATGAGTGAATAAATGATGTAAGCAAGAAAAAATGAAATGGTAAACTCTGCCATCTTGTGGCTATCAGTCTTTAGTGTTGCCATTTTCACTGTGTTTTTCGTGTTGAAAGTAGAACGGCACATGGTAATAAACAAAGGTGATGGTGGTGAGGTGGGAAAGGTTTCTTTTCCTTTTGCTCAATGTGCCAACAGCATGGTTACTGAAATATAAGAGAAAATGGAGGGAAACTAAAAACCAAACTAACCATGTACCTAAGGACTGAGGAGTATTGATTGGATTTCCTCAGGTACAAATCCTGCTTTGAAAGGGACAAGTAAAAGAAATTGTTCCAACATGTCCAACAGAGCTGTGATCATATGATTAACCTACTCATTGAGGGGGATCTATTAGTAGACCTTTCGTGAGCGTTATCTGGTGAAGAGAATCTCTGCCTTTGAGTTATTGGTCCTAAGATCCAGTCTTCGTTTTGCTAAACAACCTTGTGCAGATCAAATAACCTCTCTTGTCTGTTTTTTTACCAGTTAATTTACTGCCCAGTTTACTTCCAGGGCTGTTGTAAGACTCTGTGAAACCACAGGCACGAAGATTCTTAGAAAAGTTTTTAAGAAGTGATATATATGTTTAGCATTTTCATAAAAGAAAAAGAACATTTCCACTTTCCATTTGTACAGCACCTAAATGTTTATAAGGGGCCTGTAAAGCTGTTACCTATTTTCAGTCTCGTGGCAACTCTAGGAGATAGGCAGGCAGGCAGGTATTGTTACCCTCAATTTACAGATGAAACTTGGAAATTCATATTCAGAGTTAATGAAACTACATTGAGGACCTGTTACATGTCAGGCCAACTGATAGGTACATTCACATGTTAGAGAAGTTCAGTTAGTTGCCCAAGATCACCTGGCTGCTAAGTGGTAGCGTCTGTGATCTGACCCAGGTTATTTGACTTTGGAAGCCAGTGCTCACAGGCCACTATCTTTAGGTCAGTCCAGTTCCTCTCCTGGGGCCATTGCATTTCTCTCTCTTTGGTAGAATGAAATATTTTGTTACCCGTTAAAAATATTTAAGGTCTGAAGAGCAGACGTGGGTGTAGGTTGCAAGCCTGTACTCTGCTTAAGGCGATGGTTCTTAGCCCTCGTTGTACATTAATGTCACTTGGGAAGAAAAAATTACCCATGTCCTGGTCCCAGAACAGAGTAATTAAATCAGTAGTTTTTCTTTTTTAAAGCTAATTCTAAGGTGTAGCCAGAATTGAGAACCGCACTGCTCTAGCAGAAAGGTCAGCAACCCAACGTTCTGTCAGTCGATCCAACTTTTTCAGAGATTGGTCCTGGCAAACATGAAGAGCATTCAATGAGGAAGAGGGAAGAGGAGTAAAGAAACACCTCAGAAATGTAATTTGTTGGGTCTGCTTTTAGTAGTGCAAACAAGCTGAACAGCAGTGACAGAGGTAAATTATTAGAGCTAAAGAAGAACGAGGAAAGAAAAGGACTTGGTTCTCATTTTGAGGTAGCGAGAGGGATGGCAGACACTTCCTTCTCCAAAAGAGCAGACATTATAACCCCCTTTTCGCCCATCTGTCTATTCATTCATTTACTCATAAAATATTCACTCATAAAGTACTTACTGAGCATCTGTGGTGTGTCAGGCACTCTTCCAGGTACTGGAGATATGGCAGTGAACAAGCCAGATACAGACTTGAGTCTCATGGAACTTTCATTCTAGTTGTGGGTGTAGGGGAATGGTTCTGCCACCGTGTTCTAGTGACCTTGAACATCTCCCCAGAGGCCATATAGCCAAGGCTCAACCATGGTCTGACTTAAGTCTTGGAGGAATGCTCTGTAATCCTCTCTGGAATATGGCAAGATGAGCAATTGCAAGGAGCTGTTACAAAAGACCATTTTTTAAAAAAGATTTTATTTATTTATTTGACAGGTCGTAAGTAGGCAGAGAGGCAGGCAGAGAGGGAGAAGCAGGCTCCCTGCTGAGCAGAGTTAGGGCTCGATCCCAGGACCCCGGGATCATGACCTGAGCCGAAGGCAGAAGCTTAACTACTGAGCCACCCAGGCGCCCCAAGACCATTTCTTTTTAATGGGAGGATGCCACGAAGCAGTTTCTCACCCGCCTCCGTGGTTCTGGTGAGACCTAGGGCTTTCCACCATCATGCACACAATCCCCTTCAGTACAGGTGCCGCATAAACAGTGTGGCTGTGGTTTAGAGTTGGCTCCTCTACAACAGTGTCCCACTGTCCATGTCGTCTGTCATCCGGCCCCTCCAAGTCAATGTCATCCTGCGAGACTAGGGTCATGGGAGTCCTGACACCATGATGATCTTGCTTTGCTATCTGTGTAAGTAATATGTTGTCTGTAGCCATTTGGACTCATTGTCTTCTTGTTGGCCGAATCTGTGCAGGTGTAGTGAGCCAGCCGAGCAGCTGCCAGCGCGCTGCTGTTTTGGGACTGCCTGACCGCTTGAGAGGAGTTCCAGACTGTATAATTGGACTAGAAAAACTTAGCAATTGGCAGAACCTTCACGTTGGTTGTTTGGCCAGTAGAGTAAGAGCTGTTGTAGTAGGAAAGGCCAAATAGAAGCCTCAGAAACTCCTCACTGCCACCTACCAACATTATAAGTAAATAAAAGTTAAAAACCGTACTGCATCCCAGGGAGAATTGCAGAATTTAGTGCTCTCAGAGACTTATGCAGTGCATTCCCCCATCAGATACCTATTAAATTCACTAGTGTGGCCCCAAAAAGGAAAAACAGACGAATCATGGCAGGTGACAATATGAAGTACCACAGATTTTACTAAGCAGTACCAGTTGCTCTGTCGGGTCTAAAATCTTTGCTAGAGCAGATCAACACAGCCATTTGTATGTGGCTGTTGATCTACCGAATGTGTTATTTTCCATACCCATCAGAAGGCAGATCAGAAAGTTTATGTTCACAGGGTATGGCCATCAGTGCACGTGGCGAATGCTGTAATGTGCCACCCAGGTCGCCTTTCAGCAGTGAGGACATGATTCCTCCAGCTGCTGGGAGCACATCTAGATGGCCTTCAGGTACAGCCCTCTTTATGGGATGCTTCAGCTAAAGAAAACTACTCCACCTAAGATCATGCCTCCTTCCAAGGAAAGCCCACTTAGTCCAATGGGGACTAAGTCCACTTAGTCTAATTGAACTTAGTCTAATGACTAAGTTCAGGGCTCTGAAGGTCCAGCCCTTTTAACCCAGTTTGGGGCAACCAGGTATTCTAGTTCTAGAGCCTACCGTGGGTTGGCTGAGGCCTTCGTTGGAACTGTATCGTAGCTTCACTCCTCCCTCTGCCCAATGCTTTTCCTCCACCTCTTTTCCACAGGTGTTGATCCCCAAGGCACTCCCTAATAAACATCCTGTGCACCAGTCTCCATCTTGAGGTCTGTTTCCTGGGGAAGCCAGACCCTGTGACAGTCGGTGCCAGGAGCGGGTGTGATGATGGGATTTTGGATCGGGGCCACACACTGCCTGGCTGGCATTGAGGACCCCACACCGGTGGTAGGTGTGGATATTCCCTGACACAAGGCAGCGGTGCTGTTAAAACTTTCATTGATGGGAGGGAATAAATTGGCTATTGGGCTATATCAGACATTTGGGATATATGGGGAGAACAGTAATCTTTAAGAGAATGGGATTTAGTGGCTATTCCTAAGTTTGATGGGCACTCTGGAAAAAGATCACAAAAAGCTGAAAGTGATTAGTTGGCAATTTAAAGTTCAGTGGGAAAGTCACAGAACCTCCTTGGTAGCATATACAGAGGCTCACCTCCTGCAGCAGGATGCTAAAGAAAGTGGATGACTGGGCCCAGGACTTGAATCATAAGAGTAGTCAGTCTCCAACGGTGGTTAAAATCCCAGCTAAGGCAGGTCTGCTATGCCAAGGTCAGGACTCCGGCTGGGAAAGAATGGGACTCTGAGGTATGAGAGAGGGACTTCTAGGCCTTGAAAACCTTGAATTCCCCTCTGAAAAGTGGCCAACTTGTCCCTTTTAAGAGCTAGCCCACTTGTGCTTGCTTGTTCGAACACAGTACAGTACAGTTTGAATACAGTACAGAGGGCTCTCCCTTGCAAGACAGCCTGTGCCTCTTCCTTGTCCTACTCCTCCCAGACACTAGGCCAATAACTAGGGTTAAATCACAATGTCCCCTGACGGGGAAGTGCTCGGCCTGCTAAGAGAGCAAAGGGACAATACCCTGATAAAACTGCAGTATCTAGTCAAAATGTCACAGTAGGAGTTGAGACAGTAGGTATGGGCAAGAGTTTTGCTGAATCAAGGGAAGTGGAACACAAATTTGGATACAAGGTCGTTTGTAAATATAGGAGTAGTCTCCCAGGATACAGGATCTAACAGCCTGGCAGAGACCCTGAAAGATGGTATAGCACACTGCTAGGATGGATCCTAGAAGCATGGAAAACAGGTTGGCCAAGCTGGGTGGAAATCACCTGAATTGTCAGGACAGGCAGTGGATTAGAAGGCTCAGGGTGGAGCCTGCTGAGCGGATCCGTTATGTGAGGCCAGAAGATGTCCTGGGGGATCGTGTTACAGAGAGGCGCTCAGGGAATACACCGTTCACCCAGGCTATGAGGTTTGTGCTGGTCAGAGAGGCACCAGCATGACTAAGAAGTTCATGTGCAGGCCACATGCAGGCCAGAGTGAACGGTAGGTGAAGCAATCACAGAGCTGAGCTCAGCACTAGCAATGGGGATGATGGGGAAACTGAAGGAATGGGGCCAGGTGGCTATGGTCAACTGCCGGACGCTAGGTGGATGGGAGAATCATAATTAGGAATCAGAGCGCAAGCAAGGGGGCCTGACCTAGAGGGAGTTATGGAGGTTAATAGAATATAGCATCCCTAGGGGTGAAATAGATGGGCAGATGATAGGGACTCTGCTCGATCTGCAAAATAAAAAGCAATCAAAGTGTGAACAGGAGGCTGAAGGTAGTTGCTCCAATACCAAGTCACGACCTCTTGCTGAGTTGCTGGACATAAGCCAGTTTTCAGACCCGGAACCCATGGACTAAACAGGGTCCAAGTCCCCCCGGGAGGGGGACCCTGCAGTATCACTGCAAGTATGTGTAGTTATGATTTCGTCAGTCCTTTCCCAGAAGGACTGATGGCCATTTACTTGGGTAACTGTGCACTGGAGAAAGGAACTCAAGCATTTTGAGAACCATTTGACTGATGAACATGGGGGTGCAAAAGGTTATTTCCTCATGTTGGTGGTTGGGGGGGGCGGGAATGCTCTGTAGTGCACTTTATACTCCAGATGATCTTCATGGGATCCGACTGAGGCTAGTCTCCAGCTAAGACCAAATTCTTGCCTACCTTCCCCCCCCCCCCACCCGGTCCTATCCTGCTTGGCTTACTGCCTTCTCCTGAGAGCACCTCCCCAGTGAATCCTGTGCACAAGAATACTTGTCTCAGGCTCCGTTTTGGCAAACCGCACCTGAGACAAACTGTGTCTGTTCATACATGAAAGATTCATAACAATGCACAGTATGGTTGTGTCCTGGTGTAGTTAACCATTCTCCAAGTGATAGACATTTGGGATTTATCTAGCTTTTGTCTGTTACAAACAATGCCTCGGCGAATGTCCTTGCATCTGACTCTTTATGTCCCATATGTCCTCAAACCTCTTTATATAACTTGCCATCAGAAAAATTCATCTGGGATTCCAGGTAGTCCCAAGAGGGCTATGAATATTAGTTTTGTGGGCTGTGGCTCTATCCAAGGAAACTAATTACCTGAGGTAAATCATAAAAGAGTCCATGACTTCTGGAGCTACACAGAGGTATTTGTGAAAGGGTCACAAATTAGAAAAATGGGAAGGATGAAGGGTGGTTGGAGAAATAAGTTGAGATAGACTAGTCCAGATAAGCTTTGAGGAAGTTGTTAAAGTAGCATTTAGGAGTCCTTTCACTAGAGGGAAATTCGAATTTGAGGTGAGGTAGGATTAAGTGGCAAACACAGGTTTGAATGTTCTGGTTAATTAAGAGACGGACGAGATAAGGTGAGAGACTAAAGTGGGGATCTTAAAGTACGGTACTGGAAATTACAGTCAAAATGGCTAAAGTCAACAGGTGCACCTAGGAATGAACTAGTAATGAATATCAGTTCCTATGAATCATTTTTCTGGAACTCATTTCCTGTAGTGCTTTTCTGAAAGAACACCTCGCTCCTTTCCAAGCTTATTTTCTTTGTTTTGATCATCATTCCTCCCTCACTTCCTGTCTTGTTGCTAAGATCCAGGAGGCAAAGATAAGTAAGAGAGCAAGTCATGGACTATAACTGGACAAGCTGTGTGACTCAAGAGGCCAAACAAAGGTTGGGGCATGGCAACCCAGCTTTGGCTGTGTTCCTGTACAAATGGGGCACCTGGCCTATTTTTTTGTTAAATGTATCCATTAATATGACAGTGTACATTTTGTGATTGTTCTATTCCATGTGTTCCAATGGCATAATGCTTTTTAAATTTTTTTTATTATGTTCAATTAGCCAACATATAGTACATCATTAGTTTTTGATGTAGTGCTCAATGACTCATTAGTTGCGTGTAACACCCAGTGCTCATCACCACCCATTATACCACTGTTTTCATTCTGACTTGTGTTATAGTTATATTGTTTACTATTCTGAGCTCACAGAGTGGTGGCTTATGGGACACCTCCGGCCCATACATATGCTTCATTAAGCTAACACATGTTCACATTAAAAAAAAAGTAGTTACCAGTATTTCAAAAATAGGAGGGTTCATATAAAAATATGGATTCCTGACTTCTGAAGAAACAGAATCTGGCATACAGGGCCTCCATTTCCTCATGACAATGGGAACTGAGCAGTGGCTACTCTTGTTATTAACTTGACATTGAATCTGAAAGTATGCTACTATTTTCCATGGACCAGGCATTGTTGTTCTTACAGTGACATTCAGAAGAAAGTGAAACTTTTTTCTTTTTTTCTTTTCTTTTATTTTTACTTTTTTCTTTTTTTAAAAGATTTTATTTATTTATTTGACAGAGAGAGATCACAAGTGGGCAGAGAGGCAGGCAAAGAGGAGGAAGCAGGCTCCCTGCTGAGCAGAGAGCCTGATGCAGGGCTCCACCCCAGGACCCTGAGATCATGACCTGAGCCAAAGGCAGAGGCTTTAACCCACTGAGCCACCCAGGCGCCCCTGAAACTTTTTTCTATATCCAGTTTATATAAAATCTGGGAAAACGGGGTGCCTGGGTGGCTCAGTTGGTTAAGTGTTTGCCTTCAGCTCAGGTCATGATCCCAAGGTCCTGGAACCGAGCCCTGAGTTGGGCTCCCTGCTCAGCAGGGAGCTGCCTTCTCCCTCTCCTTCAGCCTGCTACTCCCCCTGCCTGTGCTCTCTTGCTCTCCGTCAAATAAATAAATAAAATATTTAAAAAAAAAAAAAGACTGGGAAAACAATATCTAGGCTGAGAGGGGAGAAGACTATTGTGATTTAAGAATTAAAGGATGGAGGGTGCTTGGGTGGCTCAGTTGGTTAAAGTGTCCGTTGGTTTCAGCTCAGTGTCTGACTCCAGATTAGCACAGTCTGCTAGAGAGTCTTTCCCCCTTTCTCCCCCACCCCCTCTACTCCCCTCTTCCCCCCCACGCCCCGCAACGTGCGCGTACTCTCTGTCGCTGTCTCTCAAATAAATAAATAAATAAATAAAATCTTAAAAAAAAAAAAAGAATGAAAGGATGGAGGTGGGGCGAAGACTGTTCGGCTAGCTTGGACAAAACCGCTGAGATGGCAGAGGGAGAAGGTAGAGGAGCTAGCTCAGGTACTTCTCTTACCAGGCTTTTCGTGGGGGAAAGCACACCTAGGACATATTATACTGTTTCTCTGCCTTCCACTGCAGTTTTCATTGTGTACACTGTGCCAGGCACTGGGGATGCGGAGGTGAGCATAGGAGACGTAGCCCTTGCTCCCACAGGGCTCACAGTTGAGTAGGGCAGCCAGACACTGATAAATACTGTGAGAGAAGATGAGAGGACGCGAGGGAAACAAACACCGGGGAAATGCTTTTCTAATCTAGGAGGTCAGGGCAGGCTTCCCTGGGGAAGTGACACCTAAACTGGGGCCTGACAAGTAAATGGGGGTTCGTCAGGCAAAGAGGCGGGGCTAGAGCTTTACAGACCCAGGGCGGAGCATGCGCAAATACCACAAGACAGGCAGGAGTCTGGCACCGCTGAAGACCGGACAGGAGGTCAGGTGGCTGCACTTAGACAGGAGAGTGGCTGCGAATGAGGCTGGCTCTTCTCTTCGGAGTGACAAGAGGCACCAACAGGTTTTGAGCAAACTGCACCGTGATGCGAATTTTAATTCTCACTTCAGCTACCCAGTAGCTAACATGAGAGAGGGACTTCGTAACTCCTCGAAAGGCCCTATCTCTAAATAAAGTTCCGATTCTGAAGGTATCCGGGGTTCGGGCTTCGATATATGAATGGGGGGCATAATTCAGCCCGTAACAATAAACCGTGTGCATTAGATGCATCTCTGGTGCTGTAAAGAATGTTAAGAATCTTGTGCTTCATCCCAGATCCACTGATTCAGAATCCACTTGTCATGAGTCTGAGGACACGTGGGTTGTTCAACTCCAGAAGCCCTCGAATTGGCAAGACTTCACACTTTCCTCCTCCCCAAGAGTACCTACGTCTGAGGGGAAATCATGTGTCCCCCTTTGTTCCTATCACTTCTAGGAGGGAAGAATTCTACTCCGTTGTTGTGCTCCTCTTAACCTCTTGGCACAGGTTAGGCCCTGGTATGCGCATTAGGTGTGCCTTGTTACCCTGGACAGAAACCCTCGCCCAACTTCCTCAAGATCAGAAGGCATGGATTACTGTCTATTCTGTTTCAGTTGCTTTATTATTATTATTTTTTGTTTCAGTTGCTTTAAATAGACCTCACATTTTTACATATGTAGGAATGTCAATAATAATAGTAATAGTAATACAAATATTGTCCAACATATACTGAATGATACTCTGTTTCAGGAATTATGTTAAACATTTTATATGATCTCATTTAATCTTTACAACAAAGCTAGGGAGTTATAGTCATTTCCATTTTACAGAAGAGAAACAGGGTCAGAGAGGTTGTTACTTAGTAAAAGTGGCACAGCTAATAAATGGCAGACTCTGGACTCTAACCTAGGTCTGTATATCTCTAAGTATGTGTTTTTCCACCGTGATGGGCCTTTTGCCCCTAGATTCATGAGCAATGCTGGTCTGTAATTTTCTTTTCTTACATTATTTTAGTCTGGTTTTGCTATCAGGAAAATGCTGGCCTCATGAAACATTTGCTCCTCTGCTGTTTTCTGATAGAGATTGTGTGGAATTGATGTTATTTATTCTTTAGATGTTTAGTGATGAAACAGTCTGGGCCGAGATTCTTCTTTTTTGGAAGGTTTTTAAAATATGACTTCAATGTCTTTAATAGTTACAGGAATATTTAGGTTCTCTATTTCATCTTGGATGAGTTTTCATAGTTTGTGGTTTTCAAGGGATTTGTCCTTTACATGTAAGTTTTCAAATTTCAAATAGAGTTGTTTGTAGTATTCCCTTATTTTCCTTTCAATGTCTGAGGCATTTCTGCTGATAGTCTCTCTTTCATTTCTGGTATTGGCAATTTGTATTGTCTTCGTTCTTTTATCAGTCTTTGTCAGGTTTATTAATTTGATCGATTTTTTCAAATCATTAGTTTTTATTTTCATTTATCTTCTCTGTTGTTTTCTTTTTCAATTTTATTAGTTTTTCCTCTTTATGATTTCCTTTCTTCTGCTTGCTTTGGGTAAATTTCATTCTTTTCTAGTTTCTTTTCTTTTTTTTTTTTTTTAAAGATTTTATTTTTATTTATTTGTCAGAGAGAGAGTGAGAGAGCGATCACAAGTAGGCAGAGAGGCAGGCAGAGGTAGAGGGAGAAGCAGGCTCCCTGCCAAGCAAGGAGCCCGATGTGGGACTCGATCCCAGGACGCTGGGATCGTGACCTGAGCCGAAGGCAGCTGCTTAACCAACTGAGCCACCCAGGTGTCCCTCTTTTCTAGTTTCTTGAGGTGGGAGGTTAGATTATTGACTTGAGACTTTTGCACTTTTCTAATATAAGCATTTAATGCTATAAAATTCCCTCTAAGGATTGCTTTCACTGCTTCCCACAATTTTGATGTTTTACTTTAATTTTCATTCAGTTTTATGATCTAATAACCCTTATTAATTTCTCCATCTTTTTTCTCTCTATATATAGATTTGAATAAAATCTATTGATATTTCTTCAAATATACTCATTTTTCCTTCTGCGATTATTTGCCTCTAATCCATCAAGTGTACTTTTCTTTTTTTTTTTTTTAAAGATTTTATTTATTTATTTGACAGAGAGAGAGAGATCACAAGTAGGCAGAGAGGCAGGCAGAGAGTGAGGGGGAAGCAGGCTCCCCACCGAGCAGAGAGCCCGATGCAGGGCTCGATCCCAGGACCCTGAGATCATGACCTGAGCTGAAGGCAGAGGCTTTAACCCACTGAGCCACCCAGGCGCCCCCATCAAGTGTACTTTTCAAATGTTGTAATTTTTCACCTCTAGAAGCTCCATTTGAGTCTTTTTTATATCTTCCATTTCTTCATCTCATCATGCTCATGTTTTTCTCTGCCTTTTTGAACACATAAAACATATTTACAATAGTTTTTTTTTAATGTTCCTGTCCGCTATTTCCATCATTTTGGTCATATCTTGTTCTCTTCTTATTGACTTTTCCTTATTAGGAGTCATATTTTTCTGCTTTTTTGTGTGCCTACTAACTTTACATGGAATGTCAAACATTCTTAGGTTTTTGTTGTTGGTTGCTGGATTTTATTTTTTTCCTTTAAATAGTGTTGGATTTATTGTTTCTTTTTATTTACTTATTTATTTTTAATTTAAATTCAAGTTAGTTAACATATAGTATAGTTTTGGTTTCAGGAGTAGAATTTAGTGATTCATCACTTACATACAACACCCAGTGCTCATTCCAACAAGTGTCCTCCTTAATGCCCATTACCCATTTAGCGCATCCCCCCACCTCCTCCCCTCCAGCAACCCTCAGTTTGTTCTCTATAGTTAAGAGTCTCTTATGGTTTGCCTCTCTCTCTATTTTTATTTTATTTTCCTTTCTTTCCCCTATGTTCCTCTGTTTTGTTTCTTAAATTCCACATATGAATGAAATCATATGATACTTGTCTTTCTCTGATGGACTTATTTTACTTAGCATAATACACTCTAGCTCCATCCACATTGTTGCAAACGGCAAGATTTCATTCTTTTTGATGGCCAAAGAATATTCTGTCATATATATATATATATATATATATATATATATATATATATATATACCATAATTTCTTTATCCATTCATCAGTCGATGGACATTTGGGCTCTTTCTATAATTTGGCTACTATTGATAGTGCTGTGGTAAATACTGGGGTGCATGTGCCCCTTTGAATCAGCACTTTTGTATCCTTTAGATAAATACCTAGTAGTGCAATTGCTGGGTTGTAGGGTAGTTTTATTTTTTATTTTTTTATTTTTTTAAAGATTTTATTTTATTTATTTGACAGAGAGAGAGACATCACAAGTAGGCAGAGAGGCAGGCAGAGGGAGAGGGGGAAGCAGGCTCCCTGCTGAGCAGAGAGCCTGATGCGGGGCTCGATCCCAGGACCCTGAGATCATGACCTGAGCCGAAGGCAGAGGCTTTAACCCACCGAGCCACCCAGGCACCCCGGGTAGTTTTATTTTTAATATTCTGAGGAACCTTCATACTATTCTCCAGAGTGGCTGACCAGTTTGCATTCCCGCCAACAGTGCAAGAGGGTTCCCCTTTCTCTACATCCTCGCCAATACCTGTTGTTTCTTGTGTTGTTAATTTTAGCCATCCTTAGAAGTGTGAGGTGGTACCTCATTGTGGTTTTAATTTGTATTTTCCTGATGATGAGTGTTGTTGAGAATTTTTTCATGTGTCTGTTACCCATTTGTATATCTTCTTTGGAGAAATGTCTGTTCATGTCTTCTGCCCATTTTTTAAATGGATCATTTTTTTTTTTTGCGTATTGATTTTGATGAGTTCTTTATAGATTCTGGATACTAGCCCTTTATCCAATATGTTATTTGTGAATATCTTCTTCTATTCCGATGTTTGCCTTTTAGTTTTGTTGATTCCTTTTCCTTTGCTGTGCAGAATCTTTTTATTTTGGTGAAGTCCCAGTAGTTCATTTTTGCTTTTGCTTCCCTTGCCTCTGGAGATGTGTCTAGTAAGAAGTTGCTGTGGCCAAGGTCAAAGAGGTTGTTGCTTGTGTTTTCTTCTAGGATTTTGATGGTTTCCTGTCTTATATTTAGGTCTTTCATCCATTTTGAATTTATTTTTGTGTATGGTGTAAGAAAGTGGTCCAGTTTCATTCTTTTACATGTCACTCTCCAGTTTTGCCAATACCATTTGTTGAAGAGACTGTCTTTTTCTCATTGGATATTCTTTCCTGATTTGTCAAAGATTAGTTGACCATATAGTTGTGGGTCCATTTCTGGGTTCTCTATTCTGTTCCATTGATCTATATGTCTGTTTTTGTGCCAGTACCATACTGTCTTGATGATTACAGCTTTGTCATACAGCTTGAAGTCTGGGATTGTGATGCCTCCCACTTTGCCTTTCTTTTTCAACATTACTTTGGCTATTTGGCGTCTTTTCTGGTTCCATACAAATTTTAGAATTGTTTGTTCTAGTTCTGTGAAAAATGCTGGTGCTATTTTGACCGGGATTGCATTGACTGTGTAGGTTGCTTTGGGTGTATAGACATTTTAACAATATTTGTTCTTCCAATCCCTGAGCATGGAATGTTTTTCTATTTCTTTGTATCTTCTTCAGCTTCTTTCATAAGTGTTCTATAGTTTTCAGCACACAGATCTTTTACCTCTTTGGTTAGGTTTATTCCTAGGTATTTTATGATTTTGGTGCAATTGTAAATGGGATCGATTCCTTGATTTCTCTTTCTACTGCTTTATTATTGGTATATAGAAATGCAGCAGATTTCTGTACATTGATTTTATATCCTTTGACTTTGCTGAATTCCTTTGTCAGTTCTAGCAATTTTTTGGTGGAGTCTTTTGGGTTTTCTACATAGAGTATCATGTCCGCAAAGGGTGAAAGTTTCACTTCTTCCTTGCTGATTTGGATACCTTTTATTTCTTTTTTTTGTCTGATTGCTGAGGCTAGGACTTCCAGTATTATGTTGAACAACAGTGGTGAGAGTGGACATCCCTGTCATGTTCCTGATATTAGGGGAAAAGCTCTCAGTTTTTCACCGTTGAGGATATTAGCTATGGGTCTATTGTATATGGCCTTTATGATGTTGAGATATGTTCCTTCTGTCCCTACTTTCTTGAGGGTTTTTATCAAGAAAGGATGTTATATTTGTCAAATGCTTTTTTTTTTCATCTATTGAAAGATCATATGGTTCTTATCCTTTCTTTTATTAATGTGGTGTATCATATGGGTTGATGTGTGGATGCTGAACTGCCTCAGCAGCTCAGGAATAAATCCCACTTGGTCATGGTGAATAATCCTTTTAATGTATTGTTGTATTCAATTAGCTAGTATTGTTGAGAATTTTTGCATCCATGTTCATCAGAGATATTGGTCTGTAATTCTCCTTTTTAGTGGGGTCTTTGGTTTTGGCATCAAGGTAATGCTGGCCTCATAGAATGAGTTTGGAGGTTTCCCTTCCGTTTCTATTTTTTGGAACAGCTTCAGATGAATAGGAATTAATTTTTTAAATGTTTGGTAGAATTCCCCTGGAAAGCCATCTGGCCCTGGACTCTTGTTTGTTGGGAGATTTTTGATTATTGATTCAATTTCTTTGCCCGTTATGGGTCTGTTCAAATTCTCTGTTTCTTCCTCTTTCGGTTTTGGTAGTTCATATGTTTCTAGGAACTTATCCATTTCTTCTAGATTGCCCAATTTGTTGGCATATAATTGCTCATAATATTCTCTTATAATTCTTTGTATTTCTGTGGTGTTGGTTGTGATCTCTCCTCTTTCATTCATAATTTTATTTATTTGGGTCCTTTCTCTTTTCTTTTGGATAAGTCTGGCTAGAGGTTTATCAATTTTGTTAATTTCAAAGAACCAGCTCCTAGTTTAGTTTATGTGTTCTACTCTTTTTTCTTTTAATTTCTATATCATTTATTTCTGCTCTAATCCTAATTATTTCCCTTCTGCTGGTTTTAGGCTTTATTTGCTGTTCTTTTTCCATCTCCTTTAGGTGTAAGGTTAGGTTGTGTATCTGAGACTTTTCTTGCTTCTTGAGAAAGGCCCGTATTGCCCTGGTCCTTTTAGGACCACCTTTGCTGTGTCCCAAAAATTTTGGACTGTTGTGTTTTCATTTTCATTTTCTTCCTTGTATTTTTTTAAATTTTTCTTTAATTTCCTGGTTAACCCAGTCATTCTTTAGTAGGATGTTCTTTAACCACCATGTATTTGTGGTCTTTCCAAATTTTTTCTTGTGGTTGACTTCAAGTTTCACAGCGTTGTGGTCTGAAAATATGCATGGTATGATCTCAGTTTTTTTGTACCACTTGAGGCCTGATTTGTGACCCAGTATGTGATCTATTCTGGAGAATGTTCCATGTGCACTAGAGAAGAATGTGTATTCTTCTGCTTTAGGATGGAATGCTCTGAATATATCTGTTATGTCCATCTGGTCTAGTGTGTCATTCAAAACCATTGTTTCCTTGTTGATCTTCTGCTTAGATGATCTGTCCATTGCTGTGAGTGGGGTGTCAAAGTCCCCTACTATTATTTCATTGTTATCAATGAGTTTCTTTAAGTTTGATTTTAGTTGATTTATATATTTGAGTGCTCCCAAGTTGGGGGCCTAAATATTTACGATTGTTAGATCCTCTTGTTGGATAGACACTTTTATTATGATATAGTGCCCTTCTTCATCTCTTATTACATTCTTTGGTTTCAAATCCAGTTTGTCTGATATAAGTATGGCTACACCAGCTTTCTTTTGATGTCCATTAGCATGATAGTTGGTTTTCTACCCCCTCACTTTCAATATGGAGGTGCCTCTGGGTCTAAAATGAGTCTCTTGGGGTGCCTGGGTGGCTCAGTTGGTTAAGCGTCCAACTCTTGATTCTGGTTCAGGTCATGATCTCAGGGTTGTGAGATCGAGCCCCATGTAAGGCTTTGTGTCAGTTGGGAGTTTGTTTGAGATTTTCTCCCTCTGCCCCTCCCCCTGCTCTCTCTCTCTCTCTAAAATAAATAAATAAATCTTGAAATGAGTCTCTCATAAGCAGCATATAGATGGGTCTTGTTTTTTTTTTTTTTTTTAATCTATTCTAATACCCTGTGTCTTTTGATTGGAGCATTGAGTCCATTTACATTCAGAGTAATTACTGATAGATATGAATTTAGTGCAATTGTATTGCCTGTAAAGTTGTTGTTCTTTGCAGACTGTCTCCGTTCCTTTCCAGTCTTTGTTGCTTTTGGTCTCTTTTTCCCCTCAAAGGGCCCTGTCTAATATTTCTTGCAGAGCTGGTTTAGTGTTCACAAACTCCTTTAGTTTTTGCTTGTCTTGGAAACTCTTTATCTCTCCTTCTATTCTAAATTACAGCCTTGCCGGATAAAGTATTCTTGGCTGCATATTTTTCCCATTTAGCATGTTGAATATATCATACCATTACTTTCTGGCCTGCCAAGTTTCTGTGAAGAGGTCTGCTGCTAACCTTAAGTGTGTACCCTTGTAGGTTAAGGACTTTTTTTTCCCTAGCTGCTTTCAGAATTTTCTCTTTATCTTTGTATTTTGCAGGTTTCACTGTGATATATCTTCGTGTTGACCTGTTTTTGTTGATTTTGAGGGGAGTTCTCTGTGCCTCTCGGACTTGAATGCCTGTTTCCTTCCCAAATTAGGGAAGTGCCCAGCTTTAATTTGTTCAAATAAACCTTCTGCCCCCTTTTTCCCACTCTTCTTCTTCTGGGACTCCTATGATACAAATATTATTGTGCTTTGTGGAATCGCTGAGTTCTCTAAGTCTATATTTGTCAATCTAATAGTTTTCTTTCCCTCTTTAGCTTCATTATTTTCCATAATTGTATCTTCTATATCACCTATTCAATCTTCTGTTTCTTCCATCCTTGTGATTACCTCCAGTCGGTTTTGCATCTCAGTTATTGCATTTTTTATTTCAGCCTGACTAATTTTTGGGTCTTTTATGTCTGCAGCCAGGGTTTCTCTGGTGTCTTCTATGCCTCTTTCAAGCCCAGCTAGTATTCTTATGACTGTTGTTCTAAATTCTTGTTCAGGTATATTGCTTATATCTGTTTTGAGCAAATCCCTGGGTGTGATTTTTTTCTTGATCTTTCTTTTGGGGAGAATTCCTCCATCCTGTCATTATTTCTAGGTTTCTGTCTTTTGTGTATTATGAAAGGTTGTTATGTTTTCTACTCCTGAGAGTAATACTGTATTAAGAAGGGGTCCTACACTGTCCATGGCTTGGTGCTTCAGGAAGTGTTTCTGGTGTATGCTGTGTGCACTCTGCTATTGTGTTTTGGCTGCTCTTTCTCACAGGTCACTCCTCTACAGAGTTCCTCTTTGCTTACGGTGGGGAGTGTTTGGACCTTCAGCTAGGTGTGCTTTGATTTGTTTGTTAAGATAATCCTGATTTTGGGGAAAAAAAAAGCCTGATCCAAGAAAAAAGAAAAGGAAAAGGAACAAAAAAAGCAAAAAGCCAACAGACAGAAAAACAAAAAACTATAAGCCTGATTCCAAAGAAAAAAGAAGAAAGAAGAAAAAAGAAAAGAAAAAGAAAAAAAGGAAGCCTGATCTAAAAAATGAGAAAAAGAAACAGACAAGCCAACAAATGAACAAAAAACTGATAGAAAGAAAAAGAAAGAAAGTTTTAAAAATTAAAAATTAAAAAAAATTTAAAGATAAATAAATAACGGGCACCTGGGTGGCTCAGTCAGTTGGACATCTGCCTCTTCATTTTGGCTTGGGTCATGGTCTCAGGATTGTGGGATTGAGCCACATGTTGGGGGGGGGTCCGTGCTCAGTGGGGAGTCTGCTTGGGATTCTTTCTTCCCCTCCCTGACCTCTCCCCGCCCCCCACTCTCTCTCTCTCTCTAAAATGAATAAATAAATCTTTTTAAAAAATAGATAAAAAGAGGGGCGCCTGGGTGGCTCAGTGGGTTAAAGCCTCTGCCTTCGGCTCAGGTCATGATCTCAGGGTCCTGGGTTCGAGCCCTGCATCGGGCTCTCTGCTCGACAGGGAGCCCGCTTTCCCTCCCCCCCGCCCCGCTTGCCTCTCTGCCTACTTGTGATCTCTCTCTCTGTCAAATAAATAAATAAAATCTTAAAAAAAAATAGATAAAAAGAAAGCCTGCTCCTATTTACACCAGAACTGAAAGTGACGCTTTGGAACACTCTATAATCAGTAGACTTGGTCTATGCGGGGAGCTTATGTTCATCTTCTGAGAGGTCTGCTCCGCTGGCTCGCAGTCTGACCTGTCTTTGCAAAAATGCCCCTGCTGGCTGCAGTGGGGGTGGGATTTGATATAAGCAACTCCAGCCTCCACTGAAGACTATTTCTCTCTGCAGTCTGACAAGTGCTGGTGGGCAGGGGTGGAAGCTGGCATCACACTGCCCTCTTGTCCCTGGGGAGGGGAACTTGTGGCACTCGCTGCCTGGAGGCCCTCACAGTAAAGCGAACCATCGCCCCTCCTGGGTCCCAGGCTTTTTTGTCAGATCCTTGCCCTCAACCTGTCTGTGCCTGGGCCGTTGGCACACCTGGTGCCGCAACTCTCTTGTGCTTTGTGGCTGGGATTCAAACCTCCAAATCTTAAAGGACCCATCAAGCGTGGACTTGTTTCTCTCCCCTCGGAGGAGAGCCTTGCGGTGCACCTGGCACTATTCTGTCCCAGAAATGCAGTCACACAGCATGTGCACAGTGGCTGGAGTCTATGGTGAAGCACTGACCAGGTTATCTGCCCTCTATGCAAGCCTCTGTCCCCTGCTGTTGAATGGCCGTTCAGCAGCTCCCGGCAGACCTTTTGTCCTTGGGGAAGCAAAATACCCTCTTCCAAATATAATCCGGGAAGAGGAACATTCTTTCCAGTGTGACTAGGGGCTCCCCACCCCACTGCGTCCTGTGCGAACCCTGCCTGCTGCTGTCTCTGCTGCTCTCTACCTCTCTCCCTGATTTCCCTTCCATGAAAAGGGCTCACTCCCATTTGTAGCACTGTGGCTTTTCTCTCCCCCAGTTCACACCTCCAAACCTCTCATCTGCCATGTTCTCTCCCTCCAGGTGTGCAGATTGTTTTCTTAATCCTCAGCTCAATTTCCTAGTTGTTTGAAATGATTTGACGTTGATCTAGCTGTGTTTGGGGGATGACGCAAGCTCAGGGCCTCCCTACTACTCCACCATCTTAAGTCCTCCCTTGGATTTATTTTTCTGATATGCAGTTAAGTTACTTCGACTTAGTTTGAACCTTTCAAGACTTGCTTTTAAACTTCGTCAGGACAAGTTCAGAGCAGCCTTTATTCTAGGGTTAATTTTGTTCCCCTATATCTTCTGAGGATTCCACTGGATGATCTGTGTGTTAGGATATTTTTCTACTGTGGCTGGTGAGGACATGAAGTATTACTAGCCTTATGTGAACTCCAAGTATTATTCTAGTTTCTTTTCCTTTTCTTTCTTTTTTTTTTTGAGTTTTTTTTTTCTCCTGGCTCTGGGTATTTTCCTCTCACATCTGTGCATATCAGTGCTTAGCCAAAGACTTAAGAGACACTTCTGCGTATCTCTGGCACTCTTTCTCTATGTAGCTGCCTCCTCTCTGATTGTTCGGCCCACAAATCATAACCGCCTTGGCCTCCCTGAACACTGTCTCTGTCCCCTTGACTCAGTGATGCTCTTTTTGGGTTCCTTTTCCTTGAGCTGCATCCTGGAAACTGCCTCAAGGCAGTAACCTGGTGCAATTTTAGGGCTCGCTTTGTTTACATATGTTTGAAGTTATAGGCCTTCCCTGCCCAACGTCTGAAAAATATTCCTTCATAAGTTTTGTACAGTTCTATAGTTTTTAAGGTGGAGAGATAAATCTAGTCCCTGTTAACTCCATCCTGGCTGGAAGCAGAAGTTCAGTTAACGGAATTTTAACATTTAAATTTTAGCTTTGTTTTTCTTATCTTGCTATGCTTAGCTTTTGGTAGAAGAAGGCAAACAACACAAAACCAAGGCTGTGTCAGGAATTTATTTTAAAAAACCAATTTGTAGAGCATGTTCCAGGCTCAATCTACACTCAGCCAATCTGAGAACTGTGTGCCCTATTCGTCTAATTTTTCATAATTGTTAGTAATGATCCTTAGACTCTTAACCAGTAGAAAAATACTATCTCACCTAGAGTCTGCTCACTAAGAAAGGATAAACTCGAATTTGATAAAATCGCTTTCCAAGGGCAGTGTGTGGTTGTGGGGAGTAATCCAAAGGGGTTTCTGCTTAACACTTAACTTGCTAGAACATTCTATTGCCTAAAAGAATTGCTCCAAACTTTCCAGGTAGTATGGGTTTTTCCTGTACTTGATATTATGGTAGAGATGTAGTTTATCATCTCTACAAATAGTTACTTCTTACCCTGTTCTGTTCTTCCTCACCATCAGTCCTTCTTCCCCATAGATGCCATTTTCTTCCTGGCCTCAGCATGTCAGAAGCTGAGCTATGTCCCAACTCCTTTGAGGCTTGAATCTTGATATAACTCTAGCTGAACTTTCCACCGCACTTTGCCATGGTCCCTCTACAGGCTGGTTTCCTCACTGACTTTTGACTATGTTGTACTCATTTGGAATTTTAAGTTCATGCTCATGCTGTTGCCACTGCCCACAATATCCCTTGCCACCACAAATCTTGGGTATCCTTCAAGGGTCAACACAAGTTGCATGCAGGGGCAAATGCTCAGAGTCTGAGAGTGCAAACAAACACTCCACTTCTGGCTCAGGAATTTAGTGGGTAGGGTAACCGAAACTTATGTGGAATGGAAGTAAGAAAGGGAATCAGAAATTGACCTGTGCAGGTGGAGAGCCAGGGAAGGAGGTGAGGACATGGGCAGGAGCATTTTACACCACTAAACTCAGTTGGGAACCTGCAAGAGACCATTTTCAACTACCCTTGAGGAAGGAAGGCCAGACGGCTAATGGGAAATTCTTCAGGAAGAAGAGGTGAACCTGGCTAGGAGGGAAGAACAGCCAGTTCCTTTTTTAGTAGGGGGAGAAAGACAGAACACCACATCTTGCCAGTGACCCTACAGCAACAGAATGAGTTTTTGCAGCTTAGAAGTCACCTGTGTGCCTCCACCCCTTCCTCCTTCTGCTCCTTGACTCTTGGTGTGGGTGCCAGTCTCTGGCCCGAGGAGATGGCCTGGAGCCCTGGCCTTTCTTTTGTGTCTCTGGCATGGCTGGCAGAGGCAGCCTCTGCCTGGGACTCCTGGCTCTTGGGAGCGGGTGGGGGGACCTTTTCTTCCTGGTAGGCTGCTCAGTACTGCCGGCCTGACCTCATTCTCCTACTCCCCTTGGTAAATGAGGCTAGAGACACAACATCTTCAACCTCTTTCTGGTTTTTCTTGAAGGAAAAGCCTCTATTTAGAGGGCTCCAATAAGGGAATTATTTCTCTTCTTTCTTCTCCTCCTCCTTTCCCACCTCTCTTCCCTTCTCCTTCCCCTCCTCCTCTTTCTTCTTCTGAGCAGCTTAGGGACTCTTTCGTGGACTCAAGAATGAAAGATTCTGGCTCAGTGGCACCCCTGGTGGCCTGGGCTGTCTCATCTGTCCTATTCAGGGTGAGGAGAACCCCTCTCCCCTTTGCCTATGGATGTTAAATCTTTACTGCTTTTCAAGTGGCCATTCTCCTGTCCTTTGTCGTTGGCAGTGGGGTGGAGGAAGTGTTTACCTTGCCCTAGGGTGCCCAAGAGCTCTGGATGCTCATACTGAGGGTTTGTTGGAGGCTACTCACCGTCTCCCCAGACCCACACCCCTGGAGGGAGTCTGGTGCTAGCGGAGTGGATTACTGAAGGAGTAGAGTGTCAGGGGAGGAGCCAGAATTTCTCATTTAATTCTTACAACAACGCTATGAGATAGATAACTATTGTTACCCCTTATGCGAGGTTCATAAAACCGAGTTTATGTAACTTGTTTAGTTTAGTAACTTGTCCAAGGTCACACAGCTAGTAAGTGACTTAAATTAAAACCCGTGTGTTAGCTGATACCGCTATCACATCACATAATTACCATTTATTTTTCGTGGTGAGAATATTTAATATCGAATCTCTTAGCAACTTTGACATATATAATAGAGTATTATTAACTATAGTCACTATATTGCACATTAGATCCCCAGAACTTATTTATTTTATAACTGGAAGTTTGTACCTTTTTTACAACATGGTAGTAGTTATTTGGCAGTATATAAGTGTATCAAATCAACAAATTGTACTCCTTAAAGTTACACTGTAATGTCATTTGTATTTCCATATAATTGGAAAAAATTATCAGGAGCAAATAAAAAAGAAAAAAATTAAAATGTAAAAAAAATAAAAATAAAACCCATGTGTGTTTCTAGAGCCTGTGTTCTTTTTTCTTTTTTTTTTTAAGATTTTATTTATTTATTTGATGGAGAGAAAGAGATCACAGGTAGGCAGAGAGGCAGGCAGAGGGAGAGGGGGAAGCAGGCTCGCTGCTGAGCAGAGAGCCTGATGCGGGGCTTGATCCCAGGACCCTGATATCATGACCCGAGCTGAAGGCAGAGGCTTAACCCACTGAGCCACCCAGGCGCTCCTAGAGCCTGTGTTCTTAACCAGGATAAGTTAGGCTACTTTGATGGCAAATCAGGAAACTAGATGAGTGCTGGTACTGGCAAGTATGACTTTTCTTGCTGTTGACTGTGGACGTAAGAAGATGTGTTCTCGTCACCTCTGAGCTGTGTGTGCCTTTGTGGATGGAGACTGGCCCGCCTAGATGAACATCTAGTTCATATGTTCGGCAGATGTGACCAGGACCTCTGAAGGGAACTGGAGTTGTTGTCAATTAGATGACCAAGTTCAAGTCACTGTGTCCTGGTCAATGGAGCCATGGGAAGTGCTGAAGGAGGCACAACTATTAGTTGTGCTCGTGGAGGAGAAATACGCCTTGAAGCAGAATGCTCCTCACTTGCCAGGTTTCTTATCAAAGGGTATCCTGATGAAACTCATTTGGACTTTGTGTCTTTTCTTGAGTGAGTCGGGTGGTTAGAATGCGGGCATCTGGCTGCCAGCAGGACCCTGCAGCCCCCTATTGGAAGGTGCCAGCTAGAGCGCTCCTGTGAGTGCAGTAATTACTGAGCCATTATTGAAATGGGCTTTGGAAGAAAACTTGTTTAAAGGGTTTTATATCCTGGGAATTTTTACTCCTCCAATGTTATTAAAACCCAGTTGCTGTTTTCTTGGTTAGGCAAATGTTAGAGGAAATGAAATACAAACAGAGATGAATTTCTTCCCTCTGGCGTTTGATTTGCATTCGTTCCAAGTTATACTGTGTTCCTTTAAAAAGCTCTGTTCTACAGACTTAATGTATGTAGTTTTTTCTTTTGAGATTGACAATGGACTTTAAAACTCATGTTTCTAAAAAAAAAGAGCTTGGATGTGACCTGCCTTTCTTTGGCTTATCCAAATGGTATATTCTTGAATGTGTCTCTTTGGGCAGAAAATAGCCACCAAGGAGCTCCCTCCGCTCAGAGCTAGGCATAGTGTGAAGGAGGATACAGAAACTTCCATGGGTGGCTCCCCACTGCCTCGGCCATCTTTCTCCACCATCCCCTTCCTGCCTCCAGCAGGCTTGCATCAGACACTGCTCACTGTGCCCTCCCACCCATTGTGGTGTGCCCCCCCCCTCTCTGTTTTAAGAACCTCACTCCCATCAAAATGTCCTCCCCCAGGACCTCTACTCTGCCCCCGGCTTTGTCTTACAATCCATTCTCTTTCTTCCATCCGAGACTGGGAACTGACTCCTCCTTACTCTTTCTCCTGGCCTGACCCCTATGTGACTCTGGTTTCGGCCTTGCTATTACCCTACATTGTGCCAGAGGCAACAATAAGTCTTTGTTGAATGAATAAATAGGTAAACGAATGAATTTAAGTAATTCTGATCACTTTTAAAAAATTTTATTTGTTTGAGAGAGAGAGCATGAACAGGGGGAGGGGCAGAGGGAAAGGGAGAAGCAGGCTCCCCGCTGAGCAGGGAGCTTGACATGTGGCTCCATCGCAGGATCCTGAGATCATGACCTGAGCTGAAGGCACAAGCTTAACCGACTGAGCCACCAGGCGCCCCAGCAATTCTGATATTGAAACAGCATGTCAGATCCTTTATTTATTATTTCTAAATTGCTTTAGTATGAACAATTTCAAATATACAGAAAAGTAAAGGAGTAGTATAAAGAACCTGATGTGCTTATCACCTAGCTTCTGTAAGTTATCAACATGTAGCCACTCTGTTTTCATTTTCACCCCATCTACTTTTTGTCAGGCCCTTTAACTGAGTGCTGTTCAGGCAAGCAAGTGCATGATGGGAACTCTGAAAAGGCCACTACAGTATCTGTCCTTAATCATCCAAATTCATTTAGATCTCTTGCTTGCCCCTCTGTTACTGTTTGTTTGGAACATTCCTGGATTCTTGTTTTGGCTTCTGTTTTTCACTTCTACCAGGGGTTCTTAATCCAGGTACACAGATTCCCAAAGAGTCCATGGATAAAACTGTCAATTATATCTCAACTTAAAGAAATCAAGGGGTCAGGGCACCTGGGTGGCTCAGTCAGTTGAGCATCTGACTCTTGATTTTGGCTCAGGTCAGAATCTGGGGTCCTGGGGTCAAGCCCTGCATTGGGCTCTGCACTCAGCAGGGAGTTTGCTTCTCTGCTTCTCTCTACCTCTGTCCCTCTCCCCCCACCCCACACGGTGCACACACACTCTCTCTCTATATAAAATGAATTAATAAATCTTTAAAAAAATTCAAGGGATCAGTAAATTTGGAGAAAAACACAGCTTTGTTTTCACTGGCCTCTAATGAAAATTTAACATTTTCTTCTATCATGAGTGTAAGCAACTGAACCACAGTAGTATTCACAGTGCTTGCAACTTTGAAGCTAGAGGGATTTTTTTTTAATTAAATGACAGAAGTTGTAGAGATTTCAGAATGTCTCCTATGCTCATCACTGCTTCGAAATTATGATGACTATTATACCCACTACTAGATCTTATTATTTAATGTGTTACTAAAAAACACATATATTACTATATCATATAAAATATTATATAATTGTATAGCGTTATATATGGCTTCCTTTTTAATCCAGTGTCTTTTATTTTGTGCATGTAAAAATACTACTCTCAAAAAAAATACTACTCTCAAAAGAAATCCATAGGTTTCACCGAACTGTTATAAGGGTCTGTGGCTCAAAAATGATCAGGAGCCCCAGGTCTAGACACTTTGATAACATATTTGAACTCCCTATTCTAACTTTGATTTGCTGTCTTCCTGCCCACCACCATTCCCCCGCCCCTCTCCACGCACTGTTTATTGCTTGTTTTATGCCTGATACGCAGGAAGGAAGCACCACTCTTTTAAATCCTGCCTGCAGGCCTGATTGCCCGGGGCCTGCTCCTTTTAGTTTCTGCCAAAAGAAAAGCCTGAGCAACCTTGGCTGGCAACCCCAGAAAACGGATTCAGCCAATTATCATTTACTAGCAATAGGAGGGCCTGATGGATGACTTTAATATATTTTAGTTTTCTACTGCTGAAGTAATTCTCATAATTCAGCTGGTTTCACATTATAATCTATTTTAGACCCTGACTGTTGGGTAAATATTTAATCCCTGACTCTTCCATGGTTTTGGCAAGCACCCCAGGCCTCAGAATTGTAAAAGAAGAAATAGGTTAGGTTGTATGCCCCTCTACACTTTCTTTTATCAATCCTTCCCCCCACCTTTTCTGTTCCTCCTTCCTCCTTTCTCACTCCAAGACAGTTTCATTTCTTCTGGGCCCAGATCTCTCCTAGGTGGGCCACAGGCAGATCTAGCGGGCTTCACAGTCTGATGGCCCCTGCACTGAATTTATAGGCCTGAACTGCAGGAGCACAGCTCAGGTTGAAAAGGGTGGCCACCCCAGCCTCTCTGCTGGGAGGTTTTGCTTCATTCTTTGCCTCTGCTCCACCTGGCTGTCCCCATTTTCTCTACCTGCTATCACTCTTAGCCTTTAGGACAGTGACCAGACCTGGACAGCTACCACATAGGCTTGGTCGCTCTGGAGGCGGGGCTTCTAGAGCAGGTACTAGCATCTATTTCCTGTAATGTTCAATTTCCAGTATCTACTCTCCAGTTGTCAGGTAATAGATAATTGCCGTCTCTTCCATTTCTGAAGTCCCTGTGCCTACAAGAAAGTGTCCTCTGAGTTCTTTTTATTAGGTCTGAGGGATGCTGCTATTTCTATAGATCATTTGCAGAGGAGAAAGATTGACATGCCCTGATTCTTCCCTTCTTCTGCTAACAGCTCCTGTCAGTTTCCCAGGTAACTTTTCTCTTTAAAAGGGAATGTTCTTAACAGAACCTAATAACTGTGGTTTATAATGTCAAAACACCTTAAACTTACTGTTCTTTTCAGACCTTTAAATGCAAAATCAGGCATGAGAATCATAAAAATCGGAGGCAGAGAGCTCAGGATTAATTCAGGCCCATCTTAATTTCCTTCATGTGTTAGCTTCCCTGCATCTCTCCACTTTTTACTTTCATACGTTGGTTTTACATTTCTGCTAACCCCTCAGACTTGGGGAATCTCTGTTTTGGGCCCTATACCAACTTGCATCTCGGCCGTCCTCAGGACTCTGCATTTGGAATGTGCTCCTTGGCTCCATCCATTGTAACCCCGGGCAACAGACACATTGGCTCCACCCACAGTCCTTGGAACATCCTCTCCTGCCTAACACAGATGCTGAGCGCATTCACTTTCCAGGGCCCCCAGAGATCTCTTGTATAGAGTCATGGATCACGCATCCCACCTTGCAGCTCAGCAAAACAGCATCTGATGAGAATGAGGCAAAAGTTGAACCAGCCCATGGAACTACCACCATCCTTGTGCAGAAATGAGATAAGCGTTGCTGGCACCATTCTCTCGGGCCTCCTGTTAAGATGCCCTTGAGCTGCTTCTGCTTCTGTTACGGCTTCTCACTTGGAATATGAGCTTTAACACAAATAAAGCCATTGCTTTTTTCTATTGTGCTAAAATATATATGATGCAAGCGTTGCCATTTTGACCATGTTAAGCATACAAGTCACTGGCATGGATTATATTCACCGCGTGGTGCAATCATCACCACCTCCATTTCTGAAATTTACGGCACCCCAAACGGGAACTCTGTACCCATGAAGCAATAACTCTCCATTCTTCCCTCCTTCCTGTCCCCAGTTCCCTGGGAACCTCCAGTGTATTTTTTGTCTCTATGAATTTGCCTATTCAGGCTGTTTCGTGTAAGTGGAATCCTGTAACGTTTGTTCTTTGTGCCCGGCTTATTTCGCTCAGCATCATATTCTCCAGGCCATGCTGCTGTAGCATCTGTCAGTATTTAATTCCTTTTTAAGGCAGAATAATATTCTCTTGTGTGGATATACGACATTATTTTATCCATTCATCTGTTGCTGGACACTTGAGTTGTTTCTACCTTTTAGCTGTTGTGAATACTGCTTCGTGCACATCGATGTACAAATACCGGTTGGGAGTCCTTACTTTCTGTTCTTTTGCGTATAGACCCCAGAAGTAGAATTGCTGGATCATAGAGTAACCCTATTTTTAACCTTTCAGGGGACTGCCAGACTGTTTTTCACAGTAAACAGCCCCATCGGCAATGCATGAGGGAGCTGGGAGAGCTGCGATCTCTCTCCACGTTAGGCATATGACCCAATCTCTGCTGCACGTTAATCCTCGATAGTAGAAAGATATCCTGGCTCTTTAAAGGGTGAAGGCTCTGCTGAGAAGATAAGCCAAACATGACAGGCCGTTTCAGGGAGTTACCCTGGACAGGAGGGAAGCACTTTTTGTGCTGTTACGTGTTCGCCACAACACGCGGCTGGCTCTTGACTGTGACAGCATGGAAGGCCGAGGCCGTCTGGAGGGAGTAATGAATTTGCATCTAATGTGAGAGAAAGTGACCCTGGAATGAAAACCTTGCTGTGTCCCCACTTGTGCTGTAGATGACAGTGTCTCTCTCAGTTCCTCCACTGCCTAGGGTTGTGGCATCTGCCAAGGAACGTTGGGAATCTCTTCTTCCTTCTCTTCTTGTGCAATTCAGTGAAATTTCACGGAGCAGTCTCCTCTGGGCCAGGCCCGGCACTAGACTGGGAACTGACTGAAAGGTGGAAAAAACTTGGTTCTTATTCTTGGGAGCATTTTCCCCCACAGTCTTTTCTCCTTGCTGCCTTGCCCTTTTACTTGATGGAAACGTGAGTGCTTCAGTCTGTATTGGTTTCTGGGGGTATTTGAAGGAGACTACTCAGGATTTTATGCTCAGGTTTCCATAGAGGAAATGAGCTTTGAGGGCGTACGTAAGAAAGATGTAGATTTGACTGAGGGAAAGAAGGCATGCTCGCATAAGAATATCTTCCCTCTGCCAACCACTATATAGTTGTATCTTCTTAGATTGTTGGGCTTTGATAATGTATTAAGAAATAATAATAATAATAATGATAATGATAAAAACAGTTAATAGTGGGCATTTACTTTTGGCAGGCACCGTACTTAGCATTTTACATGTATGAATTCATTAAATCTTCGCCTCAATTGTATGAAGTGGGTGCTTTTATCATCCCCATTTTACAGATGAGGAAACAGAGGCGCAGAGTGATATGCTGGTTTTGCTGTCTGTAGGTTTATGTACAGAAAGCAGCACCCTTGGAGATAGGTGTTTCTTTCCCTTTTGGGCGGTGCCAGTCTACTCAAGCTCTGTCTGAACTGAGGTTCCCCTTATTGCCTAAGAATGTCTGGCTACCGTGTTGATCCTGCTGGCATGGATGGTGTCCTGAAGGCTGTGTGAATCCTCTTAGGAAACCATGCTTCTTCTGCCTTTACCAGGAACCGCCTCTGCTTCAGGGGCAATGTGACCGGACTGGCGAGGCTAATGTCAAGTCTTGGGAGAACCACTTGTTATAACTGACTTAACTTCATTTGAGAGGTCTCTGACATTTTGATTTTAAAGCCATGGGTACTAATTCTGTAAACCCTGATTAACCAAGCAAATTTCCCCCTAATTGTGCTTTGGAACTTTTTACCTGTCAGATTTCTCTGGCTAGTGAATTTGTTAACTGTTAATTTTGAGTTGTTTTTTATGTAACCATTGGCCAAAGGATATCTTTGAAAGCTTTTTTTTTTTTTTGGTTGGAGGGGGCTGAGTAACAAATCAAAACATTCCTGAAATAGAATATTCCCTCTCTATTTTTCCTCCTTTCCATTCTCTCTCTCCTCTTTCCTTTCATACAAAAGCCCTCAGTCCCGTGCTCTCACCAAAATAAACAATCCGCCTTTTACGTGGATAGAAAGAAACTGTTTAGATAGCCTGCAGTCCCCTCTTCAGTTGTGATGAACAGTGAGATGAATGGTGAGCTAGTTTTGCAAATTGTGCTAATTACATATATAAAAAAAATCAGGTAAACTACTTTTAAAGCAGAACAGAAAACATAGTTTTATCAAATCCCTGGTGCTAGAAATATAGTAATGGCCGACAAGTATGTATATTTCTCTCATATGCAGAGCTGTCTGTGAAATGCTATCTTGTAGGCGATAAAAGAATAAGAGAGTTTCTGCCTCCCACCGGAGGCTTAACCTCAGTCTCCCGTGTTCTTCACAAAATCTCTTGAATTGCCTGTTCTGCTTCATTCTCATTGCCAGGGTGGTAGTGTGGGCTGCTGTGCCGCCAGAGCTGCTTTGCCGCCAACAGTCTCCCAGCCCACTTCCATCCCATTTCAGCCTCTCTTGTACACCATTGCCAGATTCATCTTCCTAAAGTCGTGTTTCCCAGATTGTGCTTTGGGGAACATTAGCCCTGATACATGTTCCCTGTTAAAGAGAGGATTTTGTGCCAATGCAAGTTGAGGAACCAGGGAACATTCAGATCCCTCCTAAAGATTCACATGGTGCCTGGTTAGCTTGTTAAAGGATCTGAGAAGTCCTGCAGTAAATAAACATCTTTTTAACTTTCTTTAAGCCAACTTAATTGACCACAGGACTTCTTTGTCGTGTAACATCAATTAATACTACATACAACAACACTTTTGTCAAAAATGCTGCCTAAAGCATCATTTCAATCTTGTCACTTTCCCAGTTTTAAAATCGCCAGTGCTTGCCCACTTTCCCATGGGAGAGGGCTATCCACTTTGTCAGTCTTATGTCAAGGACCTTTGCAGCTTGATCTTAGCTTACTCCAGCTCAATTTCATCTCCTGCTGCTTCCCTACTTGGATCATTTTTTCCCTAATTAGACTGCTCGGCTCATCATTCTGTGCTGATCAACTCTTAAGGTCCAGATGAGGACTTAGGCCAAGAATGATTGGGGACAGAGATCTGAGGCTTTCAGCAGCAGTCATTTGTGAGTAGGTTATACTTGGAAGGCCCGGCAGCAGGAAGCTGGGAGTGGGGCAATCTAAGTAAGATGAAGGGGAGGTAGAGTCCAGGATGAGTAGGTGTCGGAATCCCCATAGCCAAAAATGGCTTATAACTTAAGATACAATCATGAGCATGCAGTGCAAGGGCAGGTAGCCAGAGACACGTACATCAGGACAGGGCAGATTTCAAAAGTGCCAAAAAAATGAAAAGAAGCAGTGGTAGGGTCAAGTCAACTATTTTTCATGTGTAGAAACAGCTATGGTGACTGCCAGGATGGCATCAAGAGCAAAAGCATCCCGGGAGCCTGGGTGGCTCAGTTGGTTAAGTGTCTGCCTTCGGCTCAGGTCATGATCTCAGGGTCCTGGGATCAGCACCCGCCCCTCTGCTCAGTGGGGAGTCTGCTTCTCCCTCTCCCTCTGCCCCTACGCCTGCTTGGGCATACGCTCTCTCAAATAAATAAATAAATAGATAAATAAATAAATAAAATCTTAAAAAAAAAAAAAGGAAAGCATCCATAAGACAGGGTGTGTGTGTATGCACGCGTGTGCGCATGCCTTTATTTAAAGCAGTGATGGTTGATATTCTTTGAGAATCTGATGGAAGTTATGAGGCTTCTCTTCAGAAAGATGCACATATGCACAGAATTTTGCATAAAATTTTAGAGATGGACTCTGAAATCCATGAGCCTAAGTTTAAGAAAACCTTTTTATTTAATGTCTAAGGGAGAGAGAAGGTGAGAGAGTGAGAGGATGAGAGAGAGAGAGAGAGAAAGAAAGCGAGAAAGGGAGAGGAAACTTCCTAAACAGAGATGCTACCAGGCTAATCTCTTAGGTATGTTTTTCTACATTCTGTCTCCAAAGCAGCCACAATTATAAAAACTAGCAGCATGACATTAGCCGAATTGTCCTTCATTTCTGCTTATTGATTTACTCTGCTACCACTTCTAGAATTGATTCCATGACCTGTTCTCTGTTACGCTTTTCCACGTCCCTGAGAAATCCATACTCTGACCTTTCGATCTGTGAAACACACACGTACACACTCACATCCACATCCACAGTCGCACAGAGTTGCTTAGATACCTCCATGTCCACTTAGCATCCCGGAGAGAAGGAAACACATGAAAGAAAACAAGAAATCAGATCCCCATGCGACTTTAAGGAGAGGGAGTGTTCTATGTGGATAAGGACAGGCCAGGGTGTGAATGAGGTTGCTGTGCTAGGTGAGCGATTCGGGTGGTGAAACTTGCTTCAAGGAATGAGTGTACTTAAGTGGTACTCACATTAAAGTGTGAGGCTTGAATTTCTTATCACTATTCTCCCAAAGCAATGGTTGTTAACCCTGGGTATGTATTAGAATCATTGAAAAGCTTTAAAAATATGCCATGTCCAGGCCTAAATCCCAAGGATTCTAATTTAATTGGTCTGAGGTATAGTCTGAACATAATTATATTTTATAAACTGTAAAACATTTAACTTAAAAATGCTACTCTGCATATATTAAAACTAGCTCTTATAAACACATAATGTATTCCCTAGCTATGAGTTTCCTTTGCTTAAAAACATTTTATTTATTATCTATCTATCTATCATCTATCTATCATCTCTCTCTCTAATCATCTAAGGAAACTATAAGTCTCACCTATGGAAAAGCCTGTATTCTCTCACAAACGTGTATGGCCAGATTCCTCAGACTCCCCCCCCCCTTTTTGGTAGATATATTTTAGATTTTTCATTATGTATAAAAGTATATAGAACAGTATAAAGAACCCTTATGTTCCCATCACTCAGCTTAAATAATTATTAACCCATGGCCATGTTATATCTGTATCCTCACCACTCCCTGTGTACTTGTGTCTTAGTCTGTTTGGGCTGCTGTAACAAAAATACCATAGAGTGGGTGGCTTAACCAACAACCATTTGTTCTTTACAATTCTGGAAACTGGGGAAGTCTGAGATCAGTGTGCTGCTAGGTTCTGTGTCTGGCGAATTCATAGATGGCTGTCTTCTTACTGTGGCCTCATGTGACAGAAGGGGCAAGGGAACTCCTTGTGGTCTCTCTTATAAGAGAGGGCTCCACCTTCATGACCTCATTACCTCCCAGAGGCCCTACCTCCATGTACCATCACACCGGAGATTTCAAGATATGAATTATGAATTTTGGGGGTACACATTCAGTCTATAGCAACATATATATGTGTGCGTATATATGTATATATATATATATATATTCCTTCAGTTCTATTTTTTTAAAAAAATATTTATTTTTAATTTAGAGATAAAGGGAGAGAGAGAGGGAGAGAGACAGGAGGGCAAAGGGAGAGGGAAAGAATCTTCAAGCAAACTCCCTAGTGAGTGTGGAGCCTGATGCGGAACTTGATCTGAGGACCCTGAGATTATGACCTGAGCTGAAATCGAGAGTCGGACACTTAACTGGCTGAACCACCCAGGTGCCCCTCAGTTCTATTCTTTTTAAAATAGGTTTATTGAGGTATAATTTACCTTCTTTTACTGTAAGCGTCTATTAAGTTTTGAAAAGCTAATACAGTTGTATAACCATCACTATGATCAAGATATAGAACATTTGCATCACCCCAAAATGTTCCCTTATGCTCTTTTTTAGTAAGCAGTCACATGGTATGGATGTACCACAGTTTGTCCATTCATCCATTGAAGGACTTCGGGGTTTTTACCAAATTTGACTATTATGAATAAAGCTGATATGAACATTTATGTATAGGTTTTTGTGTGAACGTAAATTTTAATTTCTTTTGGGTAAATATCTAAAAGTGGGGGGCCCCCTGGCTGGCTCAGTTGGTAGAGCATGCGACTCTTGACATAGGGGTTGTGAGTTCATGCCCCACATTGGGCATAGAGCTTACTTAAAAAAAATATCTAAAAGTGGAATTTCTGGGTCACATGGAGGGTATTTAACTTTATAAGAAATTGTTGTCCTGCATGCCTGGGTGGCTCAGTGGGTTAAAGCCTCTGCCTTTGGCTCGGGTCATGATCTCAGGGTCCTGGGATCGAGCCCCGCATCGGGCTCTCTGCTCGGCAGGGAGCCTGCTTCCCCCTCTCTTTCTGCCCACCTCTCTGCCTACTTGTGATCTCTCTCTGTCAAATAAATAAATAAAATCTTAAAAAAAAAAAAAGAAATTGTTGTCCTTATAAGTACTTGATATTGTCTGTGTTTATTATTATCTTTATTATACCCATTCTAATAGGCATGTGGTTTTAATTTGTATTTCTTTAATAACTAATTATGTTGAGTGTCTTTTAAAAAAAGTTTATTTATTTATTTGTTGGAGAGAGAGAGAGAGAGTAAGAGTGAGAGAGCACAAGCAGTCTCCACACTGAGCAAGACGCCTGATATGGACTTGATCCCAGGACCCTGGGATATAACCTGAGCCGAGGGCAGATACTTAACCGACTGAGCCACACAGGCATCCCTGTTGAACATCTTCGATGTGCTTATTTGCCACCTGTACTGAGTTGAATAGTGTCTCCTCTGAATTCTTGTTCACCTGGAACCTGTGAATGTGACCTTACTTGGAAATAGGGTCTTTGCAGATGTAATCAAGTTAGGATAAAGTCATACTGGATTAGGGCGGGCCCTTATCTAATGACTGAGTCTTTATAAGAAGGGAAAAATTTGAACACATGCAGTAGTCTGCCCTTATCTGTGTGGGATATGTTCCAAGAGCCCCAGGGATGCCTGAAACCATGGATAGTAAAAAATCCTCATATATGCTATATTTTTTCCTATACGTACATACCTATGATAAAGTTTAATTTATAAATTAGGCACAGTAAGGGATTAACAACAATAGTAATAAAATAGAGCAATTATAACAGTATACTGTAAAAAAAGTTATGTGAATGTATTCTCTTGCTTTCTCAAAATATCTTACTGTCCTGTACTCCTCCTTCTTCTTGTGATGATGTGCCAATGCTAAAATGTCTACGTGATGAGACGAAGTGAGGGGAATGGTGTAGGCTTGTGATGTAGCATTAGGCTACTACTGACTTTTTGACACTGTGTCAGAAGGAGGATCATCTGCTTCTGGACTGTGGTTGACCGGGGGTAACTGAAACTGTGGAAAGCAAAACCGTGGATAGGGGGAGACTACTTGTACACAGAGAGAAAACAGTCATGTAAAGATGGAGGCAGAGATTGGAGTTAAACGCTGCCACAAGCCAAGGTAAGCCAAGGATTGCTGGCAACTACCAGAAGCTGGGAAGAGGCAAGGAAGGATCCTTCCCTAGAGCCTTCTGAGAGAGCATGGACTGGCAGACACCTTGAATTTCGGACTCTTAGCCTCAAAAATTATGAGAGAATAAATTTCTGTTATTTAAGCCACCAAGTTTGTGTTGCTTTGTTACGGCAGCTCTAGAAAAGTAATAAACCATCTGTATATTCTCTGGTGAAATGTCTGTTCATGTCTTTTGGCCATTTAAAAAGTGGATTGTTTGTTTTCTTATTATTCATAGTTTTGTTCAACACTCTACTTTTGGGTAGCAGGGAAACCTGTACATCTAAATTAGTCTTTAATATAATCAAATATTCATTCATGTATAAATTTCCAGTTGTCTCATAAATGTCATTTTATTTTTTTCTGTTTTCTTGTTTGAATGCAAATAAGGTCCATACATGGTAATTGGTTGATAGGCCTCTTGTATTCTTTTTAATTTATAGGTTCCTCTCATATCTTTTTTTCTAAAGATTTTATTTATCTGTCAGGATAGAGAGAGAGACAGACAGACCTCTCATATCTTTTTATTTCTTGCAATTTATCTGTTGGAGAAACTGGGTTCTTTGTCCAGTAGCATTTTCCACAGCCAGATTCTGCTGAAAGCTCTCCCATGGTATTGTTTAACATGTTCCTCTGTCTTCTGTATTTCCTGAAATTTGTAGATGGATCTAGATGCTTACTCAGGTGCAGGTTCATTTTTTTTTAGCAACCTCAATTATGAACACTCATATCAAGTCATAAGCAATATGATTACAAAAGGGCCCTCTATACATTTCATCAGTTCAAGTATTGTAACTACAACCCAACCACCCATGAATGTACAGAAACAGGCATTACAAGGAGCAAGAACTATCACTCATTCATTTTGTAGGTGAGCCATGTGCGACTCTTGAACGACAGTGCTCACTTCACTGCATCTGTGCACTTTTCACTCATCTTGAGCGAATGACGGGGTGATGTAAGCTCAAATGCAGCATATAAACATTTTCTTGCCCAAAAAGCACAAGTTAAAAACAAAATACTTGCATCATTTACTATTTAACACCATAAAAAATTGCCTTAACACAGCTCTTTCTCACTATATTGAGCAGGCTAATAGGGCATCTTAGGCCATGATAGAGACTCTTATCACAGATGACTCACAGGTTAAAATCTTTAAATAAAACCAGCATGTATGCTTCACCAGTTTTCTGAAGTACACTATGGCTGCTCTCAGGAAGCTCAAATCTATTTTGAAATCCTGGATAATTTCCCTTACCAGCTTCTGGAAAGAAAGCTTTTGGGTTGGAAGCTCTATTGACTTCCAGCCTGTACGACAAGACTTTTTAAGTCTCTGTCTGCCTTAGTGACCAGCTATTTTCATGGGGGTTTTCCAATCAGTGGATTTGTGAGCACAGTGCTTTGTGTTACCCATTTCCTTTAACCTAATACCAAAGTCTTGGGTTGCTTCTGTGTCTGTCTCTGATACTATACCATTCATGTGCTCTAGTAACCAAGCTAAGAAAAAAAGTTGCTCTTCATTCCCACCAACAGTGTAAGAGGGTTCCCCTTTCTTCGCAACTTCTCCAACATTTGTTGTTTCTTGCCTTGTCAATTTTTGCCATTCTAACTAGTGTAAGGTGGTATCTCAGTGTGGTTTTGAGTTGAATTTCCCTGATGGCTAATGATGATGAACACTTTTTCATGTGTCTGTTAGCCATTTGTATGTCTTCTTTGGAGAAGTATCTGCTCATGTCTTCTGCCCAATTTTTGACTTGATTATTTGTTTTTTTGGGTGTTGAGTTTGAGAAGTTCTTTATACATCTTAGATATCAGCCCTTTGTCTGTAGTGTCATTTGCAAATACCTTCTCCCATTCTGTGGGTTGCCTCTCTGTTTTATTGACTGTTTCCTTTGCTGTGCAGACGCTTTTTATCTTGATGAAGTCCCAAAAGTTCATTTTTGCTTTTCTTTCTCTTGCCTTTGGAGACGTGTCTTGAAAGAAGTTGCTGTGGCTGACGTTGAAGAGGTTACTGCCTATGTTCTCCTCTAGGATTTTGATGGATTCCTGTCTCACAT
>CM052901.1:24741295-24800463 GCA_028534135.1 Potos flavus | reverse complement strand
TGTGTTGGTGCAGCCACTTTGGAAAACAGTGTGGAGGTTCCTCAAAAAATTAAAAATAGAACTACCCTATGACCCAGCAATTGTACTACCGGGTATTTACCCCAAAGATACAGATGTAGTGAAAAGAAGGGCCATATGCACCCCAATGTTCATAGCAGCAATGTCCACAATAGCCAAACTGTGGAAAGAGCCGAGATGCCCTTCAACAGACGAATGGATAAAGAAGATGTGATCCATATACACAATGGAATACTACTCAGCCATCAGAAAGGATGAATACCCAACTTTTGCCTCAACATGGATAGGATTGGAGGAGATTATGCTGAGTGAAATAAGTCAAACAGAGAAAGTCAATTATCATATGGTTTCACTTATTTGTGGAACATAAGAAATAGCATGGAGGACAGTAGGAGAAGGAAGAGAAAAACGAAGGGGGAGAAATCGGAGCGGGAGACAAACCATGAGAGGCTATGGACTCTGGGAAACAAACTGAGGGTTTTAGAATTTTCAATTTGATAACCTTTGGCCAGGAGAAGCCCCCTTAAGTCAGCTTCTGAATCTTTTGATGTAGCCTCAGTAGTCTTTGATAGTGTCCTTGCTTTTTGGTATGACAACATGCCCGAGGCTCATCTTGAACATTCCCTACCCTAAACCTGAAATCAGCCATTTCTCCAGGGAGCCATGGATCCTTTTAAATGGGAAATGCAATGAGCATAAGTCATTTTGTTTGTTTTTGAAATAGATTTTATTTGTTAGAGCAATTTGGGGTTTCTAGAAAAATTGAGCCAAAAGTATAGGGAATTCCCATATAGCTCTTCTTCCCCTCTTCCACAGTTTTCCCTATTAACATCTTGCATTAGTTTGGTACATTTGTTACAGCAATTTGTCTCAGCAACTGAGAAACCAATACTGATACATATTATTACTAAAGTCCATAGTTTACATTAGGGCTTACTCTGTGTTGTATAGCTCTATGCATTTTGAAAAATTTGTATTTCATGTGTACACCATTATAGTATCATACAGAATATTTTCACTGCCCTAAAAATGCCCTGTGCTCCATCTTTTCATCCCTTACCCTCCTCCCTGAACTCCTGGTAAGCATTGAGGTTTTCACTACTGCCATAGTTTTGTCCACAAATATTTTCAAATAGTTCTATCAGGTGAAGGAAGTTCCTAAAAGACCAAAAGTGAGGATGAAATGTTACCCAGAGGAGATAACTGAAAGACCCAAGTCCCTGCAGAGGCAAGAGCAGATAGAGTCTAGAAGGGATTAGCTCTGATAGAAGCAGCTACAGTCAAGAAGAATGTGGATAAGAGTTAAGATCAGAGAACAACTGAGCCTGGGGGAAAATACTGCCCTAAGCAGAGTTTCTACTACCACCTCCAGGTCTTGAATGGGGCACAGATCCCAGATACTCTCAGAACCTGCCTCTTGCACCTTTGTGTACGCAGGCTCAGGGGACCTTCTCTCTTTTTCCCTCAGAGTCCTCTCCTTTTCTCCACTCTTGGAGTCCCCGACTCTTAGACAGTCCAGTTCTACTACTTATCTCTAGGATAGCTGTGAAGCCTAAGTGAGATAATACGTATAGTGAGCCGTACACACAGCAAATGGTAATAATCAGGTGTTCTTGTTTTTGTTGTTTCTGAATTAAGTCCCCAGAACTTTCAAATCTCGAGGTCCTTCACCCTTTCATCTGCTCTTGGGTTTAATTAGTACCAGGGCTTGCAGGATTTTAATTGGCATCAGTCTGTGTGATGAGGCCTCACCCAATTCCCTTCTATTTATCTCTGTACAGTAACCCGTATTTGAGGACCCTTTTGCTTAGGGCCCAGGACAAGTGACCATTGCCTTCCTCCTCCCCTCCAGGTTTTGCAAGGGACCTTCAGAGTCCCGAATGCCTTGTCCGTGGTGAGAGTGTAGGTGAAACTTCTCTTTTACGCAAAGTAGGTCAATGAGGCAGCCAGGCTGGCCATGTCAGCTATAAAGCAGCCTCACAATTGGCTGAGTTGGGTATATGAATGGACAAAGTTATGAGTATTCTCGAACCCCTTGGAACTTCTCCATTCCAAATACATACTCCATCCCTCGAGATCATCCAGCAGGCTGAAGATGAGGGAGTATGGATACTTGTCCCTTTATCATCACTTATTTAGGCCTTGAGCATGGGGTAAAACTAGGGCAAAACTAGAATTTTCTGGGATTTTTTTCTGTCTCTGAGAAAGAGTAACTTGCTTTGAGGAGATCTAGGCCGATGATATAATTTTAGCCCCTTGGAAAACGATGGCTGAACATGCAGTCTTGAGAGTTTACCCAATAGAGAAGACATGGAAATATCAGACATCATGAGTCCAGAGAGGGTGGGCTGTGCTGCCACTATTGCCACAGGCCACAGGCTGTGTGGACCGAAGTCAGCCAAGATGAGATGTACTGCTCTTCAGAACTCCAGGCCCAGACCTAGAACCAGACCTTCAGCAGGTACCAACATAGGAAATAAAGAATAGCCGTTCTGCCTGTTTCCCTACCTGGGTGCCTTAGATTTTCAAAGGCAAGGTCTAGGTCATCTGAGTCCCTGCTGGCAGTGATGAGATGCTCCCATGGAAGTACTGTGTGTAGACAATGCCTCTGGGGCTGTTTCTGGAGGGGTGGGGTTTCGTGTCTACAGGGCCAATCTTTGTCAACCACTTAATAGGCTGATGCCATCAGCCAGAAAGTGGAGCTCCCTGAGCTCCTATGATAATTAGGATTGGGAATGACAGAGTTGCTGTGAACTCCTTCAAGAGGTGCCTCTAGCACAAGTAGCTCATGGAATGATGTCTAGGTCTGGCCAGTGAAAGCTTGGGCAAGCTGGGTAGAAGGGCCATTTTGGAGGGAAGCATCTGAGTAAAAGCATATTGGACTCCAGGTCAAGCTGGATAGGTGATGCCCAAAGTGTTAGTGAGGTAGAGATCCAAAGTTAGGACTCCATTACTGGCCTCAGTGTGATGAGCTTCTAGGTCTGTAAGCTCTCCAGATTAGAGACTTTGTGTTGCTTCAAACTAGAGAGGAGTTAGAACTGAAGGCTGAGGGACAAGGCTACCAAGATTTAGAAATCTGCAAGGCAGGAGGCTGGATGGGCTTGAACCTAATCTCTTTGGGCATTCTTCCAAGAAGCATTTAAATGGCCCAACTGGCATCCTGAAATCTAGACCCCTTTCTGTTACCACCCCTCCTCCCTTCTCTGGGCAACTAGTTATTTAATAATTAACAGTGGGTTAATTGCTTGGAAATGTTTACTTGACTGAGCCAGGATTTAAACTTGCTTCCAGGTAAGTATCTTGGGAGGGTCAGAAGCCTACAAGACATAGTTGGTTGCAAAATGGGAATTAGTTGAAGAAGGGATCCATCTTGGTGATGAGGATGATGATGATTGTGATGATGATAATGATTTTAGTAATCTCTACACCCAACATAGGGCTCAAACTCATGACCCCAAGATCAAGAGTTTCATGCTCCTCCAACTGAGCCAGCCAGGTGCCCCCGAATCCATCTCTATTAATCTCCAATTAGGTAGACTTGTGAAGAGAGCTAAGAACATCATTGTTTAGCATCATCAGGAAGTCACTTATTTTAATCTCTCTTCAGTAGTTAACCTATTAAGTGGAAATAAAGAGGAGAATAATTGGAGATGGATTTGCTCAGACTATCTTGTACCTTGTAGAATCAATATTCTTGGCTATTAATGAGATCGTGGATGAAAGGGAGTAGGTACAAAGGGAGGCAACCAGCTAGAGGTATTCCCTGGCTAAGAGCAGTATGATGGGCTAGATGGACTCAGAGTATTCTGCCTCTTCTCCTAACTTGTTCAGTAATCCTTTCCTCTGGGCTCTACAACAGGAGTCCCAACCCTGGGGTTATTCTACTATAGACAGAGCACCATGATTTCAAATATAATGATTGAGAGTATGGGCTTGGTGTCAGATCTGAGCTAGAATCCCAGCATGGCCATTTACCACTTGTGTAACCTTGAATAATTACATAATCTCTCTGTTTCCTCGGCTGCAAAATGGTAGTAATAACAATACTTATCCCTTGATTATTCAGAGAATTATATGAATTTTTTTAACTTTTTAAAAAATTTTTATTTATTTATTTGACAGAGAGAGAGATCACAAGTAGCAGAGAGGCAGGCAGAGAGAGAGGGGGAAACAGGCTCCCTGCTGAGCAGAGAGCCTGATGCAGGGCTCGACCCCAGGACCTTGAGATCATCACCTGAGCCGAAGGCAGAGGTTTTAACCTACTGAGCCACCCAGGCACCCCTATGAATTTAATGCACATAAAGCACTTAGTGTAATGCCTAACAAATAAAAGGTACTCAAAAATGAATATTTGTTTCTTTTCATGCTTTCTCATACCAGGAATCTACTGTGGTAGAAAATCCCAATTGCTCTGATTTTTTTTTTTAAAGATTTTATTTATTTATTTGACACAGAGAGAGAGTGATCACAAGTAGGCAGAGAGAGAAGGGGAAAGCAGGCTCCCTGCTGAGCAGAGAGCCCAATGCGGGGCTCGATCCCAGGACCCTGAGATCATGACCTGAGCCGAAGGCAGAGGCTTAACCCACTGAGCCACTCAGGCGCCCCAGCTCTGATTTTTTTAATACATATTTCTTCTGATAAGGCTGCTACCAGTGGAGGCTTGATGAAGCCCTGGGCCCTACTTAGGGCCGTGGCCTGGCAGCCCCTCTGTCTTTGACAAACCCATCTCTATTTTTCCAATATGGTATAATAATTTTGAGCGTGGGCTCTGGAGTTAGATCTGGTCTAGTATCCCAGCTCAACTATTTCCTGGCCGTATAACTTTGGACAAATCATTTAACCCTTCTATATCTCAATTTCCTCATCTATGAAATAATAATAATATTAAGTTACCTCATAGGGATTGTTGGGAGGACTCAATGAGCTCTTGCATGTAAAGTACTCCGAACAATGTCTGGCACTGGATGCCTGGGTGTCTCAGTTGGTTAAGCATCTGCCTTCGGCTCAGGTCATGATCCCAGGGTCCTGGGATCCAGTCCCATGTTGGGCTCCTCGCACAGGAGGGAGCCTGCTTCTCCCTCTGCCTGCCGCTCCCCAACTTGTGCTCTCTGTCTCTCTGACAAATAAGTAAATAAAACATTAAAAAAAAAAGTCTGATATATGGTAAGTGCTCAAAAAGTGGTAGCTGTATTGTTATCTATATTTTTTTCTTTATCCTCACTCCCATTCTCTCAGTGACCTGAGGGGTGTCAAGAGTTCATCTGGCAAAAAAAAAAAAAGAGTTCATCTGGCAAAATCATAAAAGCAGACACTCAGTGGTTTAAGTGCCCTCTCTTCTACTACCATGAAACCAAAGGCACCCCATTAACTAGTGACAGGTTATGAGTTTTAAGCTATGCCATTTTATTTTTATTTTATTTTATTTTTTTAAATATTTTATTTTTATTATTTATTTGAGAGAGAGAGAGAGAAAGAGAGAGAGAGCGTGAGAGGGGGCAGGGTCAGAGGGAGAAGCAGACTCCCTGCTGAGCAGGGATCCCAATGCGGTACTCAGTCCTGGGACTCCAGGGTCATGACCTGAGCTGAAGGCAGTCACTTAACCAACTGAGCCACCCAGGTGCCCCAATTTATTTATTTATTTTTAAAGATTTTGTTTATTTATTTGAGAGAGAGGGTGAACAGGAGGAGCAGCAGAGGGAGAGGGAGACAAGCAGACTCCCCGCGGAGTGGCAAGCCCGACATGGGCTCGATCCCAGGACACTGAGATCATGACCTGAGCCAAAGGCAGACACTTAAATGACTGAGCCACCAAGGTGCCCTAAGCTGTGCCATTTTAAAACATGGCTCTCACATTTTTGACACTTCTCCCATTGAGAGGTGACGTCTAGTCCCCTCCCCTTGAATCTGGGTTCTGTGAATGCTTGGCTAATAGAATATGGCAGAAGTGGCACTGTGCCAGTTTCTGGGCCTGTCCCTTAAGAAACTGGCAGCTTCTTCTTCCTGTCTTTTTTTTTTCCCCCCCCACTGGTGACTGGTTGATTTTATTTTATTTTATTTATTTATTTTTTAAGATTTTATTTACTTATTTGACAGAGAGAGAGAGAGATCACGAGCAGGCAGAGGCAGGCAGAGAGAGAGGGGGAAGCAGGCTCCCCGCTGAGCAGAGAGCCCGATGCGGGGCTCGATCCCAGGACCCTGAGATCATGACCTGAGCCGAAGGCAGAGGCTTTAACCCACTGAGCCACTCAGGTGCCCCTCTTCTTCCTGTCTTTAGGGGTGTTTATTCTTAGAATCCGGTCACATGCTGTGAGGAAGACCAAACAGCCCATGGAGAGGCTGCTGTGGAGAGGAACTGGGGCTCCTGGCCCTCAGCTCTGGCTAAGCTCTCAGCTGACAGCCAGCACCAACTTGCCAGTCAATGCGAGTGAGCCATCTTGGACATAGATCCTCCAGCTCCCAGTTGAGCTACCCTAGCTGATACCACATAAAGCAAAGATCAACCTACCTTGCCAAACCTTGTCCATTGTTGTGACCAGTATGAACGTTGTTGTATCAAGCCACCAAGGTTGGGGTGGTTTGTTGTATAGCAAAAGATCATCAGAACACAGCTTATGGGCAGCTGGCCAATAGGTGGGAGAGATCTTTTGGGGCAGGCTGTTCCATGTATTGTGAGCTGGATCCTGCGAGAGGTAACTGGTTTTATCTATGTGCAGGACTAGCCTTTGGCTGAATTATGGAATGGAATTGTCATGGGATGTGGTTATTAAGTTTAATGCTTCAGTCTTAAAAAATAAACCACAAACACAAAATGTTTTTGACCAAAATTCTTGGACAGCATTGTATTATTGACCTTTTCCCTGCCAAATCTATTCCTCCCCCATACCCCATATCTCAGAAATGATATCATGTCCCACCCAGTTACTCAAGTAAAACACATAGGGGTCATCCATGAATCCTCCCTTTCCCTGACCCCTCAATCCAGTTCCTTAGAGAGTGCCGTTGGTTCTATTCTCAAAATGTATCCTAAATCTGTTCACTTTTCTCCATCCCCGCCGTCACTACTCTAGGCCAAAGTATCATTTTGTCTTACTTGGACTAACCTGTATAGGACACAAACTGGTACACCTTCTCAGATTCTTTTCCAAGGTTCCGCCCACTTTCCAAACCGTGCTGTTGCCGTTCCCTGTTTTGGCCTCCCTCCTGAGCTTTCAGAGCTACAGGGTAGTCTGAATTGAAGCCCTGCACCTGCTTGACTCTCATGTCCTATGCCCTGAGCCTGTGAGTGCTAAGGTATCACTTGGGTAAAATGCCATACTATGGGTATGGGATCAGGCTTTGGAGAAGCTACCAAGGGACCAGATGATAAAACTCGGGAGGTGGAGTCAGCACCCTGCAGAATGAAACTTGACTAGTGGAAATGAGGAGGCATGAGGGTTCCCCGATTTTCTCCCTTTGTGTCCCCATTCTGAAAAGTGTGTGCGCGTTTTCTTTTCAACCTTTTGGAGCTAACATACCTGGCAAGTGACCTTCAGTTTGTGACGCAATGTCCACTGAGCCTGTGCATTGCATCACATTGTTTTACATCGTTCCTGGCCTTACTTACCCTTTCCCTGCATCCGTGTTGCTTTAGGCTTGCACAGCTCCCAAGTAGTACTTGAATTCCTGGCTCAGGCTCTGTTTTAGAAAAACCTGGCTGAGATATTTGGTGTTAGAAGCGGTTCTAGAAAACAGACTATCAGCATGGGGTTTTGGAGTTGGATTGTTGACCGGTCTGAAAGCAATAGGGACCCCGTGGGTGGTGTTAAGTGTATGGAAATAACCCGTGATGCGAAGTGCCATTTCAATTACTTGAGCTCTCACCTGTGGTTTGTAGGGTTTTATTGGTATAATGTGGAGGTGTGGGGCAAGATATGGGAGGTCAAGTGGCGGTGGCACTTAATCGATATACAAACAATGTTATTTATAAGGATCTGCTTTTGACTGCGGTAGAAACTCTGTCTCTGTGGCAAATTTAATGGAGATTGTTATGTCCCGCAGCTGCAGGACAGATGGGACTAAAAATCAGGCTCGGGATCTGATAATAAGGGTGGGAGAGATGCCAAAGAGACGAAATATACAACCTCGTAGGGTCTGTTTTTTCAAAATCACATAGGGAATGAGTTGAACATGGAGATCTGGGATGGTTATTTGGGTGGGCGAATCCAAGTATTATGAGCCCTTCAGTTTCCCTCCGGACTTCTCTTGGTGGCAGAAGCATCCCCTTTTCCCTTGCCAGAGGAGAATAACTTCCCTTTTCATGGAAACCATGTCATGATTTTACCTGAAGCAGTTGCCTTGTGAGATGACATTTTTTTCCAAGATGTGCCCCACCATCCTCATTACCTCCAGGTCACTAACCAGAATCATGTCTTAGCACAGCTTGGATAGAGAAGTACACATCATGCTCTGGAAATTTTTTATGCTCATTAATAGGGAGAATCCAAAGCAGTTCACAACCTCAAAAACATTATTTGCATGCAAGAAGCCAGAGATACACACAAAAATACAGACTGCATGGTTCCATTTAAATGACTTCCAAGAACAGACAAGACAAATCTATGGAGAAAGAAATCAGTAAGTGGTTGCGTCTGGTTGGGCATCAGGGGATTAACTGGAAAGTAAAGGAGGAAACTTTCTGGGGTGATGGAAATGTTGCATATCTTGTTTTGAGTGGTAGTTATGAGTGGGTATGAACAACTGTCAAAACTGTCAAAACTACGGTCTCCTGGGTGGCTCAGTCGGTTAAATATCCAGCTCTCGATTTTGGCTCTAGTCGTGATCTCAGAGTTGCGAGATCAGGCCCTGTGTCAGGTTAGGTGCTCAGCGTGGAGCCTGCTTAAGATTCTCCCTCTCTCCCACTGCCCCTGCCCCCCTCCCTCTCTAAAAAAAAAAACACCCAACAACTAAGGTCTCTATTTTTTGTATGTAAATTATATGTCAAAAAATTAAAGAGTTTATCCTTATATGGCAAGGACATGCTCACTGTCTTATCTTGGGGCTATTTTAACTCTCTCATGCTTTCTTTCTTTTTTTAATCAAGATTTTATTTATTTCTTTTTCAGAGAGAGAGAGAGAGAGAGAGCACAAGCAGGGGGATCAGCAGGCAGAGGGAGAAGCAGGTTCCCCGCTGAGCTAGGAACCCAATGTGGGGCTCGATCCCAGGACCCTGGGATCATGACCTGAGCTGAAGGCAGACGCTTAACGGACTCAGCCACTCAGGCATCCCAACTCTCATGCTTTCTATAATATTGCATATAGGAAACTTAACATCCTCACACTCTGCAGAATATCGCACTAGCCCACTTCATTGAAGAATATATTTGCATCATGAATTTCTATATATTTGGGGGTCTGGGAAGATTATCCTCTCTAAGGTAAAGGACAAAATACTGTACTTTGCACTCCCTACCACTAAGAAAGTGGCAGAGCACTGGTAGATCTTTGGGGATTTTGGATATAACACATGGGAACACTGCTGTGACCTATTTATTAGATAACCTAGAAGGCTGCCGGTTTCAAGTGAGGCCTGGGGCAAGAGAGGGCTCTGCAGCCGTCTAGCCCACATTATAAGCTGATCTGCCTCCTGGGTGATATGATTTCTCAGATCCAGTGGTGCTAGATTGATAAGTCTCTGGCCAACCCCTAGGAAAGTCACAGTGTAAATCTATTTGGTTCTAGAGCAAGGCCAAGCCCTTGGTGGCGGAGAACTGTTCTTTTAAAACCACCTCCCATCGGGGCGCCTGGGTGGCTCAGTGGGTTAAGCCTCTGCCTTCGGCTCAGGTCATGATCTCAGGGTCCTGGGATCAAGCCCCACATCGGGCTCTCTGCTCAGCAGAGAGCCTGCTTCCCCCCTCTTTCTCTGCCTGCCTCTCTGCCTACTGGTGATCTCTCTCTGTCAAATAAATAAATAAAATCTTTAAAAAAATAAATAAATAAAAATAAAACCACCTCCCATCACCATAGTACAAGCAATCAGGTTTGCCCAGTTCCCCCATAAGCAGGTGATGAAGGAAACTTTCTCAGGAGAAACTGACCAGCTCAGTGATGTTAACACTTAAGGGAACCTACCAAAACATGCCAGAAGGCCACAGGCCTCTTCTAACATGCAGCCCACCATTTGGCAAATCAGCCCACTATCTGGCAAATCTTACCAAAATCTGCCCACACGCAGAGATTCCATTCAGCGTTTAGAAGTTCAATTTATTTTTTTGAAGTTTTTGTGTACATTGCAGTTAGTTAACATACAGTGTAATATTAGTTTCAGGTGTAAAATATGGTGATTCAACACTTCAATTTAAAATTAAATGAGCAACCAAGAAGTAAATAAAAAGAACAAGAGATAGTTCAAAAACTTCAGAAAGTTTCCAGGAGAATCTAACACTCTTAGAGTGGTAAGATATTCTATCCACTAAACTCGAACAGGATGCTATATAAAAAGAACAGAGAACAAATGACTTTGGAACTCATTCTAGAACACAATTTTGGTTTTTGTTTTCTAGTCATACACACCGTGGTGGAAGGTAAGAGTGCAAAGTTGTGAACCCGAGTACCATACCAAAAAGAGGGGATGTAAGTGGCCAAAATGTGGACTGAATATTATATGAAAATACATTCCTACATTTTCACACATTAAAAACAATCCATGTTTTTTCATTTTCTTTAAATTGTATAAGAAAGAATATAAATTGTCAGCCAGACATAGAGCTTAGGGCCTTCTCAGGGGTCTTTCTGAACATGAGTGTGGCCTAGATTCCCAGGAGTGTGTGGAAGCTTTTCAAAGCCCTTATTCTCCAAAGCGTCTCATGGCCCAGCCTTTCCTGGGTTGGTCTATTGTTTGCCCCAACTGTTATCCCTTGACCCAGGTGGTAGCAAATAATTTGTTTGTTCAGATGTTTTTGAGAATCATCCCCTGGGTCGTCTTAGTCTCAGCCCCGGGAGAGTTCTGAGTTAGGCTAAATAAAGGCAAACTTTCCAGGGCAGGGAGTCAGCAGGCAAGTCCAACAAACAGACACAATGCTTTGAGAATAGATCTGTTCTGCTCCCTCCAGGACTAGGTACTGGTTACTGGTACCAGGAACGTGGGCTGTTGTCTTCAAGGTCGCTGCTGAGCTGAGGAGCAGGGTATGGGTCCCGGGTGAGTTAAAATGCCACAGTGCCCTCTTACCAAGATCCAGTGGCTTTTTCTTGATTGAGCATACCCGTTTCTGCAAGCTTTTGATTAGTATCCAGAGTTCTGAAAAAGTGAGTTCTTTTTTTTTTTAATTTTTTTTTAAGTAATCTCTACATTCAACATGGTTCTCAAACCCACAACTCCCAAATCAAGAGCTGCACAACCCACCGACTGAGTCAGTCAGGTGCCCCTGAAAAAGTGAATTCTGATTTTTTTTTGCCAGTTTATTTGTTCCTTTTGTGGGGGGAGGGACCTTTAGAGTTCCCTACTCCACCCTTTGCACAGATGTCACCTGGAATATTTCCTTGTGTTTGATGGCCTTGACAGCTTTGGGGAATACTGGTCAGGTATTTTTTTAGAATGCCCCTCTATTGATACTTGTCTGCTTGTTTTCTCATAATTATACTGGGGCTATGGGATTTTGGAGGAACACCATAGAAGTAAAGTGCCATTCTCACCACATTATATCATAGGTATATATTCTCAACATGACTTGTTACCGTTAAGGAGAAGAGAATTAAAGTGTAGTGGTTTAGGGGTTTGGGCTCTCAAGTCAAACACAATAGAATTCAAATCCTGGCCTCTCCAGTTGCTTGAATAAGTGATGAGACTTTCTAAGCCTCAGTTTTCTCATATGTGAAATATGAATAATAATAGTAGTTACTGCATAAGGTTACTGTGGAGAATCAAATGTAATTAACACAATGTCTGGCACATAGTAAGTGCTCAATATATGTGAACTAGTGAGATAAGAGGATATATGTATATATGGGTATACACAAGAAAAAAACTAAAGATAGTATCAAGAGAATCTGAAGTGGTTTTTATGATCTAGAAAAGTGCCCCAATTTCTCAGAAAGATTTGATGGGAAACCCAGACTTCTGTGGAATTAGGTATGTTTGGATAAAATGGGAAATTTCATACATGGGGCATTATTCCTGAGGGCAGGCCAGATGGCTACCTTGGCTGGAGCTCCTGGGTAGCCAGAAGCTATTGTAAAACCTGGCAGCTGTGGTCAGGGAGGGACCCTAGAAAGAAGGGAAGGGGTGAACATTATGTAGTAGTTAAAAGCACCTCTATTGGAATCAGACAATACAGGGATCAGATCCTGACATTCCTTTCACGGGCTCTGTGAGCTTGGGTAAAATGACTTAATTTCTGTCAGCTGAAGTTTCCTCATCTGTAAAATGGGGATGATAAATTGAGGATTAAAAGAAATAACCCATGTAAATGGCCAAGAACATTCCCCATCACATAGTTAGTGCTCAGTCTTAGCTACTCCTTACTACCTAACAATGGTGACTTGGTCAGGTCGGGAGACACACCGTACTAGTCATAAGTCTTTAAGTCAGGGAGGGCATTTTGTGCCAAGAGGTGGCTTTAGGAAGCTTCGCCTTTCAATATGGAGGACGTTTTGGGCTCCTCCCCTTTCTAATGGTCTCAGTCCCTTGCTCAGGCCTGTTGCAAGCTGCCCTAGGGGTCAGGGTGCTTTTGTGATATTCATGGTGGCTAAAAATCTTAAAAAAACAAAAGACTACCCATGTATAATCAGAAAGAAAATGGAAACCACATGGAAAATTTAGGCCATTCCAATGTGTTCTTAGTCTCCTATTCTACATCCTGCTAGGCCCTCTTCTGCAGATGATGGCTGAGAATATCCTCTTTAGAGTAATAAATCACAGGAACATTAAATGCATCCTTGCAGCTGCACCATGGCTAGTTAGAGGCCTATTCAAGAAAAGGGCTTATGTGGAGGGTTTTTTTTCCCCTCCTTCTTTTAAAAAGCCACCTGTACCATTTTTGTCTTGGTTTTTAAGTGGAAATGGTTTTAAGATGTAATTTTCTTCCTCTACTTGTGTTTATGATGTACAAATAGTTCTTTGTTAATAGGAAAAGAAAAAACCCCAAATCCAAATGCCAAACCTAATTAAGGCTCTTTAGAGAAAGTGTGCCTCTTTAACTTTCCAACTTCCTTTCTGAGTTAGTAATTTAGGGGCTGGACAAGATGCAGGTGGAAGGAATTGCTTCCTTGACAGCTGGCCCTGAATCTTTCAAATTCCTGGAAGTGTACCAGTTCAGGGGTACAGAGCTATCTGGGAGAACTAGGGCTAGTCTGGAAAGAGCACATACTGTAATCTAAATCCTTTTCCTGTTGGTTGGCAAAATCCCAACAGTTCTTTGAGGCTAGGAGAGATAGCTTTGAGGAGAAAATTGGGACCAGATAATCTAATCCAGATGTCAAACCAGGCCTTGAGGAGGAAAAAACCTTTTTATTATAAACTAGGTCTTGAGGGAAAAAAAAATCTCTTCTTTATAAACTAGACCTTGAGGAGGGAAAATCCTTTCATTATAATCATATCAATTCTAGTTAGATTCACATAATGAGGTTAGCCGTGCAATTTGGTGAAGATGATGATCAGCCATGTAGAATGATTTAAAGAGTTCCAGAAGGGCTCCTTCTGCACAATATAATCATCCCTACTCAGGTTCACAGTGCCTGATATTTCTTCATCAGTGGTTCTTAACCCTTTTTTGGTCAAGGACTTGCTTTAGAATCTGGTGAAAGCTACTGACCTTTCCCCTAGAAAAATGCGCATGTGTATTCACACACCAGTGTACATTTTTATGGGGTTCACACACTCCTGTGAACTGCCCTGGGGAGTTTTTGGATGGCCAGTGTTTTTCATAGTTGATTTTTAAGAGCTATGTAATGGGCACCCTGCCCACACATGGTCTCTCGTTGAAGTAAACTGAAAAGAAGCTCCACCACACTTTTATCACCATTACATTAAAATATTTTAAAATAATATATTAAATAATAACTTCGTATGAGGGAGAAGGATGGTGTTTAGGAGCAGTAGTTCACCAAGGTATATGTCTACCTTGGCGATGCACAGCTTAATCACAGATCAGTTTCCATTTTGAATTGGTTTCTTTCCTATTTCTAGTAACTTAAAAAAAATATCCAAACTTTAAAATACTTTAAAATACTCTGAGATGGGGGGGAGGGGCTGGTTCAGTCAGTAGAGCATGTGACTCTTGATCTTGGGGTCATGAATTCAAGCTCCACGTTGGGCACCGGGCTTACATACATACATACATACATACATACATACATAACTAACTAACTAACTAACTAACTAACTAACTAACTAACTCCAGGATAGGTGAAATAAGAACGACAAAATTTGATAACTGTTTGTCTTCTATCCCCCCCCAAGCAACATCCGAAGCAAGGACTTGGGTGTAGCTAGATATGTTTGGGGCGTTGCCCCAGGAAGCAGAAGTGAGGTAATAGGGAGAAGTAGAAAAAGAGGAAAAGTCAATGCAAGGGTGCAGCATGAGGTTGCTGCATTGGGCAACAAAGGCTTGATTCTGGTCAGACTTCCTGAGAAGGATACAGAACATCTCTCAGAACAGTCCTCCTGATGGATGAGAGGCTCTCATCCACTGGTCCGTGTCTCCCACTGGTTGAAGGCTATCCCCAAAGGTATTAACATTCCCACACTTCCAGGCTGTGCTTTCACATGGACTGGTTTGGGAGAAGGCCCTGGGGCAGAAGCAGAAAGAGAAGCTTGATCTCGAAGTAGGATGTTGTCAGTGTGATGTGAGTCTGAGCTTGCATGGAACTGTCCATCAGAGTTCTGGCTGAAATCCGAGGTGGCCTGTTGGGCTGTGACATAGAGCACCAGAGGCGTTCGCTACACTACTGAATCTGAGTAGTGGGTACATGGAGGCTCATGATCATGTCCGCTCTACTTTTGTGTATGTTTGAAACATTTTCATAACAAGAAGTTAAAATTCCTAACTCAGAATTATAAGTCCCTGGGGACCCTCTCAAGTATTTAGTGGCTTTATTATGTAGTTTTTGGTGTTCGGAGCAAATTACAATGACAGTTCCCTGATAATGCTTTGAAGCACTCTATCAGATGCTAAAGTTCTTGAGCATATCAGGTGCTAAAGTTCTTGAGCAAATCACACTTAAAGGCTGGAAGGTTGAATAGTTCAACTCGGGAAGTAGATGGATGTGGATTCCTAATCACCTCTTTGATGGCATTCAATTCTAGAAAGCATGGTGGCACCTTCTACTGAAAGACTTGGATGTGATGTTTAAACATATTCAATAATATGTAGTCTATTTCTTTTTGTGAGAAGTGAAGAAATCTCCATATGTTGGGGAAGAATAAAATTCTTAGTGATAAAGCTGCATCATAGTTTGGTCTTTTTAAAGAAATTCTGATTATTTTAACATTAACTACAGTGATTTTACCACTGAAGTAATTACTTGTAGCCTCTTCAAGACTCTGAATATATGGCTATGAAACACCTCTTGAGCAACGCATTTAAAATCTGAGAAATGATCTTTAGTATCATTATCATTGTCATAAAGACTTTGTTTCCCATCTCTTGTTTCGGTAACTTGTGGGAAAGTGGTTCCTCTCAACAGCTGGTGTGCTTAGAGTGGAAAAGTGGAGTTTGGTATTTGTCACTTGTTTCTTTGTACAGCATACTGTGAAGACATACCCTTGGGGGCCACAATTTGATTATATTCACAATTTTTCGTTTCCTTCAATACTGAATAATGATCAGCAAACATTGCTGATCATTGCTTTCAGTGACTCAAGCGGCAAGTCGCTTGGCATTTTGGGTGCAACTGCTATTATTTGCATAACAACCTATTTCTGGGCTGTGCTCATGGGTAATTCTCTTCAGAATTGATCCCAGCACTCTTTTCCAATCTACTTTGTGATTCACACACACACACACAAAAGTTAAAAAAATTAAAAACCTTTTCTCTTATGGAGAGAAACTGGATCACTCTTACATTGCTGGTGAAAATGTAGAATGGCACAGCCATTCTGGAAAATAGTTGGACTTTTTAAAAAACAGATTTATTTATTTATTTTAGAGAGGGGAGGGGCAGAGGGTGAGGGAGAGAGAGTCTTAAGCAGACTCTGCACTGAGTGCAGAGCCTGATGTGGGGTTTGATCCAATGACCCAGAGATCAGGACCTGAGCCGAAACCGAGTCAGGCACCCAACCAACTGTGTCACCCAGGTACCCCAGTAGTTGGATTTTTAAAAATTGAAGTAGAGTTGACATACAATATTATATTAGTTTTGGGTGTACATGATAAGTATAGTTATCTCTGTCACGATATGAAGTTATTACAATATTAATGACTACATTCCCTATGCTGTACTTTATATCCCTGTGACTTATTTATTTTATAATGGGAAGTTTGTACCTCTTAATCCCCTTTACCTATTTTTCCCATCCCCACCCACTCCCCTCTGGCAACCACCAGTTTTTTTCTCTGTATCTGTCCGTTTCTGTTTTGTTTTGTTTGTACATTTGTTTTATTTTTTAGATTCTGCATATAAATGAAATCATACACTATCTGTCTTTGATTTATTTCACTTGGTATAATATACTCTATGTCCATCTATGATGTTGCAAATGGCAAGGTCTAATTCTTTCTTATGGCTATGTAATATTCCTCTGTGTGTGTGTGTGTGTGTGTGTGTGTGTGTGTGTGTGTGTGTGTACACACCACATTTTCCTTATCCATTTGTCTACTGATGGATGCTTGGGTTGCTTCCGTATCTTGACTATTGTAAATAATGCCGCAGTAAACATAGGGGTGCATATGTCTTTGAATCAGTGTTTTTGTTTTCTTCAGATAAGTACCCAGAAGGGGAATTACTGGACTGTATGGTAGTTCTACCTTTAATTAATTAATTTATTTGACAGAGAGAGACACGGCGAGAGAGGGAACACAAGCAGGGGGAGTAGGAGAGAGAGAAGCAGGCTTCCTGCTGAGCAGGGAGCCCAATGTGGGGCTCAATCCCAGGACCCCAGGATTATGACCTGAGCCGAAGGCAGACGCTTAATGACTGAGCCACCCAGGCGCCCCTACTTTTAATTTTTTGAGGAACATCCATAGAGTTGGGGAGTTTCTTTTAAAACTAAACATGCAACTACTATACAACCCATCAGCTGCAGTCATGGCTGTTTATCCCATTGAAATGAAAACTTACAACCTCTACACAAATGTTCTCAGCAGCTTTATTCACAATAGCCTCAAACTGGAAACAATTCAGATGTCCTTCAACAGGTGAGTGGTTAAATAAATTGTGGTATGTACATATCACGGAATACTGCTCAGCAATATAAAAGAACAGATTATTGATTCACACAACATCTTAGGTAAATCTATAAAGAATTATACTGAGTGAAAAAAAATAATGCCCGAAGACTTCATACTATATGATTCCAAACATATAACATTCTTGAAATGACAAAATTATGGAAATGGAGAGCAGATTAGTGGGTGTCAGGAATAAGGAGAGGATGGAAGTAGGGGTAGTAGGGGTGGCTATAGAAGGACATCATGAGGGATTATTTTTAAATTTAATTTCAAGTTAGTTAGCATACAGTGCAGCACTGGTTTCAAGAGCAGAATTCAGTGATTCATCAGTTGCATACAATACCCAGTGCTCATCCTAACAAGTGCCCTCCTTCATGCCCATCACCCATTTAGCCCATCCCCCCACATCCCCTCCAGCAACCCTCAGTTTGTTCTCTGTAGTTAAGAGTCTCTTATGGTCTGCCTCCCTCTCTGTTTTTATTTTATTTTATTTTTCCTTCCCTTCCCCTATGTTCATCTATTTTGTTTCTTAAATTCCACATATGAGTAAAATCATATATTTGTCTTTCTCTGACTGACTTATTTCTCTTAGCATAATACACTCTAGTTCCATCCACATTGTTGCAGATGGCAGGATTTCATTCTTTTTGATGGCTGAGTAATATTTCATTGTGTATATACATACCACATCTTCTTTATCCATTCATCAGTCGATGGACATTTGGGCTCTTTCTATAATTTGGCTATTGTTGATAGTGCTGCTATAAACATTGGGGTGCAAGGACAACATGAGGGATTCTTGTGGTGATAGAAATGTTCTGCATCTTGACTGTATCAATGTTAATATCCTGGTTGTGATCTTGTACTATAGTTTCACAAGACACTATCATTGGGGGAAACTGGGCAAATGGCACATGGTTTCTGTCTGTATTATTTTTTGTTTGTTTTATTTCTTACAACTGCATGTAACTCTACAATTATCTCAAAATTACAAGTTTAATTAAAAAAAACCAAAAACCCTTTCCTTGGGGCACCTGTGTGGCTCAGTCAGTTAAGCGTCCCACTCTTGATCTCAGCTCCGGTCTCGATCTCATGGTTGTGAGTTCAATCCCTTCATTGGGCTCCACACCGAGTGTGGAGCCTACTTAAACAAACAAACACCCCTTTCCTCTTATGGAATGGGATTTCAGAGTCAAAAATGCAAAAAAGTTGTCGAGCACTTTTCCCTTATATATATAACGCTCTTATGCCAAGATTCTGCATATCCATGGTTCTTTCTGACTCTAAAGTAAAATATCCACTAGTGTCCACATGTGTTAGTAATCGTCCTTCTGCACTGTGTGCTGTAGATATTATGGATGACCAATGATGTTGTTTGTTACAGGAATTCTGCCAATATCTTGTTCTGCTTTTTCTAAGTCATTTGTCATCAGTGTTGTGCTTGGTTTTACAAGCTTCCTGGCAATAAAATGGCATGTACCTGTTTTGCCAAGAGGTCTAACAACTTTGAAGGTTTACCCCTATAGCTTTAGTATCTTTTCTCACTATATTCATCAATTTCATGCAGCAAAGAATTACTTCATGCTTGTTCTTGAAAAATTCCATTGGTTTACTAGAGTTCACTGTACTTTGTTTAATAATTATGTTAAAGCTTTGATGACTTTGTGCTACAATTTTCAATATGTCTTATTACAGATAGCATGCTGGAGACTTGTGGCAAATGAATGGCAGGTCTAATAGAGTCAGATTTTCAGATATTTATCTTCTTTCTTTATATTTGCATTTTTGGCTGCTTGTGTGATTTGTCACATGCACAGATTTATTTGTCCCAGCACATACAGATTCACATTCTGTATTTATATTAGAGTCCTGTTCACTATTTATGTTCATGATGTTTACCGAGTTGTAGCATTTAATTTACTATTTTTACTACTACTTTAATATTCAGTGAACCATTTTCGAGTGGTTGATTTGGTTGGGGGATATAATGGTACACAATAGTCATAACACAAAATGCAAATTTAATAAGCATAAGCAATAACATAGAAAAAGCACAAATATATGTTAACAGAGAGGAATCGTACCCCAATATGTGGGTATTGATGGAGACAAATACAGTTCTTGTTCATTCCCAACCTTTAAGAACGTAAGGATTGTTAAGAAGGTAATGCGATTGCTGTGGAAAATAGTAACTAGCCCATTTCAAATAGGTGGAAAGCTTGTGAAGAAATAATCTCATTGCTTTTTCCTCTGCCACTTCCTAGGTTCCTAGGGGACAGTTGGTGGCCCTGGACCTCCCAGAGTCCATGCATCACACTTTGAGAAACAACGCCTAAGGGAAAGGTCTATGCTACATGTTAAACATATTCATTCATACGTTAAGTTTTGATTCTTTTTAGGTTTGTTGAACTTGATTGAATTTGATCGCCAAGTTTCCACTCTGGGTAGGACATTGTGACAGAACATATGCTTTTTCCTGATAGGAAAGAGGTATGGCATCTTTCATAATAATAGAATTGTAGCTGGGATGAGGCTGTCCTCCTGGGTACTACATTTCCCAGCCTCCTTTGTGGCCAGGTGCGGCTCTGTGAGCAACGGCATGTGAGCGGAAGTGATGTGTGCTCCTTCTAGGCCCAGCCCTTTAAACTTTGCACATGCGCTCCTCTATGCTTTCTTCCTCTTTCTGTGAGCAGAAACACGGATGGTCCTGAAACACAGCTTCAGTTGAGCAGATGAGACTGTCACCCTAGCAGAGAGTGGAGAAACATGATAGGATGGAATGAACCCAAGCCCACTAATGACTGAATGGAGACAAAATGCTGTCAGGTGGACAGACACTTTGTTGTTCTTGATCCACTGTTTTGGGCCTTTGTATTATAGCAGCTTAGCCCTTTAATTCTGAAAAAAAAGGGGAAATCCTGGAGGTCTGAAAGCCCTGGTTGGTAGGTTGTTGGAAGAGTGGCTCTTGGTAGCACAGGGCAGGTGGGAGGGAAAAGGGAATCAGGACTTGGCACAAGACTATCCACTGTGGTAGGTGAGTGTGGCAGGTGAGTGCCCACATGATTTCTAATGCTGATTCTGTTAGTACTGCCAGGCAGTGGAGACAAGAAACAAGGGATAAGCTTGGTTGCGAGTCATACAGAAATGTAGTGGAAAAGAATGACTGACTTATGGGAACTAGTGACACTCAGAGTCACCCTGTGTAGGATGAGAAGGAAATAGCACCAAGGGAGGCACATCAGGCCAGGTCATCCCCTGGCCATCTGTTGCTAGATCCAGGAGACTGACAGTTCTAAGCTCCCTGAAGGGTGACTGAGAATCTTGATTTACTTCAGCCATGATTAGTTTAAGAACTGCTATGGAACTGGGTCTACAGGTTGTGGTTTCATGGGTGGCTTCAGCTATAAAGATTTGGGGCTAGGAGAAATCGGAGCAAAATCTCTTCTACCTTTCTATTTGATCTACAGCTGACCTAATGCCTCAGCCACTGCTAGGTCACCTTTGAGTCAACTGGAAAAAGTGCCCCTTTTTTCTGGGCACATGGCCTAAGCAACACACAACATATCAAATTAGGAAAAGAAAGCATGGCTTGCTGAGTGCAGTGAATTTTGGATTTCACATTTGGATTTTGCATCTGACTCCATGACTGAGCATCTTTGTGCAGTAAACGACATGCACAACTGTACATGGTGGTGACCTTGCAGGCCACCAGAAGTACAGTGAGAGTGAAGAGTGAAATTAGAGAGTGAAGGACCAATCCAAATGTGACTCCCTTACCAGGAAAGGTAAAAGGAAACTATTTTGGAGATACAAAAGGTGAAGGGTGATTTTAAAAGTTTTAAACTGCTTTGCAAAGGGCTGTCCCCAAATACCCAATGTATTTTCTTGTACTGATACCTTTGTTCATGCTGTTTTCCATCTGAAACATCCTCTCTGGTTATGAAATCCTTACACATGCTTCAAGGCTCAGCTCTAGACTTAATTCTCCAAAAAGTCTTCCATGACCCCTGTAGCCCACAGAGATCCCTCCCTCCCTCTTTCCGCTAGACCCTGACCATACCACACTTATTTCTGCCCTGTATTTAGTGCTTAGGCTGGCTTGCTTTCCTTTCGGGCTAATGACCTCCTGTCTGAAGGCTTTCATGCCTTCTCTTGTGCCTTCTCTATACCTACAGGAATTTATTACACTTAATTTGCTCACATGTCCATCTCTCCTTACTGGATCCTAAGCTCTCTAAGGACAGGGACTGTGGTTTATTATCTCTATCTGCACCTAGTATAGGGCTCAACATATGTTCGCTGAATCAACAAATGGGTAATCCGTGCTCCAAAAGATGTCTATTTATTTGAGTGACTGAGTTTGGAAGATTTCTTCTCTAGTTCCAAACAATGTTTATTTATACTCGGGGAACCTCCAATGAGCTCCCGACAGCAAGGCATGAGGACCACTTGTGACCAGTCAACTTAAAATCTTTCCCTGGTTAGACACTATTTACCAAATTCTTGTAGCGGCAGGGGCTCTGGGCTCATTGCCGGGTTTGAAGCCAGTATTGCTGTAAACTAGCCATGGGACTTTGAGCAAGTTGAATCAGCTCACTGGTCGGCCTTAGTTCCCTACCCTGTAAAATGAAGAAATAGCTTTAATAGTCTGCCATGTTGTAAAGCAACACAGTAAACAATGTGGTAACTGAGCTGAACTGTGAAGATGTGTGAATATCTGTGGTAATACCTAACTTCTAGCTCAGCCTGAAGCAGTTTTTCTTTGGTGGTAAAAGGTCACAAGATTTTTATATGTCCGATGATGAACAAACAGCTGTAGGAAACTTCGGGAAAATATAACTCTCCCTCTTGGCCTGTGTAATTTTACTCATTGTTGTTATAATGGGTTACCACCACCTCATCTCTCTCCTGCAGGAAGTTTATTTGTTCCTTCATCCATTCTACTTAGGGTTGACAGATTTTTCAAATAAAAATACAAGATTCTTTCTCTTTTTTTATTTTTTCTTTGTTTTAAAGATTTTATTGATTTACTTGAGAGAGAGAACACAGAGGGAGAGGGAGAAGCAGACTCCCTGCTGAGCAAGGAGCCCCATGTGGGGCTTGATCCCAGGACCTGAGCCAAAGGCAGACGCTTAACCGACTGAACCACCCAGGCGCCCCACAAGATTCTTTCATATCTGTTCAGTCCTTCACAGGTTTTGGAAGGACAGGGCAATGGACTAGAATGCGCTAAGGCAGGAATAGCCTTGCTATCTGAAGTGTGTCCCTCCAACTGGAAGCTTCAGGATTACCTGGGAGCTTGTTAGAAATGCCAACTCTGCGCCCCACCCCAAACCTATGGAATCAGATTTGCATTTTAACAAGGTCCCTAGGCGATAAATTGTACCTTACATTTAGCTCGGGGATCCCTGGGCTATTTGCTAATCTCGTCCACCATCTGTTCAACGGCTGTCCCCAAACTCTGGAGTAGGGAAAAGGGAGAAGGGTTGCCTAAAATATGAACCCTTCAGTTGGCCTCTGCATCACAGAGGCTGCAGCAAATTCAGTGGGTTTGTAGTGCAGTGCCTACTAAATAGCAGGTAATGTTGAGGTTTCTGTCTGGGCCACATGCTTAAAATGCAGTTAGAAACCACATCCGCAGGGTGATGAGAGTGCCGCGTCTGGGCAGGGCTGGACCTGGCTCAAGCCGTAGTCTGCCTAGCCTGCTCCGTCTATGCCTGTGGGTACTCTGGAGCTCCCCCCTTTGGCTGCATTTTGTCACCTACAAGTCCCTCTCCTTTTTCCTCACAGCCACTCTGTATCCTCCCCAACCAAAGTGATCACCGGGGACGGGAGTGCTCTGGTGTAAAATTAAGCACATGTTTCTCCTCCCTGGGGCTCATTGCATTCTCAGTTGGCTTCTTCTTTGCAAACCCCTTTTAAAAGGGACTTCAGTGCTCAGCTAGTATTGGAATAGAGTATTTGGGGAGACGTGGGTCATACACTCCTGAGAATGAGGACAGCTCTCCTCGGCTCTCAGCCCCAGCCCTGCCCATATTACAGAATCTCTCCACTTGACTGGCCTCTCATGCTGTTGCCCCTCCTGCCTTCACAAGTCTCTCCCTCCTCCTGCCCCCTCCCAGTCTGGGCTTTGGAGGCCCTAGAGACAGGTCAGGGACACAGAGACACTAAAGCGACTTGGGGATGCCCGGGAAACCAGAGTGTTTCAGTGCAAGAAGTGCAGTGAAGTAGGCATCGGGTGGTACCCGTGGGTCTAATAAGAGGGAACTGGAGATTGGGATTCAGAGGCAAGAAAGGCTCCAGATTTCAAGATGGCCTCAGATCAGGGAACCTGACGTGCTGACTAGGGATCCAGGGAACAGACAGAGTCATGACTGGGCGACTAGTGATTAGCAAGAAACCAGGGAGTGGACAGAAGTTCCGAGATCACAGAAGAGCCAGGGGTGGGGATGGATTTGGACCTATACGTGGGGTTGGTGGCTCCACGAGTGAAGGCTTGAGTCTTCTGCCAAAGCCTCACCGTTAGCTTTATTTGTTTGAGCGACAGACCTGGGCATTACAGAGTGGGATTAAGGAGGTGGGCTCTGGTTGCCACCCTCTGAGGGCTGCTGTGAGGATCGAGCAAGACAGTACATAGCAAACCCTCAGCACAGCGCTGGCCCACAGTACCTCCCGGATAAATGCTGTGCGTTATTACGATTAACTCTCAAACCTCATGCTGCCACCCACTGCCCCTCAGGCTCACCTGTGGTCACTGGAACATGTTCCGTCTGCTTGGGTGCCCTTTTCCATCAGTTCCTTTTCATCCTTCCGGCCTCAGTTCAGACATCATTTTCTGTGGGGTTCTCAGTAGGAAAAATGCACGGTTGTCCTCTATTCTGACACATACAGTACCTCAGACATCAGATGGGTAGGCTTTCCACCCCAAGCAATTCTCTGACGTCCGCTGGGTGTCCTACAACTCAGTGCAATTCGAACACTAACCAGAGTTATCACAGACCCCACAGTTTAAGGGCTCGGCCCCACAGGCCTAAGTGCATCCACTCACCTCGGGCCCCTGTCTGAAGAGCAGTTTGTCATCTGTGCTTCTCACCAACTAGCTGTAAATAGGAGTTTCCCACGACCCCCTCATCAGGTTCAATCATTGGCTGAAATAGCTCACAGAACCCAGGACAACACTTTACTGGTTGATTCTGTAATAAAGGATATGATAAAGGATACAGATGAATAGTCAGATGAAGACATACATAGGGTGAGGTCTGGGAGGGTCCCGAGCACACGAGTTTCTGTCTCTGTGGAGCTGAGGTAAGCCACCCTCCTGGCATGCGGATGTGTTCACCAACCCAAAAGCCCGCCAAACCACATTCTTTCAGGACTTCTATGGAGGTTTCATCCTGTAGGCATGACTGACCATTATACCTCAGTCTCCATCCTCTCTCTCCCCTCTCTAGACAATAGGGGCGGGGTGGGCTGAAAGTTCCAAACCTCTAATCAGGACTTGGTCTTTCTGGTGACTAGCCCCCATCTGGAAGCTATCCAGGAGTCCACCAAGACTAACCTCGTTAGAACAAAAGATACTCCTATCACCCAGGAAATCCCAAGGGATTTAGGAGCTCTCTGTCAGGAACCAGGGTCAAAGGCCAATGTTAGAACAAAAGATGTTCCTAGTGCTCTTATCACGTAGGAAATTACAAGGGTTTTAAGAGCTCTGTGCCAGGGACCGGAGCAGAGACAAATATGTATACATTTTCTCTTATCTCAGAGGGTCCCTTCCCAGACCCTCTTGGAAAGGGTGAGGTGCTCTCCTTCACACTCCGCGGCACTTGCCCTTCCAACATCACGCGTTGTAATTGCTCATTTCCTTGTCTGCATCTCCCAGGAGACCCTCAGCTCCATGAGTTTTTGGATTACATCAGTTTTTCCATTGCTGTATCAGCAGTGCTGACACACAGTAGAGATTCATTAAATGTTTGTTGATTAAATGAAAAAAATGGTGAGAGATGCCAGGCTTAGATCCTTTGGGGAGCCATAACCAGGCAGGATTTCTCTGTTAAAGCTTAATCTCAGGGCAGCTAATGATTGTAGAGCTGGAACCCCAAGGCTTAACGTCCCTTTCAGATGAAGTCCCTTTTAGGAGGTGGCAGTGAAACCCACCTGGCTACCGCCTTACCTGTCTGCCTCCTGTGTGCCGTGTGGGCCACAGTAATGTTGGGCAGAAGAGCTTTCAATTCAGAAGTGCCCTACACATCCTCCAAGCCACAATGGCAGCCACCATCTTTCCCAATCGCGTTTGTGTAATGGCGCCTGAGGGCCAACAAACAGAGAACAGTCCAATACCATTCAAAGCATTCTGGGAAGTACAGTAAGTGTGCTCCTGCTTCTGGCACGTGCATATGTCTTATTTCATCCGAGATGCTGCTTTTCTGAGTATTGATAAACTCTTGCTTCAAGCTTATTTTAATAGACCTGTCAGTCTGTCTTTGTGAGCAGAACAATAGCCTCCATCAGCAGAACTACTTGAAGGCTGCAGGTGCCTGAAGAGGTGACCTTAGAAGTCACAGGGCAAAGGATGGACAATAGGCCCATTCTCCCTCCTCCTAAACTGTGTGATTCCTCCCCAGGGAATAATCACAGAACATTCTCAGGGCCTCTAACTGACCTACCATCGCCCACTGCCTAGTCATTTGTGGAGACCTTCTATACATTTCTCTAAAACTGGCAGGTGGTAAGGTGTACCTGGGAAGAGTTCATTTTGTGTGAGAAAAGGGGACAGGTATCCCAGAGCAAGTGAGAGTTGGAGCCAGGGAAGTAGCCAGTTGCTCTCAACACGAGAAAACTAGCCTTGTGTATTTATTACAAGTTTGGGGCACTGGGGTTAGGTCTGGAGAGTTTGGCCCTCATTAGATAATTTGGAAAAAAAAAAAGCATACATGAACTTTGGAGACCCTGATTGATTTCTTACCCCATTTTCAAAGGACAGCATAGAGTCACATTGCTGCTATAGGATCCCTGGGTGGAATTTGCTAGATCTTCCAAATTTGCCAGATTTAGCAAATAAAAATAAGGGATGCCCAGTTAAATTTGAATTTCAGAAAAATAACAGGTACTAAAAATATTTATACATTCGGGGCACATGAGTGGCTCAGTCGGTTAAGCTTCTGACTCTTGATTTTGGCTCAGTTCATGATCTCAGGGTCGTGAGATCAAGCCCTACATTGGGCTCCATGCTGAGCAGAGAGCCTACTTGTCCCTTTCCCTCTTTCCCCTTCCTTCCGCTCGTGCTCTCTCTCTCTCTCAAATAAATAAATAAATAAATAAATAAATAAATAAAATCTTTAAAAAATATTTGTGTATTCTAAATATTGCATCCTGGGGGTGCCTGGGTGGCTCAGTGGGTTAAGCCTCTGCCTTCGGCTCAGGTCATGATCTCAGGGTCCTGGGATCGAGCCCTGCATCGGGCTCTCTGCTCGGCGGGGAGCCTGCTTCCTCCTCTCTCTCTGCCTGCCTCTCTGCCTACTTGTGATCTCTCTCGCTGTCAAATAAATAAATAAAATCTTAAAAAATAAATAAATAAATAAATAAATAAATAAATATTGCATCCTGTAATTTATCTGGCAACACTATTCTCAGGCCGTTATCACTTGGGGCATCATGCTGTTGGTCTGCTTCATAAGGCAAAATGCCTGAGAAACCTCCTGCTACTGGGGCGCCCTCAGCAGCTAGAGTCAGTTCACCTCCCCCAGCACTGCTGGAGGCTCTGAGAGGCTAGCAGAGCCCCTAATGGGTTGAACTGTGTGTGTGTTGTCTTAATTAAGCCTCTGCTGCTGGCGTGTATAAAGATGGGGTTGGTTGGAACAGCTGCTCTTTTAACAGCCCTGTCCCCCACTTCTCCTCTTTTCTCCTTGGGGTGTGCCTCGGAAGCCCTACTACTTCATTCTTCTCTAAACCCCTTTTCCCAACAGCCAGCCCAAATCAGTCAAGGCTCTTGAAGCCTGGAGTCAACTTATCCTAATAAACAGAAACCACAGGATTCGAAAGGAAGCTACCGCATGTGTAATAGTCAATAGGAAAAAAGAACAAAAAGGACCCTTTCTGAGAGTCCTCAGGCCTGTTCACATGGAAACCATCCAAATGTGGGAATCTGAGGGGACTGCGGGCGCCTCACCTGGCCCTTGAAGTAAGAGAAATGATGCAGATTCAAGTAAAAGACAAATCCGCCTGGAAGCAGCCTTGGTGTTTGCAGCAGCGGTTTGGGGCCCAGGGAGCTGCAGGGAGCGGCTGTTTGTTTCCCTGCAGATGTCTTGCAGGCTCCTTTAAGAAAAGTACTTTCCCTGTGTGTTCTGTGGAATTGGACCGGGAGGCTTTATATCTAAGTGACCTGTCCTAGCCTGTCCCCAGCACCTAAAGGCAGTTTGGCCCCCTTAAGACTGAGGCCCCTGGGAAGACTCAACCTACCCTCCTTGGCCCTTAAGTATTCTTTCCAAAGTCTTGAGCTCAGGGAGCTGTCTGAGAGGCACAGACCCTTGGGTGGTTTTGTGGGCTGGTGAAAAGATGGGAGTGGGGGAGGGCGAGGATAATTTCTGCCCTTCTGTTCAGTTCTCAGCGAAGCCTGGGGTTCAGTGATTCTGAGACACCGTTAGGCTACCTGAAGTAGAAATAAGCTGTCTCTTCTCAGTCTCTTCTCATTTCAGATCATGAGGGCTGGGTTGACGAAGAATGGTACACGTAAGGCTTCAGAAAAAAGGCGTGGTGGGGACTGAGCCAGACTGTCGGCCAGACCAGGGTTAAAGACTCATCAGCATTGTCAGACCAGGACGCTCTGACATGTGGCTAACCACCTGCATTTAGGGCTAGAGGATGCTTAGCTGGCATTTGGGCAGCACTTTATAAAGTGATTTTCCACATGCAGCTATCAAATCAGCCCTGGGGTCTGGAGCCGGCCCTGGATCAGCTCCCACAGAGGCACTTTGCACTGGTGGGTCCCCCAGGCTTTCAAGAGGGAAGCCTCGGCCAAATCTGGGATAATTTGAGGACTGAAATAATTAAGTACACTAATGAATTATAAGCCACTGGAAAGAACCAGAATCCATGAGTCCATACTGACAGTAAATTGATGAATAAACGAGGAGGAAGGGAGGTCTCTTGGTTATAAGAAGCAGCAGAATACTCAGGGCCCAGTGACATGCGAAGGAGCGCACAAGTTGGAAAATCATCATTTTGCAGCCATCATAGTAATATTGAATCATCAATGGATGCTAAATCTAGGGGAAATATTTTATGAGGAGCAGGGTATTTGCATATTCTTAAAGTGCCTCCCCACAGAATTGCTTATTACTTACAAAGGAGAAAAATTAAGTAATCACACGGTGGAGAAATTGGACAACACCTTGGCTGGATAATGAAAATGAACATTCCCAGTGAAGGACAGATGCACATTGGGTGTCTCCAGATGTGCATCCGTGAGAAGAGCACAGCATCGCCTGTGCGGTTTTCCAGTTGGGAATGCACAATCTGAATCTAATCAGGGGGAAACATCAGACAAATCCCCAGTGAGGAATGTTCTGTTTTTTTTTTAAAAAGGGACAGGACTGTATTTTTCAAAAATGCCAGTGTTCTAAAAGACAAAGAAAGGCTGCATCGACCAACAAATTTGAATACAGATGGTAGATTACATAAAATATTGTTATCAATGTTGAACTTACTGAAATTGATTATTATAGTTATATAAGAGACTATCCTTATTTTTAGGAATAGACACTGAAGTATTTAGAGGGAAAGGGCTATGGTATATTTATTATTTTCAAATAGGTCAGAAAAAATTTGTGTATGTACATACACAGACACACACACACAGACACACACACACAGGCACACACACACGGAGAATGATTGCCTAATTACTATTAGGTGAATCTGGGTAAAGGCTAAAGGATATGTGAGTGTTCTTTGTTCTCCTTTTATTCTTCCTACTTTTCTGTAAGTTTGAAATTATTTCCAAATAAAAAGTTAAAAGAAAGAGGGGAACCTGGAAGGTTGGTGTTGATCCCCCCAGAAGGATCCATGAGTCTGGCCCTCAGGCCTGTGCTTCATGGCAGTGCTACCATCTTGGGGCAGTTTGGAGGCTAGGGGAGAAGGCTGGTTCCCCAGGAATTTGGCTCCTCTCTCTGACCCCCAACTTGTCCTAGGCCAGAGAAGGGGGCTTGTATGGGGCCTCAACAGTCTCTCCCTCTTCTCTTTCCTTATGTTCCTTTTGTACTACCCTCAGCAATAGTGGTTAAGGGAGCAGGTTCTAAAATCAGAGTGTCCAGCTTTGAATGTTGGCTCTGCCACGGTGTGACTCAGAACCTATTTCTTAACCTCTCTGACTTTTAGCTTCCTCACTTGTAAAATGGTATTTCTAGGGCTGGCGTAAAGTTTAAATGAGATAACACATTCACAGCACTTAGAAAAGTAAGTGTTCAAAATACATAGCTATTGTTTCTTCCTCTTTCTTACAAAAGACCTCATGCGATGAGTTAGGGGAGGAAAGAAGGGTGAGGAGGAAAAGAGGATTTTTAGAGCATGAAACTACTCTGTGTGGTGTGTCGATCCCATACATGTCATTATATATTCAGCCAAATCCACAGAACGTCCAAAACCAAGAGTGAAACCTAATATATAAACTATAGATGTTGGGCGATGATGACATGTCAGTGTAGATTCATCATTGTAACAAATGTACCAGTCTGCTAGGGAACGGTGATAGTTGGGGAGGCTATGCACTGTAGGGGCAGGAGGTGTATGGAGAATCTCCCTATCTTCCCCTCAATATTGGTCTGAATCTAAAACTGCTTTTTAAAAAAAAGTTTATCAAAACAAACAAGAAAAAAAACAAACAAAAGGAAATCCCATGTAACCTTATTATTGTTGTCCATAATCCAAAGGAGCACCTAAAAATAGGAATTTCATGCTCATAGGTCAGCAGAGGAAATGCCTGGACATAGAAGAGTCTCATGGAAGCTCCTCACTTGCCAATGGGTAGAGTCGGATCTACTACTCGAAGCACTGTGGCACAGTGGTGGAGAAAGTCAGGATTCGGAGGCTGATAGGTCAGGGCCAAAATCCTACTGCCACTTCACAGTGGCCTGGTCACAGGAAAGCTACTTGACCTTGCCGATTCATACTCTTCATCTGTAAAAAGAGATGATGACAGTACTTATCTCACTAAGTGTTAGGAAGATTAAATGAGATACTGTATATAGAAACCTTAGCTCAGAGCCTTGCGGGTGGTAAGCACTCAGCGAGTGTTAGAAATGAGTAATATGTGCCCAGCACTATGCTAAGCACATCCGTGTCCGCGCGACATCACCGAGCTGGTAAGTGGTAGAGCTAGCGCTGGAACCCAGGTCTGTCTGACTTCATAGATCAAGCTTGAAAGCATGACCGCATCATTTCTCAGCCTTCAGTCTCTCATGATTTTTCAGCCTTCATGATTTTTGCCAGTCTCTCATGATTTTTCAGCCTTCATGATTTTTGCCATGTCATGCACTATCTATACTATTATTTCCTTGATAGTTTTGAGTCAGTTTGCTTTTTTAAAAACCATGTTATTATTATTTTTAAGTAGGCTGTACGGCCAGCGTGGGGCTCAAACTCATGACCCCGAGATCAAGAGTTGCATGCTCTACTGACTGAGCCAGCCAGGTGCTCCAATATTTTATTGTTTTTTTAAGGTAATCTGGGGGCACCTGGATGGCTCAGTTGGTTAAACGTCTGCCTTCGGCTCAAGTCATGATCCCAGGGTCCTGGGATCAAGCCCTGCATCGGGCTCCCTGCTCGGCGGGGAGCCTGCTTCTTCTCCCTCTCCCTCTGCCTGCCACTCCCCCTACTAGTGTTCTCTCCCCTTCTGTGTCAAATAAATAAATAAAATATTTTAAAAATAATCTGTACAGCCAATGTGGGGCTCGAACTTCCAACCCCAAGATCAAGAGTCACGTGCTTTACCAATTGAGCCAGCCAGGCACCCCTTGACTTGCTTTTTTTATATATAAATAAATTTTTGTTAAAAGGAAATGTTACTATCATAAAGTGAAATCCAGTATCAAGTGCCCTAAATAAAACTGTAATAATGACCTGTAACTGTTAATTATAAAGGTTAATCTGGGTATGACTAACAATCGTCATACATCTCACTGGTGATTTGCCTAACATACTTTGGGCAACGGTACGTTGTTTTAAGTAATTTCTCCATCCTTGGGATTATAACACTCCTTGAGAGCCATCTACTGAACTTTCCTCCCCGATCCAATCCTGGAATAGCCTACACAGTCTTTCGATTGATACTCTCCCGCCTCATCTTGAACTTCTCTTATGAGGAGATGGAAAACCTTTTGCTTCTCACCAGAAGCTGCCATCACACATTCTTCTGTGCCCTTTGATGTTGACATAAGTATATAGCCTTTGAAGAACTCTTAGTACTAGTGGAAACTAGCCATAAGGCCGCGTGGCTGTCCCCACCTTTGCACTTCCTTCTTTCTCCCTTCTCTTTTAACTTAGCCCTTGTAGGGAGAAGGAGAAGGGAGTGCATAGGTGATGCTGGTATGTTGAAGAGTATGCATGGGATTGAAGTTTGATTTATGTGCTTCACTCTAAATGAAAAACCAGGTACAGTGAACTGGACCTAATAAGAAATCCTTTGTCTTGGGAGGGAAGGAGAAATTCTGCATGCAGATGTGTGTGTCCCCTAGTCCAGCTGCCTTTCAAATCATTTCTGAATCTTTTGGGAAAAAGGAAGTGGAAGAGAAGGGAGGAGTTGCTAAGAAAAACCCAACAAAACCTTAGTAGGACCTCGGCACATAGGCAAGCAAGCCTGCTTGGTTTTCTCCAACAAAGGGTATCACAAAGGGAAGAGGCATTCTCCTTGATCTATGAGAACACACGGCACGGCAGCTTTGGCATTTCAAGGGCCCCAGGGCCTCAGCTCTAGCAAGTCGTCCTGCCCAGCAGACACAGAGGGCCTCAGCACGGGTACCAAGGAGAGCAGTGGCAGCAGCCCCTGATAGGGAGCGGGTATCCCTTATGCTCTAATAATACCCAGGAGTCTTTTGTTAGAGGCTACGTTCTGCGTGAGACCTAAAGGCAAGAGCTGGTAAAATTTGGGAGATGACCGGTACTGTGACTTTTTATACGCCCACAGGCTGGCGAGGCCCGGGGACGCTCAGGTTACATACAGTTCAGAGGAAAACTTGGTGCCAAGGCAGACTAAGCCAGTTCCAGACCTCACGGAACAAGGGGTACGTGCCCTTATAATGAAGGTCTCTTTCAAAGCTCTCAGAAAGGCCTTGAAAATATAATACATGGAAGCGGAGCCTGCAACAAAGACACGAGGTGTCCTGCCCCATCATTATTGTGAATTAGCCACTTGATCACCGACCATCGCTCGAACACAGCTCGTGCTGCAAATGGATCTGAGTAATTGGAGGCCGGCTATTTGTTCGCTAGGGAGACAGAGCTATTAGAGTGATGTCTGGGTGAGTTATTGAAAGGGAGGGATGCATTCAGGGAACAAAATGGCTCCTCAAAATAGTTTCTTGTATGATGGCTCAGAAAGAAAATCAGGACTCCCGCCCTTTATGTGGCCGAATTACCATCTGCTAATGTCTGCTGCATCTTCAGCTGGAGTGGGGGCTGTCTGAGAGCTTTGTGTTGACATAGGTGCTGAGGAGAGGTCGGACAGGAGGAAACAGGCTGGAAAGGCTGCCGTCAGGAGCGGCACCAGGGTGGGGAGTGGCTGGGGGGTGGGTAAGCACCTGCTTTGGGGTGGCAGAGGTGGGAGGAGGGGGAGCAGAGGTTTACCGTGTTCTGCGTATCCGCACTGACAGCGCTCACCAGCCCAGCTGTGCCCCGCGGGCCCTGGATAAGGCCGCCCTGGGCAGCAGCTGGGGGAAGACAGTACACCAAGAAGCCACTTTCTTTCCTCATTTTCATGGGAGAAGGAAGGAGGAATACTAATAAAAATCATATTTGTTGACCTTTCCGTGAGTCAGGCATTCACAATGATCGTGATAGGCAGGTATTAATACTGGCCCTATTTTACAGACGAGGACAGTGAGGCTCATTTACCCCTGCTTATTTTGTGCCCAACACTGACCACAGTCTCGAATTCTCATGTTTATTTGTACCCTCGTCCGTCTACCCCTATCGAGTGTATATGCTGGGAGAGAGGACTTTTGTCTTTTTTGTTCACTGCTGTATGTTCAATGCCTAAAAGTGTGTGGCACATCACAGCTTCTCAATAGGTTGTATCTTCTGTCAGGTCTGGGATTTGGTTTGACCCTACTTACAAAGTCATAATTTCACCTGGATCAGCGATAACGGACTGTATTGCTCATAGCCCAGCAAGCGGCATGGGCATTGGCCTGTTTGTGTTGGTTCCCCTTGTTCCCAGATCCCACAGGGAAAACACAGAGGCTCCCAGATGCATGCTTTACACATAGTCGGTTTACATCACAGCTGCGGGGCGCCGAGCTTAGGGAACCCAGCATTTTACAGCAAGCAAGAAGCCTGCCTCCTCTTCATCCCAGTGGGCGACATTAACTCCTTACACAAGATTGCCGGCTGCAATACGTAACCCTGAGAAACGTCCAGATAAAGAGTGGTCAGGGCCTTGCTTTTTTGGCATAGCCGGCGAGAAATATAGGAGTACAACAGACCCGTGGAGGAGGAGCTCCCAGCATCCTCTTCCTCCTTGTACTTCTGAACCACGTGTGGGCATTTGACAGAACTACCTCGTATTAGGCTCTCTTTCATGCATAGGCCTCGTCTCCACATCTGGTTCAGACTGTGAACTTACTGAGGACAGTCCCCCGTGACTTACCCTTTGTGGTCTTCAAAACTGCGTGATTTGCATACAGCAGCTCCTTAGGAAACAACAAGGACAATGACACTAACAGCAGCAGGCCTTGGAGTCGCAGACTCAGGTCTGACTGTCAGCTCTGATTCACACCCAGTTTGTGACCTTGGGCAATTTGCTCCACTCCTCTGAACCTGTTTCCTCAGCGGTAAAGTGGGTAAAAGGTACTTAGGTCAGAGGGTTCCTGTGATTTAAATGAATTTATCCAAATTTGGTGAATGGAAGAGTGCCTGGCATGTAATAAGTATTTAATAAGTATTAGCTATTTATTGTTGCTATTCTTATTGAGCCTCTATGTGCCAGGTGCTTTGCTATTCAGGTTTTTGAAAGTATAATCCTTACCATACTCAAGCACAATAGATGTTATCCCTTTTCTATACACAAAGAAACGGGCTCAGAAAGATGAAAGGACGTCTTACACAGAGTGGCAGAATGGGGTTTTGAGTCCTCTATGCTACTTGTGCCAGTGAATTGAATGGTTTCATCTTTTCTGAAGGAGTGGAAGGGTGAGCTTCCCCACTTCGGCCATTTCTTTAATGAAATGCTTCAACCCTCAGCCACCAAGGATCTTACAGCGTGCCCCCAGAAACCTGGCCTGGGGGAGTGGGGTCAAGGACAAGCTGAGAGGAAGAGAGGGGGCTGCCTTTCTGGGGAGCTGAGGGTGAGAACAGTGTGTTGAGGGAGGGCCAAAGCAGAATTAAATCCAAATGCAGGTGATTTCACTGAGGCCAGGGAAAGAACAGCTTTCTGGCAGGGAAGAGGAACCCCGCCCACCAGAGGCCAGCAGGGCCGGTTCCTAGCAGCTGGGAAGACTTTCGCACTCCTTACAGCAGCCAGTTCTCAGGGATCCAATGTATGCTTCTCTCTCTTGGGACTTGTGCAGAGAGAGCTGCGGGGAGGGATGTGGAGCAAACAACCCAATTCAAAGGCCAAACAGATGCTCTCTGCTTGAGGATGTTCAGGGTGACTCGATCTGCAACAGGGCCCCCTCACCCCTAATTTAGGAGCCTCATGTTGAAGGAGAGCTCATCCCCTTCTCCTGGGGCCTGAGCCTGCTAGGATAGATGCTTCACTAAAAGACATGTGTGCACTTTGTCCGGGATTTGAGTTCACTGTGAAGGGCCTTTGAACTCATCAAGCAACTCCAGGAAGTGGAAGAGGATCAAAGAGTACAAGAGAATCATGCTTTAAGCTTCTTTTAAATTCTAGCCTGGCTGTGCCATGAAGAGGGAGGAAGGATCTTCCTTGCCCAAGGGCGTTCACACAAAGAGAAGAGCTGTGAGTCCGCACAAAGGACCACTTGCCCCATGAGTACCCAGGCAGAGGGGAAGTAGGACTTGTGACATGCAGATTATTGGGCTCCCCTTAGGCCCTCCAAATCAGAATCTCAGGGGTTGGGTCCCAGCTGTTAGCGTTTCACAGAAGCTCCTCATGAACAAAAATGTTTGAGGCAACTGGGTTAAGGCATGGGCTTTAGAGAGGTCCAATCCGGTCTCTACTACTGACCAACTGTGTGATCTGGGGCAACCTGTTTAACCTCTCGGAGCCTTAGTTTCTTGCATATAGAAGGAAATAATAGTCCTCACAGTGCTGGTGGGAGGATTAAATGAGATCATATGTGCATAATTAAAAATGGTAGTGTTCAACTTCTTTCCCCACCGCCACTATGCTTCCCCCCTCCCCCGCTTTCCCTTTTCAGTAGGAAATGAGGGTTTATTTTTCTCCATTTGATGCATCCCTCTTTCCTCTCACCACCAGGTATTTGGCACCTCTAAGCACTTGTTAAAAACAGGGTTAAAAGCTTAGGCGAAGCAGAGGCTCCCTATGGTGGCTCCAGATGCTTACCACATGTCATTCCTCTCTCTGAGAAGGGCCTACCTGGGCGGTGCCCCCTTTCGGATTGCCTTCTCTCCCCTTCCTTCCACCTAAATTAAGACTTACACATCCAGTATTCCATCTCTGTATGGCCCTCCTCTGTCAGGGCTGTGGCACCGTGAATTAGTCCTGTAGCTGCATACTAATGCAGCCCGTGTTATCAGTCTATTGGGGGTTTGGTTAATGGGAGTTAATCCCTCATGAAGATCCACTCTGAATGGGCTGACAAAATAGTTTGTTAATCTCTAAAACTGAGAGCTGGCTTGTGGACCCTAGTTGATTCCATGGAGGCACAGGTGCGTATGGAGGTATAGCCTGTCTTACCTCTTAACCGTAGCACACTCAGTGATGCCCCACAACTCTGCCTTCACCATACTCTACTGACGGCCCGTTTTGCTTTTTTATCCCCCTTGGTGATCATTTGAACCTGATCTTATCTAGATTCTTTATTTAATGAATACTTATTGCTTTTCTCTGCAGAGGGGTTGTTCCCGTCATTCATTAGATATTAAGGGCTATTTTGACTTTTTTTTTTTTTAAGATTTTATTTATTCATTTGACAGAGAGAGACACAGCGAGAGAGGGAACACAAGTAGGGGGAGTGGGAGAGGGAGAAGCAGGCCTCCTGCCGAGCAGGGAGCCCCATGTGGGACTCGATCCCAGGACCCCGGGATCATGACCCGAGCTGAAGGCAGACGCCCAACAACTGAGCCACCCAGGCGCCCTATTTTGACTTTTTGAACGGGTAGTTAATGTTGGTCGCATTTTAGGATCACCCACTTAGCTTTAAGAAAAAAAGAAGATTCTTGGGCCCTACTCCCAGAGATTCAGATTTAATGGATATCAGCAGGTTTTAAAAGCCCCCTACTCAAGTGATGCCAAATGAACATCAAGGCCTGGGAACCACTGCTTGAAATTATGTGAATTTACTCATTCCACAAATACTGAGTGTTTGTCACGTGCCAGCCACTGTTATAGGCCCTGGGAACACAGCCATGAAGATAGCCAAGAGACAACATGAAACTGGGGCGCCTGGGTGGTTGGGTGTCTGGGGCAGTTGGGTGTCTGACTTTGGCTCAGGTTGTGATCTCGGGGTCCTGGGATCGAGCCCCCCTCCCACTGCCAGGCCCATGTAAGGCTCTGTACACTCAGTGGGGAGTCTGCTTGTCCCTCTGCCCCTCCCCCTACTCACTTGTGCTCTCTCTCAAATTAAGAAATAAAATCTTAAAAAAAAAAAGACATTAAGAAACTAATCTAACAGTGTATATTAATTTAAAAAAACAAACAGAGGGGTGCCTGGCTGGCTCAGTCAGCAGAGCATGTGACTCTTGATCTCAAGGTCATGAGTTTGAGCCCCACATTGGACATAGAGTTTATTTAAAATAATAATAATAGTAATTTTAAAAAACAGAAAAACAGATAGCCAAGAGACGAAAATCCCTGCCATCATAGGGTTTATTTTTTAATGGGAAAAGTAGACAATAAATAAGATAATTAAATATATATTATTTTGATATGCTGATGATAAATACAATAGAAAAAATAAAGTAAGGAAGAGGGGATGGGGATGGCAGGTGTGGTGTGTTATGCAGTTTGGGTTGGGGTGGTTGTCTTAGTCCCTTCAGGTTGTCTAAAAAAATACCACAGACTGGGTGGCTTAAATAACAAACATTTATCTCGCAAAGTTCTGGAGGCTGGAAAGTCCAAGATCAAGGCGCTGGTAGATTTGGTGTCTGGTGAGGACCCATTTCTTGGTTCATAGACTGCTGTCATCCCACTTTGTTCTCATGTGGCAAAAGAGGTGAGGGAACTCTCTAGGTCTCATATGGGCACTAATCCCATTCATGAGGGCCCCACACTCATGACCTAAGCACCCCCCAAAGGCCCTGCCTCCTAATACCATCACGTTGGGTGTTAGGATTTCAATATATGCATTTCGGCCAGGGGACACAAACATTTAGTCCAAGAGAGGTCGAGGAAAAGTTCAGAGAAAGGGACAATTAACAAAGACCTGGAAGAGGTTGCTGGGGTGAACCATGCAGATACATGGAAGAGTGTTCTTGGCAGAAGGAATAGCTAATGCAGAGTTCAAGTCAGGAGTGTGCCTGGTGTTCAAGGTAAAACAAAGAGCCTAAGTGTGGCTGGAGGAAAGTGAAGGGGAAAATGGTTGGGGGCAGGCAAGTTGCTTAGGGTCTTGTAGGCCACTGTAAGGACTAGGACTTTTTTTTAAAAAAGATTTTACTTATTTATTTGAGAGAGAGCACCAGCAGTGGGGAGGGGCAGAGGGAGAAGCAGACTCTCCGCTGAGCATGGAGCCTGATGTGGGGCTCAATCCCTGCACCCTGTGATCATGACCTGAGCCAAAGGCAGACGTTTCACCGACTGAGCCACACAGGCACCCCAGGACTAGGACTTTTACTTTGAGGGAGATGGAAAGACATTGGATGGGTTTGAGCAGACGAGGGGCATCGTCTGCTGCAGGGCAACAGACTAGACCCAGAGCCCTTATGTGGAGGATGGGCTACAGTGGCAAGGATGGAAGGAGGGAGGCTATGTTGGGGGTCGAGGGAGTATTCAGATTGGCCTGCGCATTCTTGTCTCCTCTTATCCTCTCCCCTTGTGGGGATGGGGGAGTGGGGAAATTCATGGCCCTGGACTTTGTGCCGCAAGGATAAAAGGAGAAATAAATCAGATGTGAGAGTGTGCCTAGCGTGTGCAGGTGTGTTTTCTCTGGATTAAGAGCCAAACACACTGTGGCAACTTGAATCTCTTCCCCTTTTGTCTCTCATTCCACCTCAGATCCCCTTCCCAGTCTATTTCTTGAAGCTTCTTAGGCACATCCCTCCCCCACTCCCCAGTAGTGACCAAGGTCTTTTGTCCTGTTTTACCTCCTGCTTTTGACAGAGAAGGAGATAAAGACTTGTGCCTCGATATGAGTGGAGATCTTATTATAGCAGCCACCTGTGAAACAGCGGCGGGAGGTGGAGGTGCTTAATGTGTAAAATGTTCGTTGTCCTGGAAAAAAATCAATACGACAAATGTGGACTTAATGGCACCCCTTGGGGAATGGGAGTCTGGGCAATGTAACATTCGAGTTAATTGAAAGGTAACCCACTCCTCACCCCTGCTTTTTTCCCTCCTTTTCTTCGCATTAGCTCTTGTGTCTGAGGAGAAAAATAATGGTTTTTATCATGCACTTATAATGTGCCGGGCACTGTGCGAGGTGCTTTATAGACGTTGTCTCGTGTAACCCCTGTGACAACTGGTGATGTAGATTTATCGTTATCCCCGTTTTCAAGCTGCAGAGGGTGAGGCTCAGAGAAAGTAAGTCACCCAAAACCGTGCATCTAATAAATGGCCAAGCCAATGTGTCTGACGCTGAGGATCAGCCTCGGTGATCAGAGTTTGTCCATCAGAGACTCTGTTGGGACTAGTCGTGCGGCTTTAGACAGGGCCTCAGCCTTACCGCGTGGGCAGTCTGGGGAGATTGCTCAGGGTCGGCAGTGCAGGCGGAGGGGGAGGTCAGGAGCCTGGGCTGTGTGATGGAGGCTTGGGGAATGAGGTGCATTTATTATTATTTTTTTTTAAAGTAAGGGCCACGGGGCGCCTGAGTGGTGCAGTCGGTTAAGCACCCGACTCTTGACCTTGGCTCAGGTCATGATTTCAGGGTCTCGAGATCAAGCCCCTAATCAGGCTCCACACTCAGCAGGGAGTCTGCTTGAGGATTCTCTCTCTGTGCCCCTCCCCTCTCTCTCTAATAAATAAGCAATGTTTCTTTCATTGGTAACAGTGTTATGTTACCATAAGCATTCAACCTCCTCAATTTGGTATACCTAGTTTTTATTTGGGGGGGGTGCAAGAAAACCATGTGAAATAGCTTTAAATCCAAAATCCAGGCTATTTTCAATCAATACAGTTCCATTCCTTTCAGTCACATTTGCTAACATGAGCTAATGCTAACAAAGTGTCAAAGTGAGACCTATTTTAATAAATAGATAAGAAAAATTTTATTCATCGTCCCATGCAGATGGATTCTTACATAGTTTAAAAATGTCTGAAAATATTTACTTTCTTCCAAAGGATTAAAAGCTCTTTTTGCCATTTAGTTTATCCTGCTCATTTGGTTAACAAAGCCAATTTTCACGGTCCGTCGAACAAGACCTTGATCTCTGCTCCTCTGAATTATTGCAAAATCTGAATGAGAAGTTCTGTGCTGGATAGCTTCCATCTGCCCCTCCCGAGCTTCCCTCCACCCCTCCCCATCCTGCGCTCTGCCTCTGGAGGCTGTACTGTAGGCAAGACATCAAAGGCCTCTTGCCTCGGTGGTAAAGGCATCCCTATCTCCTGTTACTAGCCCTGGGCACCCTGCCTGCACCTTTATAAATAGTTAATTTACTAACCTTCTCTCTCCAAAATACTCATTTTGAGTATGCCATCTAATTCCTTTTTTTTTTTTTAAGATTTTATTTATTTATTTGACAGAGAGAGATTGCAAGTAGGCAGAGAGGCAGGCAGAGAGAGAGGGGGAAGCAGGCTCCCTGCTGAGCAGAGATCCCGGTGCGGGGCTCGATCCCAGGACCCTGAGATCATGACCTGAGCCAAAGGCAGAGGCCTTAACCCACTGAGCCATCCAGGCGCCCCTGCCATCTAATTCCTGATGGGACGCTGACTCATGCAGGTTTTGAACGATGTCTCTATCTTTACAGGTCTGAAACCGATTTCAGGATATTATGACCATCTACTAATTTGAATGTACAAGGCTCCATACAAATCCAGTGATTGACTGGGTAGTGTTAGGAAACACAGAGACAAAGGAACAAACACAGACCTGGCCATCAGATTCCTGTGACATGAGTTTCAGGAATCTGGATATAGATATATCATGACTGGGAAAAAGATAGGATCAGATCTAGGGGTAATGGTGACCTGTCTGGCCTCTTTGTTTTTGGCCTATCAAGATCCTTCTGGCCAGGCTTTGGGTCTCAGGCCTGGGGTTAGGGCCTATCAAGATCCTTCTGGCCAGGCTTTGGGTCTCAGGCCTGGGGTTAGGGCAGGAGACCTCTGTGGACTGGATTCAATGCCCACAGTTGGTCTAAGGAGTAGAGTAGAAACACTGGGTTAAAGAAGGAACTTAGGAAAGGAGTCCGGTCTAAGAATCAAACAGCAGACCCAGGAGAACACTGGATCGTAAACTGGGGGAAAACATTGTGACTGCCTTGCTCATTGCAATGTGATCACCTCTCTCGTTAGTACCTAACGAGTAGACTGGCACATAGCAGGCATTCTATACATATTTGAGTGAATGGATGAATACTGGGAGATAAAAAAAGAACATAATGACATAGCTAATACTGGAAGATAAAAAAACATAATGCACAAAGAAGTTAGGGGGCTACCCTAGGGAGAATCCTAACCCAGGTATCAAAGTCAGTATTTGGAAATGAGTAGTAATTTGCCTTCCCTGGCTAGGGAAGCCCTAGCTGTGCACGGCCCATAATCCTTTGAGCAAGTTAGACTACCAGAGCCAAGGACCAGAAGCCATGGTCAGTTTGGCCACTGCTAGTTTTAAATAGAGAAGAGTTTGAGCAAATGGGGATCTGATTTGATGAAGGTCTTCTTGGGGCGTAAGTAGTTATTTGAAAAAGTAGGGAGGTTTTTGTTTTTATTTTTTTTCTACTGAAAACAAAATGTACCCATATGGTCTCTTTTACTAGAAACGTGGGACATGTCATTTTCAGGGATTTTTGTCTAAAAACACAAGATCACGTAGAAGATCTAGTAGCAGATCCGTGCCTTATAGTTCTTTTGACACTTGTACTGGTACAGCTAATTGTTTTACTTAAATGTATAATATAAAAAAGAGAGAGAGAATATAATGTGCAAGTGAAATGTTTTGGGGTTTTAAACGTGAGTGTGTATGTGATTTGAGGGCCTCTTTACTTTATCATTTCTTCTTAGGCCTCTTGAGGACTTCTCCCTGGCAATGACTGGTGGGGAGGGGGACACTTAGTCACACTCTGTGTTTTAAATTAAGAAGGCAGATTATGGTACTGGAAAGCTGGATGTTTTGGATATATCAATTGATCAGAATCAGTTGGGAATCACCAACCAATTTAAACTTTGTGTCAATTTGGACCAGCCTCCTTCTTTCCAAAGATCTGAAATGGAAAGCTATCCTGAATTCCAAGAAGCATGAAAAATGGTTTGGAAGAGGTTGGGTCAGTGAGGTTTTAGGCTCAACCAATGGTAACAGATTATGGTGATCCAAAATGAATGATTCCTTTCCACTCAACCCCTCGGTTTTTAACATTTCAGGTCAGCCTCGGTAGCTAGAGCTGGTGGGAGAGAGCACCTTCACAGCCCCGCTGAGTACCCGCCGACAAAAAAAAAAAAAAAAATGAGGTCATGTCTTTCTTTTACGCAGTTTTAATGTAATCCTCACTAGCATTAGCGAAAATTGCTTTTTGGTGGCTGGAGGGAAGCAAAGAGCACTTGACTGTCTTAACATCCTCATCCCTGACAGCCTCTGTTAAAATGGAAAATTGTTGCGTTGGAAAGATCAGCTTCAGAGACTCTGACAGGGGGCAGCAGGTTCAAATCAACCTTGATTAATCCATCTTCTTTGAAAATTGGTTGTGTAAAATGGTCAAGGTCATAAAGAGACACTTCAGTCCCCAGATCCTGTTCAGAGTGATTGTTCTGTCTCGTTCATGTAGAACACTAAATGTGCCATAATTACGGTGGGGGGAAGGGATTCCGAAAAGGAAAAGGTAGGGACAGGAGGGAGGGAGAAGAATTTAGAGAGCAGGGATAAAAGTAAAAGAGAGAGGAGATGGGAAAAAAAGGAAGGGGCGAGAAAAGAAATGAAAGGTAGGGGAAAGGCAGTTATAATTCAGCCCCAGCAGGGTATTGATAGAGCCAGAGGGCATGCTGGGAGCACGCACTAGGGAGCTGAGGAATAAAACCTCGATTAGGAGGAAGGGGGAAATGGTATAAAATCCAGCTTCTTGGGGTGAGAGGGCGAAGCTGACAGTCCAGATATCAAGTCCCAACAGGAAGGGGAGAGGGTTACTCTAACGGAGGTTATGGGGGCTCTGTACTTATGGGAAGTGTGGCAGGAGTACATTTCGGGGGGTGCAAGGCAAAGATGATGACAATGCCCATTTCTATACCTGTTTGCCTAGGAGTTTGGTCAGAACAGGGCCGGTCTAGCACCCGAGATTAGCATCGTATGGGTTGGGGCTTCAGGGAGACAGAAGCTGCCAGCACTCACGGGGCCTACGTAGGCTTAGAGAGGCCAGTGCCCCTGGTGTCCATGCCATTTAGGAGGACTTCCAGCCGAAGAGGGCTGCAAGGAGTCTGTGTTTGGCCCTGGGCAAGCTGAGTGATTCCCAGTCCCCTGGCAGCTGTGTGGGCCCAAACAGTGCTTGCCCCTGGCCTGCCATGGGACAGATGCAGCTGGCAGACCCCGCCTGAATTTCAGGCTGCTTATCTGTGCCTAGGACAGGATAAGGATTGTACTTGGAGGAGAGTGAGTCTAAGAGAAGGAACAAGGTAGAGGAGAGGGGAAGGATGGAGAAGAAAGGCTGGAAGAAGAGGGGGAAAAACGTGTTAAAGGAAGTTGTAGAATCACAGATTTAGGAAACCGAAGAGAAGGAAAGATCCTTATGGCAAGAGAAGGAACGAGCAAAGAGTCCCTCTTTCCTTACCTCCCCAACTTTGAACCTGTTACTGATGTCTTGTTCTCTATGGATGATTTATGGGCAAAATTGTTTTATGTATTCTGCGTTAATTCGACCCTGAGTAATTTCTTGTGCCTCAATGGTGGCATGCTGCATATTTTATTTCTTAATTTTTAAAGGTTTATTTATTTATTTATTTGACAGAGAGAGAGAGATCACAAGTGGGCAGAGAGGCAGGCAGAGAGAGAGGGGGAAGCAGTCTCCCTGCCGAGCAGAGAGCCTGATGCAGGGCTCAATCCCAGGACCCCGAGATCATGACCTGAGCCGAAGGCAGAGGCTTTAACCCACTGAGCCACCAGGCGCCCCTATTTCTTAATTTTTAAAAAAGATTTTGTTTACTTACTTACTTGAGAAAAAGGAGCATAGGAGGAGGGACAAGCAGACTCCATGCCCAGCACAGAGCCTGACTCGGGGTTCCATCTCACGACCCTGAGATCATGACCTGAGCCAAACTCAAGAGTCAGACACTCAACCGACTGAGCCCCCCAGGGGCCCCCAAAATACTGCATATTCTAGTTCTAACTGTTCTAAAACTGTTGCTCAGATACCATCCCATGCCCTGCATCTCGGATTTTTCTGGATCTTGTGGTAGGGGCGATGGTACTAGAAACGCTGAAGACATCGGGTGAATGGTTTCCAGGCCCTCTCCCTTTCACATGAATCAGTTTCAACATGATCAAAGGAAGTAGTCTGCCCAGCCAGCCTGGCCCTGCCTGGATATATGGGTCCCTTACTGCTCCACTAATCGGGATCCTTTTAAAAGATTTGGCTACTCAGTTACCCATTGTCTTGGCTGGTGAGGTGTGGCTGCCTCTCTGGCCAGATGCGCTAGCTGCATTTGCAGCACCCCAGAGAGCCAGGTTTCAGGGGCCCTTTATTTGCTGTTTCTGAAAGGACTGGATATGTCTGTGTTCGGTGCATTATGTGTTGCTTCTGGCTGCTTGCAGCAGGCTGAGTGAGCCAAGCACCGCAAATATTTGTTTAAGGTGGTTGTTATCCAGAATCTCTGATGTCAAGGGAAGCAAAATTAATGCTAAAAGCAGGAAGAGTCTCTCTTTGGCCTTTGGAATGCACGTGGCTGGACTTGATTCATTCCACATGTTTGGTAACCTTCCTGAATTTACAGGAACACTTAATAACATTTTAAGCTCTTTCCTAGTAGAAGGAAGAGGTTACTCTCCTTTCCAGTGGTAGTCAGCAAACATGTTTCTGGAACTCTGCGCCGTATTGGAAAGAGGACTGGGTTGAGGGTCAGAGCACGAGTTCTCTCAGAGAGCAACTTGGTGAACTTGGACACCTGGGTCTCAGTGTTCTCATTTGTGAAATGGAACGTTAGACTAGTGTAAGTGATTCGCAAACTTTCACGTGCATTGGAATCGCCTGGAGGGCTTGTTAGGTCACAGGTTGTTGGGTTCATCCCTCAGAGTTTCTGATTCAGGTGGAGCCTGAGAATGTGCATTTCCATAAATTTCCAGGTGATGGGAGTGACACATGAATATACTTGTGAAACCGCCACCAATGATCATAATATACAACGCATCCATCACCTCCAAAAGTTTCCTCCTTCTGTGTTGCAGTCCATCCTTGCCCCTGCCCAGCCTCAGGCAACTACTGGTCTCATTCCTAGTGCTCCAGATTAGAATGTGTTTCCTAGAATATAAGTGGAATCGTACATTATGTAGTAGTTTTTTGTCTGTCTTCCTTCACTCAGAGCACTTTGAGATTCACCCATATTGTTGTGTCTATTACTAGTTCATTCCTTTTTATTGCTGAGTAGTATTTCATCGTAGGTTGTTCATTCATTCACTTGTTGATGGAGATTTTTCCCCCCAGTTTTTGGTTGTCATGAATAAAGCTCTGTGAATATTTGTGTACAGGTCTTTGTGGGGACATATGTTTTCATTCTCCTAGGGACGTGACTTTCAGTTTCAGCTCTGGAGATTGGAAGTCATTGCTCCCATCCTTACAGGAAAAACTGGGTGAGCTGAAAATCAATGACTTTTTTGGGACCCATCAGAGAACTAAGGTCAGAGGGCAAATGGTCACCCCTAAATCTGCAGAGGCGGGTACATAGATACAGCATTTGAGATTTGCTTACATGGAGCAGAAGGCACTGGACTCCATAGATAGTAGGACCACTTTCTTGACTAGTAATTTTGACAAATTGCTGGAGTCTATATGTGGGCCAGCATGAGAGTGAGTAAACTCCTAGGGGTCATAGTCAGAGGCAGCCCCCCACACTAGTACGAGTTTTCCCTCTAGGAACTCCACCAGACTCTCAAAGTGAGAGAGCCCTAACCAGGCCCTGGCTGGCTGGGGAAGAAGAGGAGCCATTGCCACACACAGCAGAAGCCTGCTCCATGACAAAGTCCTCCTTTCCGGGGAAAACCTTTACCCCTGGGTGATACAGAAACTGTACCCTACCTGGGAGAAGGGCATCGCTCCCTACCCCCATTCCAGCTGGCTCCAGAACTCCTATCACACTTAAGAAGCAAGACAAACAAAAACAAAAACAACAAGACAGTCACCAGCAGAGTTTCAAGCAGGGACAGGGTTTCAAGGAAATAGATTGGGAGTGCTGCAGCCAGGGTGGGGACTGAGGGGCAGGGCGATGGAAAAAAAGCTATGGCCCTGGAGGAGGGACAAAAATACTTGTGAAGGCCACATCCCAGAGATGCTGGACCACTCAAGGACGGAGACTTAACGAGAAGAATATAGAATGCCTACAACTCCTGCCACCCCAACCAGCTTCTAGTATACTAACAGCTGGAAGAGCTGCCGGACACAGATGCTCTCTAAGGAGGAATACTTGGGGAAGATCAAAGTTAAGATGAGACAAAAACAAGGACGCTAGCGGAATTTGAGGACTTTAGTACCTATAGTGACAACACACGTTAGACACAGTCTAGTTTCAAGCCATATTAACATACGCTACATCTATTTGCTTTATTTCCTATTGACATAACACATCTGGTGTTCAGCCCAAAATTACAAGGTATGCCAAAAGGCAATCAAGAGTAGTTTGAAGAGACAAAGTAATCAAAACCAGACTCAGATATGACACAGGATTTAAAGTATTTAATCTAAAGCAACTATGAGGATTTATGGGGCGCCTGGGTGGCTCAGTCAGTTAAGTGTCCAATTCTTGATTTCAGCTCAGGACATGATCTCAGGGTCATGGGTTCAAACTCCATGATGGGCTCTGTGCTGGGTGTGGAGTTTGCTTAAGATTCTCTCTCTCTCTTTTCCTCTGCCCCTCTCCCCCCTAGATCACACTCTCTCTCTCAAAAAAATAAAAAATAAAATAAAAAATTAAAAAATAAAGTAACTGAGAATTAAAGTAACTGTGATATGTTAAGGACTCTAATGGAAAAAGTAGACAACATGCAGGAACAGATGGGTAATGTAATCACAGAGAGGAAGAGTATAAGAAAGAGTCAAAAGGAAATACTAGAAATAACACAAAAATGAAAAATGCTTTCTTTTTTTCTTTTTTGTGTTTTGATAGGGAGAGAGAGAGAGGCAGGGAAGGGGCAGAGGGAGAGGGAGAGAGAGAATCTCAAGCAGGCTCCACACCCAGCATGGAGCCCCACGTGGGGATCAATCCCACGACCCTGAGATCATGACCCAAGCCAAAATCAAGAGTCAGAGGCTCAACCAACTGAGCCACCCAGGCACCCCTACCCTTTTTAGGAATGCTTTTGAGGGGCTCAGTGACAAACTTGACACAGTTGAGGAAAGAATCAGTGAATGTGAAGATAGGGCAATAGAAACTTACCGAACTGAAATGCAAGGAGAAAATAAGTAATGACTACTACTACTACTACTACTAATACTAATACTACTACTAATAATAACAACAGAACAGCAAATTTAAGAAATGTGGTACAATATTGAAAAGTATGACATTTCTCTTAGGTAAGTATCTATGGTAGACAGAATTCTAAGATGGCCCCCAAGAGTCCTACTCCCTGGTCTATGCATCCTGTGTAATTCCCTCCATTGAATGTGGGGGGGCCCTGTGAATATGACTGGAGATCACTCCTATGATTAGGTCACATTATATGGCAAAGGTTAAAGGATTTTGCAGATGTAGTTAAAGTCCCTAATTGGTTTGAGTTAAATGGATATTATTCTGGGTGGGCCTGACCTAATCAGGCAAGCACTCTTAAAAGAGTGTCTAATAGTCTGAGAGGCCATCTTCTGGATTGCAAGAAGCAAATTGCCACAAATTATGCAACTGCAAAGATATGAATTCCGTAGACAACCGCATAATCTTGGAAGAGGACCCCAAACCTCAGATAAAATTGCAACTGTGGTTGACGCCTTGACTGCAGCCCTGTGAGACCCTGAATAGAGGACCCAGTTAAGCCACACCCAGACTCCTGAACTATGAGAAATGTGAGATTATAATTTCGAGTTGTTTTAAACCACTATGTTTGTAGTAATTTATTACGCAGTGTAGAAAAATTAATGCAATACCGATGGACTGAATTCTGGGGACTGAAAACACAGGATAATTGTGTATTTAACCTTGTAAGAAACTACCAAACAGTTTTCCAGAGTGTATATCTTTTTACATCCCCACCAGGAATGGATGAGAGTTTCATTTGCCACTGTTTGGTATTGTTTGTCTTATTTTGTAGCCATTCTAGTGGGTACGGAGCGATGGCTCATTATGGTTTTAATCTGCCTTTCTTTGTTGACAATTTTTTTGCGTGCTTATTGGCCATTCATGTATCTTCTTTTGGGAAGGGTCTGTTCAAATATTTTGCCCATGTCTTAATTTATTTATTTTTCTTATTCTTTGTATACTCTGGATAAATGTCCTTTGTCAGATTTGTATATTGCAAACATTTTCTCTCAAGCTGTGGCTTGAGTTTTCATTTTCTTAGTGGGGTCCTGAACCATGTGAGAGTAAATTTTTTTTTTTTTAAGATTTTATTTATTTATTTGACAGAGAGAGAGAGATCACAAGTAGGCAAAGAGAGAGGGGGAAGCAGGCTCCCTGCTGAGCAGAGAGCCTGATGCGGGGCTCGATCCCAGGACCCTGAGATCATGACCTGAGCCGAAGGCAGAGGCTTAACCCACTGAGCCGCCCAGGCGCCCCGTGAGAGTAAATTATTATATATCATCATGATCATAGCTTTTTAATATTTCAGCAGATATTTCCCAAGAATAAGGATATTCTCTTGCATAACCACAGTATAATTATCAACTTCAGCAAATTGAATACAGATACAATATTTTATCTAATCTACTGACTCTGCCAATTTTTGCAATTGATTAAGTAGTATTCTTCATTGCATTATTTGTTCCCCCTAGTACAGGATCTGATTTAAAGTTAGGGTGCTTTTAGTTGTCATGTCTCTTTTGCCTCTTTTAATCTGGAATATTTCCACAGCCTTTGGGTTTTTTTTATGGCATTGACATTTTCAAAGAATAAAGTCCTTTTAAAAAATAGAACATTCCTCATTTTGGGTTTGTCTTTGTTTCCTTATGGTTAGATTCAGGTTATGCATCCCCAGCTGGAAAATGACCTATCTAGTGCTAGGTCCTTCTCAGGGCATCACAGAGACAGGTGATATCCATCTGCCCCTCGTTGGGAATGCTAATCTGGATCACCTTGTTAAAGTGTTATCGAATTTCTCTATCGTATGCTTACAGTTTTTTCCCCCTTGCAAATAATAAGCAGTCTGTGGAAACAGTGTTCCAGGCAAAGGATATAGCAAGTATAAAGGCCCTGAATCAGGAATATGCCTATAGTGTTGGAAAAACAGCATGGAAGCAATATGGCTGAAGCAAAATGAATGAGGGTGAGACAGTCTAAGAGGCCAGAGACACAGGATGTGGCCGACTCTGAGGGCCGTAGAGAATTTGGTTTCATACTGACCAGAAGAGGGAGCTACTGAAGGTTGAGAAGGAGCGGTTTGTCATTTTTTGTTTGGTTACTGCTATTATTATTTAAGGGCCCACAAGTCTGGAGGGCCTAGGTTTCAGTGAAGCTACCCATTTCCAGAACTGGGCAGCAAGTAGAGACTTGAATTAAGGGACAAGACAGAAGCCTAATGAAGTGCCGAGGCCCCAGGTCTTAGGTGGGCTAGTGAACCCCTGGGCACTGTTAGAGGGCCCCTTTGGACTTCCTGCCACTGGACTGCAGAAGAGTTAGAAGCTAAGTGGGGCTCAGCCTATGAATGGAAGCGATGATCCCTTTGGGAGGAGATGGGGGCCGCAGGGATCCAGAACCAGGCTGTTTTCCAAGGTGAGAACTTTCTCCAGCCTCATGGTAGAAGTCCAATGGCCTCCTCTCTCGTGCCAAGTATTCATTCCCACTTTCCACTCCCTCCCTCAATTGCCAAACATGTAATAAGTACCAATTGTGTACCAGATGACACCTGTGTGTGGAGACAGGTCCTTGGGGGTAATGCCTTGCTGTTGTTAGTCAAACTGAAGAAGTGATTCAATGATACTAATTCCAGGGTCAACTAATAACTAGTGCAGGCATATGTTTTTAGGTGGGGTAGGGGAAGAGAAGCGTGTGGGGGAGGAGGAGATTTCGGTAGATATAGTATAGGGTGGAGATTACGAGTGTGGGTTCTGGAGTTAGACTGAGTTCGAATCCCAGCTCTGCCACCTACTTACTAGCTGTGTGATCGTGGGAAAGTCCCTTAACCATTTTGTTCCTGCGTTTCCTCATCTGTAAAATGTAGCTAATAATACCCACCTTATAAGGTTTTTGTGAGAATTAAATGCGTTACTGTGTTTAAAGTCCACAGAACAGAGCCTAACATAGTTATTACTTGTAAGTATTAGCTATTAGCGTTATCATTATTAGTGCTCATCTTTGACAGAATGGTTCTGATGAAAGGTATCCACAGTTATTCCTTGTTCCTCCTTTGCTTCCATCCTTAGGAAGAGTCCTGCGGCCCAAGAGCCCGTGGACTAGACTGGTGGGTTCCTTAGTTCCAAGGTGTGCAGAGTAGCTGGGGACATTAAGGGTGTGCAGGACTCAGGAAGCCTTGCCAAGGATACGGACAAAAGATATGTCAGTGAAAGGATCCTTTGTCAATTACATATGTCAATCACCCAATTACTCCCTGGGTGAGTTTAAAGGGGAAAAAAAAAGACTCCATCCAACTGCTTTCTCAGCCTCCTCAAATGCAGTCATCTCACTTCTCAGAACAATCACAATGCATTTGTATCTCTTTATATCTCAGTCCTGATGAACTGGACTTGGGATCTCCAAAGTCCCAAAGACCTTCACACTCTGATAGTCAGACCCAAGGCCTTCTTCCCTCTGGCTACCCTTCCTGGGTGGAATAAAGATGGAAGAAGATATACTTTATTTTTTGTTTAACTTGTTATTGTGGGAAATTGCAAATATATAGTGCAGCAGATGGCGCTCCCATAGCCCCCTGCTATCCCTCTCTGATTTTAGCCACAGCTCGAATGGACAATTCCGTGCAAGCTCAGACCCATCTCACAGCGACAGTAGCCTACTTTTAGTACATTACTCTTTTCTTTGTACTTTCTGCCCTAGGAACTTTTCCTATACTCTGGGTAGCCCCCAACCAGTGTGGATGGGTGAATGTGTTTTTCTCCCACACTTTAGGTAGTCAATTTTGGGAGGCATTCTATATGCCTCTCAGGTTGTCCTAGCATATGTGAGTCCCCACTGCCCACAGTGGTGATCTTAATAACATTCTTATGTTTTCCACCTTCTCTATTGCACTCTTCCAACTCCCATAATCCTGCTCCCTGGAATTGAATCCCAAATAAACTACCAGCACCCACGTCTTTGTCTTAGGCTCTGCTTTTAGGGAATCTAAACTAAGAAATATGTAAAAGTAGATAGAACTGTATAATGAATCTCCTTGTACTTATCACCCAACTCAACAATGATCAACTCATGGCTGATCTTATTTTATCTATACCTCACTCTTAGCCCCCACTCCCAGATTATCTTGAAGCAGATCCAAGACACCATATAAAGATGCACTTTAAGCTTCCTTGAACCCCCTTTCCACTTTGGAGGGTGGCTTTTGGGAGGTAAGATGGTCAGATTAAGTCACAGTCTTGCATTTGTTACTTTGTTTGCAGATATTGTATACCCAGATATTGTATACCCGGATTTTATTCTTAGTATACAGTAATGATACCTGTCTCCTAGCTAAAAATTCTGACAACATTAACTTTTTCTAGTTGCTCCCCTACACAATGATTCCTGTGATTTTCCCACTGCCCAAGGGTTAAAGCCCAAGATCCTCAGCCCAGAGATTCTGGTGTCATACAACACTGAAATAGGAGCCGGGATGTCTCTGTTTCTAATTCGTAGTCTGTCTTCAAGCTCATTATTTGATGGGTCAGAGAATCCACTTCATCTCTCTGCCCTGCCAACTTTATTGGGTGGTTGGAAGATCACATGAGATCAGTATTTGAAAGCCTATTAAACTGTAGGACACTCTAATAAATGTAAAGATCCTTATTCAAAGCCCTTCATAGTTTGGCCCTACCCTCCCTTTCGAGTCTGATTTTCCAGTGTACTCCAATAAACACTTTCTGTTCCATACTTGCTGGTGCATTCATTCACTCATTCATTCAACAAACATTTATTGAGTGCCCAGGCACTGAGGTTATGGGCCTGGATGAGAAACAGTTCCTGGCTTAAAGGAGTAGACTGGCTGGTAAGGGAGCCAGACAGTGGCAATATAACGTGTTAGTACACAGCGAGAAGAGTAGGCTGAAGATGTTGCGGAGTATCGCTAACTCGGGGAAGCTGAGCTGGGAAACGAATCTGGGAAGGCTGCTTGGTGGAGGAGCTAGGTGAGCTAAGAATGAAAGAAAATGAGGAGTTCACCAAGCAGATAGGGGAGGGAAGGCATTACTGGCAGAGGAAACAGTATGAGCAGAGGCCCAGAAGTGTCAAGCAGCTTGATGTATTCAGGGGAACTAGAGTCGGTTTGGCAGAACTGCAGTGTGGAGTGCTTGGGAGATGGAGTGGGCGTCCAGTGGTGTAGCTGGAAGAGTGAGCAAGGGTCCGATGAGGGAGGTCCTTCTTGTCAAGGAATTTACCCTGAAGGCGACGGGGAACCTTTGGAAGGCTTAACCCTCAGGATATTATCAGGGCCTACTGGACCCAACTTTCTTTTTTTAAGTGTCTATTTTCAACAGTTCTAATTAATGGTGAGGATTGGTATTTCATGACCCTTTTTTTTCTTAGAGGTTTCCAAAAGAACAAAGAGAAACTTAGTTTTTTCTTTATTAACATATAATGTATTATTTGCCCCAGGGGTACAGGTCTGTGAATCATCAGTCTTACACAATTCACAGCACTCACCATAGCACATACCGTCCCCAATGTCCATCACCCAGCCTCCCTATCCCTCCCACCTCCCTCCCCTCCAGCAACCCTCAGTTTGAATCTTAGTTTTTTAAATAACAGAGTACAACTTATTCTGTCTTTCAATTACCACGTAAGCTCATTGAACCCTTTCATAAAGTTAAGGGACATTGTGGTATCTTACTGATCTTATTTTTTTTATATCTTGAAATGCTTTGCTATTTCAACATCTCGGGAATTATTTCATCATTACTCATCAATTATTCTCGACTATGGTAAAAAGACTAAAATAATAAGAAAACAGAAGAATCGTGGAATAGTCTGGAAGGATAATGCAATTCTGGAATAAATCATGACTTTTACACCACCTTCTGGCTTTTTTTTTTTATTGTGTTGTCCAAAGTCATTCATTGCCCTTCAAAAATACATAAAGAAGTTTGAAAACACATTTTTTAGGTTTTTTTTAAAGACTTTTATAAACACAGTTGAAAATTCAGAAATTTGGGAGTGCCTGGGTGGCTCAGTGGGTTAAAGCCTCTGCCTTCAGCTCAGGTCATGATCTCAGGGTCCTGGGATCGAGCCCCGCATCCGGCTCTCTGCTCAGCGGGGAGCCTGCTTCCTCCTCTCTCTCTGCCTGCCTCTCTGCCTACTTGGGATCTCTCTCTCTCTATCAAATAAATAAATAAAATGTTTAAAAAAAAAGGAAATTCAGAAATTTTAATTTTATACCAAGAGAAGAAAATTGAGAGGATGGTGTTTCCCAATTATTAGATAAATCAGAAGGTGAATCCAAAGAGACAGCAGCACCTACACTAATGGGGATGATGAAATTGATCATATAAATGAAATCTCAGGCTGTGGGTCTAGAGATGTCGATATCCTAGATATAATTTTCAAAGTCAAGAATCTATACAGTATATTTCCAAGGATGAAAAGGAAATACAGTATCCTTATCCAGCTAGTCATTCAGTAGGAAGGACTTTATAAGGCCATATTCTGTGACAGGAACCTGGACTATCCTGGTTTGCTAAAAGGTCATGTGACATTATTCTTTCCTCTTTCATGATGTTTCTGCACAAAAATTTACTTGAAATAGTTCCTAAGTGGATACATGCTGAAAGCAGATGTACATCCAAAGGTGAATGGATGGAAAAAGATGATGCAGAAATGAAAAAGAAAACATCATTGAGGGGCGCCTGGGTGGCTCAGTCGGTTGAGCGTTCGACTCTTGGTTTTGGATTAGGTCATGATCTGAGTTGTGAGATCGAGCCCCGTGGTGGGCTTTGCACTCAGCAAGGAGTCTGTTTGAGATTCTCTCCCTCTTCCTCTCTAGAAAAGAACCACATCATTGAGTTGATCATTCTAATCGGTATTTAGAATTCTAAAAATGAAAATGGCTTGCAATTATGGAGCAAAGAACACGCCTGTTCAGGGATGCCTGGGTGGCTCAGTTGGTTAAGCTGCTGCCTTCGGCTCAGGTCATGATCCCAGGGTCCTGGGATCGAGTCCCACATCGGGCTCCTTGCTCGGCGGGGAGCCTGCTTCTCCCTCTGCCTCTGCCTGCCACTCTGCCTGCTTGTGCTCTCACTCTCTCTCTCTCTCTCTGACAAATAAATAAATAAAATCTTTAAAAAAAAAAAGAAGACGGCTGTTCTCTCTTCAGCAAAATTATGAGCCATCAAAGTTTTCAAAAGTATTGTATTTTGACATTTTATTTTATTTATTTATTTTTTTGGTTTTTGTTTTGTATTTTGACATTTTAAGTGTATGAATGAGAACCAAAGGCAATGATAAACTGGAAGCTGTTAGAGATGTATTTGAAATCTGAAATCAGTATTTACAAGGTGGATATGTTCCAGATTTCTGCATGACAGTTAATGAGCAGTTTACATTCAAAGGATGTTGCCCATTTGGTGTAGGATAGAAACCAGGAAAACCTTCAAAACCGGGGGTATATAGATTACATTTGATATATGATGTCTAAATTCTTATTAAAGTTCATAATCAAACTTTTTTTCATTACCCCTTTATCCTTAGTTCTTTAATTATTTGTAAAACTACTTAAAATATAAAACTATAAAAAGGTTCATTGGCACCAGATGATAAGTGGTTATGACTATTTTTCCTGGTATATTGAGAGTTAAGCAGGAGAATAATCTGGTTTCAAAGTTAGTAAATGACAGGGGTGCCTGGCTCACTGTCACTGGAGTATGCGACTCTTGATCCTGGGGGTTGTAAGTGCAAACCTTGCACTGGGTATAGAGATTACTTAAAAATAAAATCTTTAGGGGCACCTCTGTGGCTCAGTCGGTTGAGCGTCCAACTCTTGGTTTCTGCTCAGGTCATGATCTCCTGGGTTGTGGGACTGAGCCTTGCATTGGGCTCCCCACTCAGCAGGTAGTCTGCTTGAAAGATTCTCTCCCTCTGCCTCTCCCCCCAATAAATAAATAAATAAATCTTAAAAAAATAAAATCTTTAAAAAACAAATAAACAATAGCAATAAAAAACAAAGTTAGTAAATGACATGCAGGGGGTTTAATTCTGATTTCACCAGTCTCTACTTTCTATGTTATGATGTCTGACCAATCCTAAGTTGCCTACAGGCCCTTCGAGCTGGGCATTTCTGATGATGGAGATGGATGGACAGACTCTTCAGGGCAGTAGCATGGCACAGCACTGGCTGTCAAATGGATGACTTTGTCCCAAGACCTGGCATTTGGGAACTGAGGACTGCTGGCACTTTTCAATATTTTTATATAACTGTGTCGTGTACCTGTGGTTCATCTTCTCTCCCAGTATGGACATAAACCGCTAGAAAGCATGAACGATAGTGTCCATTTCTTTTGAATTTTCCTCTGTCTCTAGCATGTAGCAAATAGATCAGAAATCTTTTCTGAATGGACACAGTAAACCTGAGCAGAAAACAAAATCAAGTGTTTCATTGTGATGGAGTGGGTAGAGGTCGATTCGAGCACTGTTCATGGAGTCCTGGTTCTGTGCCAGACCCTGTCCTGGAGACTAGGGCTGTGCTGCTTGTGTCTATCCTCAGAGAGCTCTTGGTCTAGCAAATCAGATAATCCAGGGAGAGCAACAGAAACCCCTGCCCCCTTGCTGCCTGGGGCGCTGACATATACACACGCACTAGGCTGTTACGCTGTGTGCTTTATACACAACAGACCTTTGGTTCAGGGTCTGAGGCTAACTATGTGCTCCGGTTTCAGAGTTCCTTCTCGGACTCCCATTTCTGGTCTTCTGGTTCTTCTTCCCGACTACTGATGATCTCTTATAATATGTCCTTCACTCTCTAAGGTGCAAACATTGTCAAGGATCTCCGAATTAACAAGGACTTAGGGTTCTGGCCTTAGACTCACCTGCCTGCACATCCGCGATCTAATATGTGACCAGAAAACAAAGCAGACTGCTATCTGCATAGAGATCGGAATGAACACATGAATAAATGAACAAATGGACAGGCAGTATTTCTAGGTATCGGGTCCATCTCTAGCTCAGCGATTTATTGTGATTTGGGTTTAAAGGCTCCAAGCTGTATAATAATATCCGTCCATTGAAATGTAGTCAGGCTCTTGAGCATTCAGCTCTGCTTTGCTTCAGGGCTCACGTGTGAAGAGAGAAGCACTAGCTGCAAAGCGTGAGCGTTGACACTTGAGTCAGATAGATCCAAGTTCCCATCTATTGATTATTGTGTGACCTCGGGCAGGTGTCTTTAACTTCTCTGGTCCGTCACAGTTTCAACATTTGTAAGATGTAATAGTTGCACCCACCTCAAGATGGCGAGGATAAAATGAGATCAGATACAAAGCACTTGGTACAGTACCCGGCACAGGGTAAGCTCTCAAATGATAGCTGCCAGGGCGCCTCAGTCAGTGAAGCGTCTGCCTCTGGCTCAGATCATGATCCCGGGGTTCTGGGATCAAGCCCTGCTTCAGGCTCCCTGCTCAGAGGGTAGTCTGCTTCTCCCTCTCCCTCTGCCTCTCCCCCAGCTTATGCTCTCTCTCATTCTCTCTCTCAAATAAATAAAATCTTTAAAAAAAATGATAGGGGGCTCCTGGGTGGCTCAGTCGATTAGGTGGCTGTCTTTGGCTCAAGTCATGATCTCAGGGTCCTAGGCTCGAGCCCCTGGGATAGAGGCCCCCTGCTTCTCCCCCTCCTCCCCACTTTCTCTCTCTCTCTCTCTCTCAAATAAATAAAGTCTTAAAAAAAAATAAAAATAAATGAGAGCTGGGGCTATTCGTGTTTGGATCAGCCTGCCCCTGAGCCCTCCTCTGACTACCCGAGTGGCATGGTGTTGCAGGGCTCTTAGGGAGTTCCTTGCCAGTTCTGGCAGCATCTTTCCTCTGTACCGTTCCCTCCGAGGTTGCTGGAAGCCACAGGCTCAGAATCGGGGCGAGGGTGAGGGGGTGCTGTCCAGTGGCTGTGCGTGTGCCCTCTGCTGTGCTGAGGGAGTCGGGGAGGAAACGGCGAGCATGGCAGAGACGCTGCTGGGGCCGCAGGGGCTGAAGCATTCGTATTCCTCTGGCTTTGGCTCTCTCACACAGAGCACCAGATGCCTGGCCAGAGGACGGCGCGCCTCCTGCTCCGCCTCACGCGTGCCATCTGCCATCTGCCTGGCATTCGAAATACGCTGGGGGCTTTTACTTAAGAATCCAAGGAATTTCTCTTTTCATTAGAAATTGTTTGTTTCCCTTTCTACATCCTTGGTGATTGAATATAAAAATAATAAAATCAGAAGCGTGTAGCGTGCACAGGTCGCATACAAGCTCCCCATTTTCCCTCTCCAGAGATAACCCCAGTTCAGTTTGGGACGTATTCCTCCAGATGTTCCTCCTACCCGTTTTTTGGGGCATATGTGTTTTATGCAAGGAGTGTGTTCCTGAGGATCCCATATCATCAGAAATTTGCATAATTCCAGACTATGCTGAACAAAAGGCGGCCAGAATTTGTTTATTAGCTGAAGTGGCGCCACCATGTGGCAAGAGTGTAAACACGGCTTACAATTCATTTGGCCTTTGAAATTATGTGATTCTTAGTGACGTTTTAATTTGGGGAGATTTGGCATTGTTTCACACCCTTTTTCCATGCAGCTTGAAATTTCAAAGTAAATTAAATATGCCTAAAAGCAAATAAAAGCAATTATAACAAGAATATGCTTTTTTGTCTTCTACAAAGAAGGCAAGAATATGCAATGGGAAAAAGTCTTCTACAAATGGTGTTGGAAAAACTGGTCAGCTACATGCGAAAGAATGAAACTGGACCACTTTCTTACACTGTCCACAAAAATAAACCCAAAATGGATTAAGGACCTAAATGTGAGACCTGAAACCATAAAAATGCTAGAAGAGAGGGGTGCCTGGCTGGCTCAGTTGGCAGAGCATATGACTCTTGATCTCAGGGTTGTGAGTTTGAGCCCCACGTAGGGCATAGAGTTTACGTTAAAAAAAAAAAAAAAACCGGAGGAGGCAAGATGGCGGAAGAGTAAGAGGCAGAGATAGTGTCTGATCCCAGAAGTTCACCTAGATAGTTATCAAACCACTCTAAACAACTACAAAATTAGCAGAAAATAGAAGAGAAGACGAACAGCACCTCTAGGAACAGAAAATTGGCCACTTTCCGGAAGGTAGGACGTGTGGGAAAGTAAATCCAAAGCGACGCGAAGATAGACCGCGGGGGGAGGGGCCGGCTCCCGGCAGCCGCAGAGCCGCGGAGAACAAAATCGGAACTTTTAGAAATCTCCACTGAGGGACATCACTCCAGAGGCTAAGCGGGGGTGGAGCCCTCGCGGGGAAAGCGTGGTTTCAGGACCCGCGGGGTCACAGAAAGACCGGGGGTGTCTGAGGGTGGCAGAGCTCCCGGATATCAGAACGGGGAAGCCAACATCAAAGACCGAGCCGAACAGTGAGGTACCAGCTCGGGCTTACCTTGAA
>CM052901.1:24664372-24740795 GCA_028534135.1 Potos flavus | reverse complement strand
TGTGCTATGGTAAGTGCTGTGAAATGTGTAAACCTAAGGATCCACAGACATGTACCCTGGGGCAAATAATACATTATGCTTTAATTAAAAAAAAAAAAAAAAAAAGAAAAAAAAACCCCACAAGATACAACAAGCGTTGGTGAAGATGTGGAAACAGGGGACCTTCCTGCATTGTTGGTGGGAATGCAAACTGGTGCAGCCACTGTACAAGACAGTATGGAGGGTGCTCAAAAAATTGAAAATACAACTACCCTGGGGCACCTGGGTGGCTCAGTCAGTTAAGCGTCTGACTCTTAATTTCAGCCTAGGTCATGATCTCAGGGTCCTGAGATCAAGCCCCATGTGGGTCTCTGTATGGAGCCTGCTTGAGACTCTCTCTCTCTCTCTCTGCCCTGCCTCCCGCTCGCTCGCTCTCTCAAAAAAAAAAAAAAAAAAAATAGAACTACCCCACAATCCAGTAATGGCACTACTGGGTATTTAACTAAAGAATACAAAAACACTAATTCGAGGGGATGTATGCACCCCTATGTTTATTGCAGCATTATTTACAACAGCCAAACTATGGAAGTAGTCCAAGTGTTCATTGATAGATGAATGAATAAAGAAGATGTGGTATATATACACAATGGAATATTATTCAGCCATAAAAAGAATGAAATCTAGCCATTTGCAACAACATGGATGGATATAGAGAGTATAGTGCTGAGTGAAATAAGCCAGTCAGGGGGAGCCTGGCTGGCTTAGTTGGTAAAGCATGCGACTCTTGATCTCAGGGTTGTGAGTTTGAGCCCCATGTTGAGTGTAGAGATTACTTAAAAATGAAATCTATTTAAAAATAGAGTTTACTTTCTTAGACAGATAAAACATATCTCAAGATTTATTAGCTTTATAGCCTTGGGCAAGGTGCTTTATTTCTGAGACATTGTCTTTCATTTTTAAAATGGGACTTGTAATAATACCTATTCTACAAGCTGATTATATAAACTAAATGTCACATGCGAGTATAACAGTTAATACCTGCTGTATAATCATTGGCCAGTAGATATTAAATGCTAGTATTATGTATAATAATAGTGATGATGACGATATTTGTATCCTTACTCACAACCCAGTCTGTATAACCTGGAGCAAGTCACCTTACCTTTCTGAGCTCCAGTTTCCTCATCTATAAAATGGGGACAACAAAACTTGTTCCATAGGGTGGTTATGAGGATAAAATGAGGTGTGGGTTGAGAGTGTTTTTTAAACTGGAACTCATGAAGCCCCACATATAACTTACTTGTACTGCTTATTTGCTTAATAAATTCTTCCAAAATAGCAACGATACAAACTTCTTTGCAGTTTAGGTCAAATCAGTGTAAATTCTTGGGGCGCCTGGGTGGCTCAGTACGTTAAGCATCTGCCTTGGGCTCAGGTCATGATCTCAGGGTCCTGGGATCGAGCCCCGCATCGGGCTCTCTGCTCGGCGGGGAGCTTGCTTCCCCCTCTCCGTCTGCCTGCCTCTCTGCCTACTTGTGATCTCTCTCTCTCTCTCTGTCAAATAAATAAATAAAATCTTTTAAAAATAAAAGAGGTTAGAGGGAAGAAGAGAGAATTTTCAGAATGTTCAGTAGGGACATTATTGGGGGGGAGGCCTTGCTCTGTAAGCTGTAAGGAAGGTCTGCTCGTATGTTAATCAAAATAACTTATGTCCATTGTTGAGCAAATACTCTGATAGGAAGGGTCGATGCTGTGACTTTAGAATTTGACAAGATCACATCTATGGGAGAGCAGATGATTTTCTACATCAGGAGGAGACTAGCCTCTTGCTTTAGAAGGATTTGGGCTGGGCAAAGTGGGCTTTGACCAAAAAAGTCATTCAACGTGAAGATAACCTCCATGGTAACTCTCAGACAGCCCCTCAAGAAGCCTGTGAATACAAATCCTCCCAGTTTTCTTTTCGTATTTTGGGGTTCAGAGAGATTCCTGCGGGAAATAAATGAAACTTTTGAGAGAGTAGGTACATGACGGGCAGCAATATTCATCCAAAGATAACATGTCAGGCAATTAGTGCTTCAGAAGACATTAAACTGGGATCCCTGAGTGGCTCGGTTGGTTAAGTGGCTGCCTTTGGCTCAGGTCATGATCCCAGGGTCCTGGGATGGAGCCCCACATTGGGTTCCCTGCTCATCGGGGAGCCTGCTTCTCCCTCTGCCTCTGTCTCCCAGCTTGTGCTCTCTCTGTCAAATAGATAAATGAAATCTTTAATAAAAACAAAAAAGACATTAAACCTGTAGATCAATCGGGGACATGTGCAGTCAACTTGGCTCAATTTCATTATTTATTCATTTATGAAATATTTTTAGCAAAGCCTCTTTTAAAATGCTCAAAGAATGGAATTTTCCGGCTAGCTGCAGGCTGACCATGTATACCTGTAAGTGAAAATACAACTATTAAATTTGATTTTCAAATTAGAATCTTAAAAGCCTAAAGGAAGAGGATGTTTGCACAAAAAATAGTCTTTTTAAACTACAAAATAGTATTGCTAATACTCTTCTCCCTTTTCCAAGAAGACCTACATTTTAAAAATTCCATGGCAAATGAGAAAAAAGTAACAATGGCATGAATTCCTCAGCTTGTAAATACAATACATATGTCAAGTATTTTCATATTTTTCTGGAAATGTTTTAAAGGTTTTATTTATTTATGAGTGAGTGAGAGCGTGCACATGTGGAGGGAAGGGCAGAGGGAGAAGGACAAGCAGACTCCCTGCTGAGTGCTTAGCCCCACTCGGGGCTCAATCCCACAACCCCGAGATCATGACCTGAGCCAAAATCAAGAGTCAGATGCTCAACCGATTGAGCTACCCAGGCACCTCTGGAAGTGTTTTATTTTTCTTAAGGTGGGATTTAATTTACAAGATAAAACACCAGAATTTGTATTATAGGTAAGGTTTGTGGATATTTTGCACTTTGGAAGGTTGGGGTTTTGCATTTCTGTGGTTCTCTTTGAGTGTTTCTGTCTGTATTCCCTTAAGAACAAAATGTATCAAGGGGACTCCGGGTTTTTCAGTTGGCTAATTGGTGGTTGGCTTCTCACTTTTTGGTTAGAATAAAAGTTAGATTCAAGAATGCTCCATACCTGGACGCTTTGACACTGTGTGAAATTCCAAGCTTTATGGCTCATTATGGCTATAATCAGCATACATCATAATTACAGCTTTCAAAGTGACTCGCTCGAGTTTTTTTTGCTTTTGTCTGAAACCTTCAGTTAGACAGCTTTTAGCGTGAGGAAATTCCTCCTGTTTCTCCATAGCATTAGTTATCTATTCTGGCAACTTCTGCTCTAAAAACAGATGCTACTTCAGGGAACTTCTTATTGCTGTGGTTTTGTAGCATTAGACGTTAAGTGTCTACTAACTGCAAAGCATTGCGCGAGGCCTTTTGGAGAGGGAGAAAGGACAATAATTACCACCACTTAGCTTGGCCCTTCATTAGTCCTCACTGCCTGGTTGAGATGATTAGGGCTCAGTAGGATCTGTTTGTTCCTCTGAGCACACCACCAGATTGCCTTTCCTTGCCCCCTGCTCTCGATGGGGCTGGGTCACGGCTCTTGCCAATTGAATGTGACCTGACGGGATGAATGCCACTTTTAGTCCTGGCACATTAGAATGTCCCTCCTAACCCTCCGTGCACTCTCTGGATGAAGAGAACACAGGGGAGAATGCAGAGGCCTCAAGAGATGGCTGAGCATGGATATCCAAAGGACTGCCTGGAGGGAACCCCTCCTCCCTGCCCCTCTCCATAATCCATATTAGACTGTGACATGAGTGAGAAATAAACCATTAGACCATTTTATGCTAAGCCACAGAGATTTCTTTGAAAGTAGTCAACCCACGTTTACTAATGAGCTTTAGACTAGGTGTGAGCATCTGACTCTTCAAATACAGCAATTTCCTCGCTGGCTCAGGACCCCAGAGCCTCGCCTGTAACACAAGCTGAGGCAATCAGATTTCTTCCTTCATGAAGAGCCTCAACTAGAAGCAAATGCAGTAGATAGGAATCTCAGTCCATATTACTTACATTTGCTGGAAATGTAACATTTTCCCTATATCTGTTTTCATCTTGCATTCAGCCTGTTAGCAGAAACTTAATTTGGGTCTTTTTTTTTTTTTTAAGCAATCTCTGTCAATTCAGGGTTTCCTTAGTGAATTCAGAGTACCACCCCCCTCTGCCCCAGTTACAGATGACATCTATGTTTAAGGTATTTCTCCTTTCTACTATGGTATCCACCCACTGTCGAGTTCTTCTTATTCGGATCACTGTCTCCAAGTTCAGCTCTCTCAGCTACTTCCTTGCTCCCTTGGATACATAGGAAACATCTGGTTGTTCCTCACACCACTGTGAGGAGGCTCCACGAGGCTGTTCCAGGCTTATTTGGATAGATTCATCACGTAGCCATCTCTGTTGTTCCTTTTACATGTTGGTGAGGGGTAACTCCACAGGGCTTGCCACTTCTCTGGGCTCCACCCAGGAAGTTAGGCACAGGTCATATTTTTTTTTTTAAGATTTATTTATTTATTTATTTATTTATTTATTTATTTGTCAGAAAGAGAGAGATCACAAGTGGGCAGAGAGGCAGGCAGACGGAGAGGGGGAAGCAGGCTCCCTGCTGAGCAGAGAGCCCGATGCGGGGCTCGATCCCAAGGACCCTGAGTTCATGACCTGGGCTGAAGGCAGAGGCTTAACCCACTGAGCCACCCAGGCGCCCCGGTCATATTTATTTTTGAAGCCCCAAACCTATCTTTTGAGTTCTATGGTTGTCCCCAAGAAATTGGTTTAGGCTGGTAGGGCACAGGGTTTAGCATAAAATTAGCATTAGATTCCATTAGCATAAAATTCATTTGCTTCCATCTGATTCATCCTCTCTGGCCAAAGAGTCTTTTAGTATGGGTGGGAGGGATGAGAAAAGCATAAGAATAATAGGAAATAATGGAATGTGAAGCACTGTGGTTAATATGTCAATATCATTTGGCTTCTACCAGGAAAGAATCTGCCATCTGGTAGCATGACAGAAATAATCAGACTTGAAGAGTAGAGCTGAGTTGAGTGAGTAGTGAAACACTAGCATGTAGGTCAAGACCCATCTAGGACCCCAAAGCACACTGTGGCTCCAGCGGCCTGACCCCCATGCTCAGAGTCTTGGATTCCTGTTATTATTAATCTGAGAAATTTCTAGGGAAGCTTACTCTAAAATGTATCCACTTGGTTCCCTAACTTGGAAACCTTGGAGTCATCGTAGCATAACCTCAAGTTTCCCCAGATCATTATCTTGACATACAAATGAGGTCACATTGATCAATAACTCACATTTCGTAACAGAAGACCCCAAAGAATTGATGGGTGGCATTAGTTTATTAGATCTACCTAGATAGATCTATATCCTTATCTAAGCTCAACCTGGGCATCCCCACCGCCACCCACACATACACATATGAATCCTTTCCTCCTTCTTTGACATTCAGTTAGTCACCAAGTCCTTTTGGTTCTACTGCTTTCATATCTTTTGAATCTGTCCCTTTGACTCAGTCTCTACCCCCAGTGCCCTGCCTTAGGTATGGCCCTCATTTCTTGCGTGGTTTACTAGAAAACCTCTCAATTAGTTTTCCTAACTCTAGTCTGTTATCTTTTCAAACATCTATCCTCCAGACTGTAGCCAGAGTGATCTTTTAGAAATGTAAATACATCTGATCATGATAGAGACTCTTATCTTTCAATGGTTATTTATTGCCCTTTATAAATTTCAAACCCCTCACCTTAGCATACAGGGTCCTGCATGACCTGACTCCTCTTCCTGACATACCTTCTCTTCATGCCTGTCCTATGGAACTATTTAGAGTTTCCTGCTTGATACAGTTTTGTAGCCAGGAGCTTTTGCACATGCTGTTTCTTCGGAGGGCTCTCCTTGCCCAGGCCATAACTCAGATTAATTGAATCACAATGTCTTGGTGGAGTGAGGAGGCATCAAAAGCCTCCCTAGGTGATTACACTGTGCATCCAAGTTTAAGAACCAGCACTTTGAACTGTAAGTCAAACATCACCTCCTTTGAGAAGTTCCTTGAAACCCCAGTCTGATCAAGTTCTTCCTTCTCTCAGCTTCCGTAATACCATCTGTAGCCTTTTATCATAATGGCCATCATTTTTCTGTATGGAAATTGCTGGTTTATTCATTTGTCTGTTATTATACTTTAAACTCCTTGAGGACATAGATCATGTCTTAAGTGGCTTTGTATCCCAAGTACATAACATGATGCCTCGCACAAGGAAGGTACAATAAATGAGTATATGTTTATGAAATATTGTTGAAGAAATTTATATAGCACCTACTGTTGCATGCCAGGCATGATGCTAGCTGGTTTTCATATTACCTCCCTTAATCCACACAACAGATCTGGGAAATACGAATTATTTTCCTTGTGTTACAAATGAAGAAAATAAGGATCAGAGAGGTCAAATGATATATCTAGTTACGGAGCCAATAATAGCTGTGGGATTTAATCCCAGATCTTCTAACTCCAAATTCAGTGTGTTTCTATCTACGGCTGGTGGAAAATAATGCTAGGTAGCTGTATGTCACTGATACTAGTTTTCCATTGCTACATAACAAATTATCACAAGCTTAGTGGCATAAAATAACAGCCATTTATTAGCTCACAGTTCCTTAGGTCAGAAGTGTGGGTTCAATGTGGCTCAGCTGGTCCCTCTGCTTAGAATCTCATAAGGCTGAAACCAAGGTGTCAGCCAGGCTGAGTTTTCATCTGGAAGCCCCAGGGAAACATCTGCTTCCCAGCTCATTCATGTCGTTGGAAGATTTCAGTTCCTTGCTATTGTAGGGTTGACATACCTATTTCCTTGCTGGCTGCCAGCTAGGGGCTGCTCTTAGCAAAAAGAGGACACCCATGTTCCTTGTCATATGGCTCCCACCATCCTTAAGCCAGCAACAGTGTGTCAAGTCCTTCTTGTATTTTGAATCTCAGATTTAAAGGGCTCATGCACTAGGTCAGGCCCATTCAGATAATCTCCCTATTTTAAGGTCAACTGATTTGGAACCTTAATTATATTTGCGAAATCTCTGTACAGGAGCACCCAGGCTTGTGTCTGACTGAATGACTGAGACACTAAGGGCCTAAATCTTGGGGTCATGTCAGAATTGTACGTACCACACTGCTTATGCTTTATCTGTGAAGGTTTGTCTTCACATATATTATTTCATCTTTCTTAACAACCATACTAAATAGGCAGGATGGTATGATGACCACTTTTTAAAAAATACATATGACAAAGTTGGGGCAATCAAAAGCAGCCAGTTGATGACAGAGAAGGAATTAAAACCCATTCTCAGAGAGAGGAAAAGATGGCAGGATAGGAAGATCCTGAGCTCATCTTCTCCCATGGACACACCAAGGCTGCAACTATGTATGGTACAACTCACTCTGAGAATGACTTAAGACTAGCAGAATAACCCTCCTACAACTAAGTATATAAAGAAAAAGCTACATTAGGAAGAGCAGGAGGGGAGAGACAAAGTTAGGAACCAAGGCCCCAGCAAGGTAACTCACAGGTGGGAGGGATGCCACAAGTGAGGCGGTCCTCCCTGAGGAGAGGGGTTCGAGCTCTACATCAGGGACGCCCACCCCCCACCCTGGGAATCTGCACTGGGAAGACAAGCCCCCATAAGGTCTGGCTTTGAAAATCAGTGGGTTTTTAACTCTAGGAGAGCTGGAGGGCTATAGGAAACCGAGATTCTACTCTTAAAATCCCACATACAATATTACTCACTCAGAGACTCAGCCCAGAGACAGCAGTTTGAAAAGCCCCCAGGCTATATGTAGCAGATTTATTGACTAATTTTAGTCAATTTTTAATTGACTAATTAATATATATGAAGCAGATTTATTGACTAATTTTAGGATGTGTGTCAGAGGAACAGGGATCTATAGGAACTTCCTTTGGGAATGAAAGTACTGGCTAGTGCCATTTTTCTTGCCTTTCTTCAGATTAGCTGGCCCACTGCTAGAGGGCACCAGTTCTGACATTACTCATCTGTCTTGCTAGCACCACTCACCCTGCCCTGGTCTTACCCAGGGAACATGCCCCACTCTCAGCCAGCTGCGCTGGGGATAACCCCACCCACAAGTACACCCACAGCAGCTGCAACTGGGCATTGCAGCCAGCCCCACCCACCAGGGCACCCCCAGCAGGGGCAACCCAGTCACAACAGGAGGGTGAATTCAGCTCACACAGGGGGCACCCCTAGAACACCTGTTCTAGTGACTAGGAAGGACCACACTACTACAACCATAGGATGCCTTCTACATCAGGCCACTACCTTTAAGACCAGGAGATGTGGCTGACCGAACTAAGATATAGAAACAGAGAGTCAGACAAAATGAGGATACAGAGGAATATGTTTCAAGTGAAAGAACAAGACAAAACCTCAGGAAAAAAACCAAGTAAAATAGAGACAAGCAATCTACCTGATAAAGAGTTCAAAGTAATGGTCATAAAGATACTTACTGAACTTGGGAGAAGAGTAGATGAACTCAGTGAGAACATCAACAAAGAGATAGAAAATATTTTTAAAAATCAGAGCTGAAGAATATAATAACTGAAATGAAAAATACTCTAGAAGGAATCAACAGCAGATTAGAGGATGCAGAAGAATGGATCAGTGATCTGGAAGCGGAAATCATCCAAACTGAACAGCAAAAAAACTCACATTTTTTAAAATGAGGATAGGTTAAGTTACCTCTATGACATCATCAAGTGTGCTAACATTCACATTACAGGGGTACCAGAAGGAGAAGAGAAAGAGAAAGGGGCAGAAAACTTATTCAAAGAAATAGTAACAGGGACACTTGGCTGGCTCAGTTGGTGGAGTATGCAACTTGATCTTGGGGTTGTGAGTTCAAGACCCACAATGGGTGTAGAGATTACTTAAAAATAAAATCTTAAAAAAAGAAAGAACGAATAGCAGAAAACTTCTTTAACCTAGTGAAGGAAACAGACATCTAGGTCCAGGAAACATCGAAAACCCAAAACAAAATGAACCCAAATCCACACCAAGAAACATAATAATTAAAATGTCAAAAATTAAAGATAAAGAGAGAATCTTAAAAGCAGCAAAAGAAAAACAACTAGTTACATACAAGAGAACACCCATAAGACTATTAGCTGATTTTCCAGCAGAAACGGTACAGGCCAGAAGAGAGTGGCATGATATATTCTAAGCGCTGAAAGGAAAAAAACCTGCAACCAAGAACACTCTACCTGGCAATGTTATTATTCAGAATTGAAGGAGAGATAAAGAGTTTCCCAGACAAACAAAAGTTAAAGGAGTTCATTACCACTAAATAAACCTTACAAGAAATGTTAAAGAGACGTCTTTAAGCAGAAAAGAAAAAGCCACGTCTAGAGGTAAGAAAATTATGAAAAGAAAAAATTTCACTGGTAAAAACAAATGTATGGTAAAGGTAGTAGATCAGTCACTTACAATCACTTTAGTCTAGCAAAACTAGTAAAATCAATTCTATCTACAATAATTAGTTAAGGGATATGCAAAAGGAAAATATGTAAAACCTGGCATCAAATACATAAAACGTGGTAGGGGGTGGTGGTAAAAATGTAATTCTTTTAGAATGTGTTCAAACTTAAGTGACCATGAACTTAAAATAGACTGCTATATACATAGGATGTTATATACGGACCTCATGGTAACCATAAGCCAAAACCCTATAACAGATACATAGAAAATAAAAAGAAAGGAATCCAAACAGACCACTAAAGAAAGTCATCAAATCACAAGGGAAGAGAATAAGAGAAGAGGAAAGGAATAGAGAAGAACTACAAAAACAAGGAAACAACAAAATTCTAATAAGTACATTATCTATCTATCTATCTATCTATCTATCTATCTTATCTATCTATCTATCTATCTATCGATTCTAAATGCTCCAGTCAAAAGACATAGGATGACTGAATGGATAAAAAAACAAGACCCATCTATATGCTACCTACAAGAGATTCACTTCAGACCTAAAGACATAGACAAGCTGAAAGTGAAGGGATGGAAAAAGATAATCCATGCAAATGGCAAAAAAAGAAAGCTCAAGATGGTTTAAAATGGGTCAAAGACCTAAAGTAAGACTAGAAACCATGAAACTCCTAAAAGGAAATAGACAGTAAACTCCTGGACATTGGCCTTAGGCAATATTTTTTGGATCTGTCTCCTTAGGCAAGGGCAACAAAAGCAAAAATAAACAATTGGGAGTACATCAAACCAAAAAGCTTTTGTACAGTGAAGGAAACCATCAACAAAATGAAAAGGCAACCTACTGAACAGGAGAAGATTTTGCAAATGATGTGTCCTATAAAAGGTTAATGTCCAAAAAATATAAAGAACAACCCAACACCAAAAAACCTCAAATAATCTGATTTAAAAATGGGCAGAGGTCTTGAGTAGACATTTTTCCAAAGAAGATATACAGATGGCCAACAGACATGAAAAAATGTTCAACATCATTAATCATCCAGGAGATACAAATCAAAACCACAATGAGATATCACCTTATACCTGTCAGAATGACTAAATGAAAAACACAAGAAACAAGTGTTGGCAAGGATGTGGAGAAAAAGGAACACATGTACACTGTTGGTGGGAATGCAAACTGGTACAACCACTGTAGAAAACCAGTATGGATATTCCTCAAAAAATTAAAAATATAGATACCATATGATCCAGCAATTCCACTATTGGGTATTTACCCAAAGAAAATGAAAACACTAAACACTAATTTGAAATGATACATATACCCGTATGTTTATTGCAGCATTATTTCCAATAGCCAAGATATGGAAGCAACCCAAGTATCCATTGATGGAGTAGAAGAAGAAGAATTGGTGTATATATATATGCTGTGGAATACTACTCATCCATAAAAAAGAAAAGACAATCTAGTGAATAGGAGAAGATATTTGCAAATGATACATCCGATAAGGGGTTAATATCCAAACTATAAAGAACTTACAGAAGTTAAGACCAAAGAAAACAATCTGATTCAAAAATCAGAGACACATGAAAAGATGCTCAACATCGATAATCACCCAGGAGATGCAAATCAAAACAACAATGAGATATCACCTTACTCTCGTCAGAATGACTAATACAAAAAACAGAAGAAATAACAAATGTTGGCGAGGATGTGGAGAAAAGGGAACCCTCATGTACTGTTGGTGGGAATGTAAACTGGTACAGCCAGAATGGAAAACAGTATGCAGGGGCGCCTGGGTGGTTCATTTGGTTGAGTGTCCAACTCTTGGTTTTGGCTCAGGTCATGATCTCAGGGTCATGAGATTGAACCCTGTGTTGGGCTCTGTGCTGAGCATGGAGCCTGCTTGAGATTCTCACTCTCCAACTCTCTCTGCCCCTCCTCTCCCTCCCCCCCCACCAAAAAAGGGGAAAGAAAACAGTATGGAAGTTTCTCAAAAATTTTAAAAATAGAAATATCATATGATCCAGTAATTCCACTGAAGAAAATGAAGACACTGTTTCAAAAAGATATGTGCACCCCTACATTTATTGCAGCACTACTTATAGTAGTCAAAATATGGAAGCAGCCTAAGTGTCCATTTATAGATGAATAGATAAATAAGAAATGGTGTGTGTGTGTGTGTATATATATATGTGTGTGTGTGTGCCTGTGTGTATATATATATATGATGGAATATATATATGATGGAATATTACTCAGGCATCAAAGAGAATAGAATCTTGCCATTTGCAACAACATGGATGGACCTAGAGTGTATTATGCTAAGTAAGTCAGTCAGAGACAAACAAATACTGTATGATTTTACTTATATGTGAAATCTAAAAAACAAAACAATCGTACAAACAAAACAGAAACTGATCCATAGATAGAGAGATCAAACTGGTGGTGGCCAGAGGGGAAGTGGGTGGGGGGATGGGCAAAATAGGTGAAGAGGATTAAGAGCTACAAACTTTTAGTTCTAAAATAAATAAGTCACAGGGATGAAAAGTGCAGCATAGGGAATATAGTCAATAACATTGTAATAACCTTGTATGGTGACAGATGGTAACTAGACTTAGACCGTGGTGAGCATTTTGTAGTGTATATGAATATCAAATCACTATGTTGAAAAAGAAAACCAAATCACTATGTCGTATACGTGAAACTAATATAATATTTTATGTCAACTATACTTCAATTAAAAAGAAAAAAACCTTTCTCATTCAGTGCTCTGTCTTTTAATGTCATACCCACTATTGCTTTAAAAACATTTTATAGGGGCGCCTGGGTGGCTCAGTGGGTTAAAGTCTCTGCCTTCGGCTCAGGTCATGATCTCAGGGTCCTGGGATCGAGCCCCGCATCGGGCTCTCTGCTCAGCAGGGAGCCTGCTTACCGTCCTCTCTCTGCCTGCCTCTCTGCCTACTTATGGTCTCTCTCTCTCTGCCAAATAAATAAATAAAATCTTTAAAAAAACAAAACATTTTATAATCTAATTTGGATATAATAGAAATGAAAAGCAATCACAGTGCAATGTAAGTAGATTTGTTTAAATGTAAGAAGACCTACATCGTATCCAATGTATTCTATTCCATTTGTACAAATGTTTACATTAAGGAAAGATTAATCATGTTATAAACATGGTTTACAGTAGAGCCTTTTAAATTGCATTCATTATCACCCTACCTGCTTAGTAAATAACTATGAGTAACATTTGTTGATGGCTTACAGTTGGCAAAATATTCCCATCTATATTTTATTTGCTTTTGTGTCCACTACCAGTGAAAAGTGTATTTATTGTAATAAACATTTGTACATGTGAAAATGATTAAGAAAGTCATTAGAGTTGAAATTGACTTTCATCTATACAATTTTTATATTTACTGAATTTTCCGGAGGATCCTTTTGTGAAAAGTGAGGGATGCCTGTAGGTATGCCTGTAGGTGTAGGGGTGTGTGTGTGTGTGTGTGTGTGTGTGTGTGTGTGTGTGTGTGTGTAGTTATAAGGAAATGCAACTGATCCTGATTCTCTATGCAAATATAAACTCATCTCTATGGTATTTCTTTGTAGTTGCACTGACTTAATTGGAAGTCGTATTGACAGAGTGGAAACAATGGCAAAGGCTGCAGAGCAGAATGTGTGTGTATGCCTGTGTGTGGTAGGGACACACAGAAGTCACTAAGAACAGTAAGAAGGAAAGTTGAAGAGTGAGAGACCAAAATGGAGAGAGCACAGAGACCAGTATCTGGTCACAATGGGTGCCCATTCTCCTTTGTCTGACTCTAACGGGGAAGTGAATTGCTTCACACTAACCCCCCTCCCCCTCCCCTTCCCAGGTCTGATAGCTCAGCCACCTGAAGGACAGTTGGTAGCAGCTTGAGAGGTGTTTTTGTACTGCCGACAATTCTCTTTGCCTCTTTCCTATCTCTCAGAGAGGCCATATCTGTGGTTGCCCACTATGAACCGTGTCGTCCGTTATAAGGGCTCCTGCATTCCCCTCAAAAGCAGTGACGTGGACTAACAAGGACTTTTTTGTCACTAACAGCCATTTGATCGTGGGTGGTAGAGAAAAAGGCTTTGCATTTTGGAGGTCTAAAATGTGTTTGGGGAGCATTTTCAAGATCTCTACCACAAAGGAAGGGAGAGGACTGGAGGATCTCTGAGCAGGGTGTGGAGTTTCAGAATTACTGGTCAGATAAGTTGCCCCATGTCTTGCCCAGCGCTAGAGATCTTTCAATCCATACAGTCTGACTCCAGAGCCCCAGCTATTAAGGTTAAACCGCCTCTATGTGTATTTCGACAAAAGCTCTATGAGAAATTCTGATTGTATACCTAGTTAAGAACTCTTGATTTATTTATTGAATCCTTAAAACTATTTTAAGTAAAGTTAAAAGTATTTTAAGTAAAAAAAGTAATGCAAAATCATGGAAACAAATTCAAATTATACAAGAGATCATACAATGGAAAATGAGCCTCCTTCTCCCACCTATTCCACTTCCACAGTTCCCAATCTTCAAGTTCATCTCCCTAAAAGCAGCTGCTATTTTTCTGCATGTCCCTCCAGAAATATTCTGAGCATATACTGAATATATATGTGTGTATGTATGTGTATATTCAGTTTGTGTGTATATATGGAATATATGTATGTATGTATATACGTATATATTCAGTATCTCTCTCTGTACACACACACACCCTCCCTTAAAAGATAAGTGGAAATACATCATGCATACTGATGTTTCCAGTCTAACTCAGAAATCCTGCCTTGGCAAGTAACACCATCTCCAAGATCTGAGAAGAAAGCCTACTAGCCAAACACAGGTGAGGACAGGATGGATATGATGTTTTATGTACACAGGAAAAACCTGGTGCAGCAAAAAAACTCATTCTGTAGTGTCAAATAGTTAATCTGGATAGGAAGTGACTCCATCTGGAAGTGTCTGATTTGAGGGGCTTTTGCAATGCAACCTGAGTGCACGGATCTCCTATGTCTTGTAGAGTGTTGTATCTCACTCGGTATCTAATGAGCTTAGTTCCTTGTCTGTATTCACTGGGTGCTAAGTCAATGACGACTGTATGTCTGCCTGTAAAATTTGCTTTGTTAGCTTTAAAAAATATATCCTTGTAGTAAAGTGTGGGTTACTCCTGTGCCACTCCCATGATAACTCCTTTTGTTGTCCATGTTTGGCCTTAAGTACTAAGGTGCTCTGAATGTTTCAGTGTACATATTTTGAGTCATGCCGAAAATCTAGCTTCCTGTACACTGGCAAAGGCTGCTAGTATGGACAAGCATGGTATGAAAAAGAAATCCTGACTAGTATTTATACTTTTAGAAAAGCATTAACAAAATACCACCTAACACCTGAGGACCACAGGAACACAAACAACATATCACCTATTTATGAGTTAAAAAAGATGTTTTGCTATAGGTTATAACGAATTGGTATTAAATTTCCAAACAACAACTACTATCAGTTTTAGAGGGGATAAATTTTATGAATTATGGGTATGGGAGATAAAAACAGGATATATGTGTACATGGTCAAAAGTAAGGCATTGAACAAAACTAAAACATGAACACTAAACTGGAACAGATCATGCTAATTTGCTAAACATGGGGAGCAACCTGGTGTAGCAGAAAAAGCATAGATTTTTGAGTTGAACAAACTTAGATTCCAGTCCTACTTTGCTCTTAGGGACCCTGAGCAAGTTCTCTCTGAGCCACTTTCCTCGTTTGTAAAATGGGTATGATCAGGATTAAAATATTTTTATTATAAAAGAAATTTAAGCAAACTAAACACTCATCAAAGGAAATAATTCTTTTATTATCATTGAGGGAAACAAAACCTCCAAAACACATAGGAATATCTTTCCTATATCTTTCCTTATTAATTGTTCCCCTAATAGCCTATACTTATTTTCACAGTTCACTTTGAATCTTGAGTTTATACCCTATAGGCTTTTTTAAAAAATTTACTTATTTGGTAAATTTATTGATATTTATTGATATTGATATTGATATTCATTTATTGATATAAGCATGGGCTCATAAATTTTATAAGTAACGGGTTATAATCTATTCCTATAACTATTTTTATGCAAAACTGTCCCATATTTGGCCAGTGGGAGCTCTTCAAGTTGGCTTCTGTGTCCTTTTGATATGTTCCTGCTGTTCTTTAAGAAATTCTTTACTTAAAAAAAAAAAAAAAGAAATTCTTTACTTTTTTGTGATTTTTTTAATTTAAATTCAATTACTTAATATATAATGCATTATTTGTTTCAGGGGTACAGGTCTGTGATTCATCAGTCTTATATAATACCCAGGGCTCATTACAACACATACCCTTCGAAAAGTCCATCACCCAGTTACCCCATCCCTCCAGCCCACCTCCCCTCCAACAACCCTCAGTTTGTTTCCTGAGATTAAGAGTCTCTTATGGTTTGTCTCCTTCTCTGGTTTCATCTTGTTTCATTTTTTTCCTCTCTTCCGCTATGATCCTCTGCCTTGTTTCTTAAATTCCACACATCAGTGAGATCATATGATAATTGTCTTTCTCTGATTGACTTATTTCACTTAGCATAATACCCTCTGGTTCCATCCACATCATTGCCAATGGCAAGATTTCAACTTTTGATGGCTGTGTAATATTCCATTGTGTATATCTACCACATCTTTTTTATCCATTCATCTGTCAATGGATATCTGGGGTCTTTCCATAATTTGGCTATTGTGGACCTTGATGCTATAAACTTTGGGGTGCAGGTGCCCCTTTGGATTACTATATTTGTATCTTTGGGGTAAATACCCAGTAGTGCAATTTCTGGGTTGTAGGGTAGCTCTATTTTCAACTTTTTGAGGAATCTCCATACTGTTTTCCAGAGTGGCTGGACCAGCTTGCATTCTCATATACCCTATAGACTTTTAAAAGTTTTTCTTTGACTCTTGAGTTTATTACCTTTCCCAATGTGGAAGGCAGACTTCTAAGATGGCTCCCAATGATCCCTACCTCCAGGTATTCATGTCCTTGCGTAATTCTCGTTGAGTATAAGCTGGATCTAGTGACTTGCTTCTAAGGAATAGAATACAGCAAAAAAGATGGAATATCACTCTTGTGACTAGGTCATAAGACTGTGACTTTCATTTGCTAGCTGACTCTCTCTTGTTGGCTTTGACAAAGAAAGATAGCAGGGATTGGAGAGGCCCATTTGGCAAGGAACCAAGGGTAGCTTCCAGCCAATAGCCAGTGAGGAACCTCAGGCTGACAGCCTGTGAGGACCTGAATCCTGCCAAAAACCACATGAATTAGCTTGGAAGTGGATCCTTGCTCAGTCGTCAAGCCTTGAAGTGAGCCCCAGCCCTGGCCAACACCTAAGTGATAGCCTGTGAAGACCCTAAAGCAGAGGACTCGGTTCAGCTATGCCCAGATCTTGACCACAGAAACTCTGAGATAATGTGTGTTGTTATAAGCCACTAAATTATGGGGTAATTTGTCATGCGATAGGTAACCAATATGCCTAGAATTTACATTCTAGTACTATTTCCTAGAATTTAAAAGAATGATTCCTGCTGACTTTTTTTTAAAGATTTAATTTTTTATTTTATTTTCTTATTTTTTATTATAGGGTTTTTATAGATGGTAATAGAAGGGAAAGAGCAGAGCACCTGGGTGGCTCAGTCAGTTGAGTGTCTGATTTCAGCTCAGGTCATGATCTTGCGATCCTGGGATTGAGCCTCATGTCAGGTTCCTCCCTCAGTGGGGAGTTTGCTTCTCCCTCACCCTCTGCCCCTTCCCCTGCTTGTGCTCTCTCTTTCAAATGAATAAATAAAAGCTTCAAAATAAATAAATAATAATTTAAAAAAATATTTTATTTTTAAGTAAGCACTGTACCCAATGTAGGGCTCAAACCTACAACCCCAAGATCAAGAGTCACATGCTGTACTCACTGAGCCAGCCAGGTGCCCCATGATCCCTGCTGACTTTCAACAGAAAAATCTAATGGTAACAATAACATAGTCTATCATTTATCGAACATTTTGTTTGTGCTAAGTATAGTATTGATTGCTCTACTGTATTAAAGTCATTAGCTTATTTAAACCTCTTGACAACTCTATGATGTAGGTATTATGATCTCTATTTTACAGATTAGGAAACTGAGGCTTGGAGAGATTAAGTAACTTGTCCATAGTAAAACAAATAGTGGTCTGTATTACTTCAAAACTCATGGTCTTAATCAGAGGAGTATAATTAGCTTCATCACAATGTGATGACTTATTACAGACTCTTGCAATGCTTAGCTCAGTGATTGGCACATAGTAGGTGCTTAATATACGTAAGTTATGATGATTAGACCTTGAACTCACAACAAAGAGCCTCTGTGTCAGTCTACATTCAAAAACCAGCTGCTCATACCCTGCTGGGCTACACGCTCCTGCTCACAGTGGTCCACACATCCTGAACAAGGTTTCACGTCACCAAGTGATCTTAATAACCCATCCAAACATGTCTTCTCAGGAGGCCCATCCAGTGTGTTGCAATGTGCTATACTGATTTTCATTCTGCTTGGGTGCCACCATTGAGCTCTGGGGGCTCTCGATCTGTTCACATAGGTTCCCCATGCCCATATACAGATGCTGGGCTATTTAGAATAGTGATTGAATTTGAGGCACCAGTTGCCTTCCAATGATCTGTTGCAGCTGAAATTAAATACTCCTTTCTTTTATACCTCTACAAGGCTTGGTTAACTCCTATTTACAGATGGGACTTTACTGCCAGCATATTTTTATAGAGCACTTGCCCTAATGATAATAACAGAAACCCCTTAAAATTGTGTCAGCTTGACTATTTATAAAACATTTTCGCATGCATCTCATTTGCTTCCATGGCACTTTATCCATGCCTTATGAGATGAATGACTTTCTACCTTGTATTATAGCTATTTGTATACATGAGGCCGTATGGTTTGGTGGAAAAAAAAAATCACAGATTCTGGCATCAGACAAACCTGGATTTGAATCCTAGATCCACCACTTACTTGATGTGCGGTTTATAAGTCTGTGACCCTCACTGAGCTTGTTTTCCTCATTTGTAAAATGGGCTCAATTATGCTCATCTCATAGGGTTACTGTGAGGAAGGAGATAGCACGTAAAGTGCAAAACGATAAGAACTCAACTAACATTTTTCTCAAAAATAATGTCTGTACGCTGTTAGCTAGGGAAATCTGTGACTGTTCTTTGTATCTCCAACAGGCCCAGCGTTTAGTGTCCTATGTTTTAGAAAGAAGCCCAATATGTGCTTCTTCAATGGCTAGGCCTAGGGTTAGTCAGGGAAGCTATTGTTATCCTAGTAGATGGACGTGAAATGGCCTGCCCAGGGCTCACATGGCTGATAAATGAAAGAACTGGAATGTGAATTCTGGCCATTTTTTGCCTAGTCCACTTCATCTTGTCTTTCGGATTGGTTTGCAAGATTGCTGTGCTGGGAATAAAATCTCTTGTAGAAGAGACTCTAGCAAAAACGTTGGCTTGGTTTCCCCCTAGGCTGCTGGTATCTTTGGGCGTGCTGGGAAGAGGCTCCCCACCCGACTCCCCCATGGGCTACCAAGGAGACTTCTGAGAGAGCCAACTACACGTGCTAGGTCCACTAATGGAGCCTTAGTTGTTAGAGAGTTGGGGCAAATCTGAGAAGACTTCATTGCCTGCCATTCATATTTATCCTAGTTCCCCAGGGATTCGTGTCTAGACACAATGGTTGAGGAATCCTGAAAGGAAAACAAAATACAAGCTGGAAAAACAGTCGTTTCACTAAAGATCTCTGTGAGACATTGGAAGGGAGATAAGGCAGCACAGCTTTTATGCCGACCTAATTGGGAGTTAGCTCAGAATGTAGCCAAGTTTGGCACACGGGGTTTCCAGGGAACAGAACTCCGCTTTGGCACGCAGAGGGCTGTAGCACGTTAGTGACGCCAGGGGCAGCGCAGAACTGCAGATGCTACCCAGCCACCAATAATTGGCCCAGCAGCAGCACCTGGTGCCATTTTGTTTCAAGAGCAGCACGAAGCAGCATCAGGCTTGATGTGGCTCTGGAGGCTTTGGGAACAGAGGGAGCAGTATCCTTGGTACAGACATTCATGCCCTTTATCTTTCATAGTAAGCACTGGTAGCAAGGATGAGGCGCTTGTGATGTGGCTTCATAGGTAGTGGAGGCCTAGGGAGACTAACACTGAGAAGTAGACTTGAGACCACCGCTGCTGAGTAGGAGAGAGAAATAGAGGACCTAGGGTTGGATGAAAACCAGAGATGCTTTTTATGATCATTGCTATGCCTTTTTTTTTTTTAACCTAGAGTTCGGTATGGTTTGGGAAATTTCAGATGACTAACCTGACTCCAAAGATCAGATTGATAACAATTTACCCAGTAGTCTGGAGCCCATATGGCTCCTGTTCCCCGGTATGAGAAGTACTAATTGTCAAAGGTAGAATCCCACCTCCTTCCTCCCGCTCCAGAATAAACAGTACAAAACTTCCAGGATGATCTGGTTGAAGGTGGTAAGTATTTTGGAGCTTCTGAGGTGCGGGGTGGGGGGGGTCGGGCAGGTGGGTACAGGATGGGTGAAGCCAGCCGACATTAACTACGTGCACGGAGATTGCTAGCCGATTGTATCTAGTGGAAGCCTATTGGCCAAATTGGTTTTTCCCAAAATGTGTTTCTAAGACCAGCTGGTGCAGGGAAGTTTAATGGGTGGTGTACAAAACAGGTTCCCTGATCAAGTAAGCACGGAAGGCATTGGGTTGTACAGTGTAAGCATATTTCTCTACTGCAGGACTTCCCAGTGGGCTCATGTGTATGGAGACTTTTGGGGAAGGCAAAAAGAATAGATGAAATATGAAGAATTTTCCAAGGAGAGGCAGGAAAGCATGGTACTGTGAGTGAGGGCCTCTGCCAGCAGACTTTCTGGGTTTAGAACCCAGCTAGGATCGGTCTTGTGGGAACTTGGATACGTTTATTTCCCCTCTTTGTGCCTCATTTGTCTTCGTCTGTCAAATGGGGAGGACAATTTTATCTCATAGGGTGGTTATAATATATATAAAGTGTTTATGAGAGTTCTTGGCCCTTAGGACACGCTCAGTAAATACAAGCTAATCTGATCCAACTCTAACCATTCTCCTGCAAAGCATCTCACAGTGTTAGGGTCTTAAATTAGCACACACACATATTAGGAAATGCTGAACTGGATCCTCGTGGTATGAAGACGATAGGGGGACAGCCTAGGGAAAGAAAGCAAGTAAAGGAGGTCAAATCAAGCCTGAGCTAAAGGATTACAACCTTGGAGTTGAAATCTCCAAGACTATTTCCTACCTCTATCTCTGGCTATTTCTTACCTTCTCATTGAGATAATCGCTTGCTGGCCTCAGATTGGTTATGTGTACTTTTTTGGAGAAAGGAGAACGGACTAATGACTGAGGTGTTTTGCCAATGAACAGATGACTTAAATGGCTTTGATTTCTACATCTGAAAAATGGATCCACTATCAATGCATTGCATCTTGGAATTTTTCTAGGATGAAGGAACGATACTGAAACATCCAAGATTAATCCAAGTTCACAATCAAGTCGAATTACCTTCTCAAGCTCCAGTTTCATCAGAAAATGGCAAATCGCAACCCTGCTGAGTGTTCTTTTTGAGCTGAATGTTCTACACCTTCAGGTACCTTATAGAGACAAGCGGTATCATACGGAGTAGTTCTCAAACTTTCTTGTGGACCGGAATCACCTCTGTGGCTTGTTAAAGTTCAGGGGGTTGGGCCCCAGGGTTTTTGTTTGAGTCGGTCTGTTAGGGACAGGTGTGGAGAGAGAAGGCTGAGAATTTTATTTTCAGGTCATGCTAATGCTGCTTATCTGGGAACCACATGTTGAGGACCACTGATATAGAGGTTAAGGGAATGGGCACTGAAATTGGACAGACCTGGGTTTAAATTCTAGCCCCCACCGCTTGAAAGATGTGGAATCTTAATTAAATTACCTACTCCCTGTGCCTCAGCCGATGGGCAACATCTGTATAGTGGGACTAATAGGAACACCTGCCTCAGGGGGTTGTTGTGAGGATTAATGGATATTAATGAGTCCCGTATTAGTGTTCGCTGTTACTATTGTTGTTTTTAAGAGGTAAGGCTCCTGAGTTGGGACAGAATTTCTAGGTGTGCAAAAAGAGCATTGATACAGAGAGCCATATCCTATCCTTTTATTTTGCTTTTAATGGTAGACCTTGATGCCTTGGTTTTCTAGGGTTGGAGATGCTTTGCAGGCTGAGCTGTTTATACTATCCCTGAGGGTGGACTGAACTCCCCTATTGTCTGGTTGACTGGTCTGTCTTTTAGCTCCCACCATCTCCACCCCACAGCATGCTTCAGTTCCTCCTCTGTTAGCAAAGCAGTAACAGGACAAGTTTGGCCACAGGCCTCCAAGCCAGATGCTCCATGCCTCTTTGGGAATCTCATGGTAATATTTTCATTCCAGGGAACATTTATGAAATGCTCGCTTATGTTCCAACCTCCATGGTTTGATGTTTCTTTTAGAGCCCCAGCTAATTATCCTGTAAAAAAAAAAAAGTCCCGATAAAGTTCTGATGCCTTTGGTAAGTTGCCCACAGCAGAGAAAGAGTTGTTTTTATAATCCATTCACCCTGCCTCCCTTGTCCAGAGGTTCTTTCTGTGCCTCTAGTTTCGATGATAGTGAGGAAGCTTGTTATCATCATCAGGATGCAGCTCTGTGCCCTGGTTGGGGGAAGGTGAATAAATCTGGGCGTAAGGTAACCGATTCTCAATCTCTTTGGATGATGGGCCAGTGTGTTTTTAAAGATCGGCGTCTGCACTTCACTGTGGCGGCTGATACTGGCGTGCTGGAGGGGAAGGTTAATAATGCCCAGTGGTTTCATTAGCTTTAGCCAAGTCTTTCTTGGTGTACGAAAATGGAGTGCAGCTATCATCCACGGTGGCTCTCTCCCTCTGCTCATTAGTTAATGTCAGGGCTTTAACAGTAGCGAGTGAAAGAAAGGGTGTGTGTGTTTGCATGTCCCCATTTGCCTTTTCCCTCACCATCTGAGAGTAATTTATTTCTTTCCACCAAGAGAAATATGCCTCGATGATAAGAGTCCTGGCCTATAAATTGGAAAACCTTGATTCTGGAGCTAGCTTCACCTCTGACTTGCTTTGTGACCTTGGATGTATTAGCTAGATTTTCTGAGCCTTTGTGTCCTTTTCTGCAGAATAGGATGATCCTGATCTTCCCATCTCACAGGGTTATTGACAGCTAATGAGACAATATAACCGGTCATGCTTTGGAGATGGATTAGTGCTTTATGGATATAAGGGATAATTATTATACCTAACGAATTTGGATTAGAGAGCCAGTGCTCTTCTCTAGCACTTGCCAAGCCCTATTTAATGAGAATAACGATCCTAGTAATTTTTTAAAGCTAAACCACAAATTAAAGAGCTCTGCGTGTTTTACAAAAACAATTAAATTATAGTTCAATGGCTTCCAAAGGGCAAAAGGAGAAAAATCCTCCATGATAAAAAGCACAGGGGAATCGATCTATTGGATGCCATAAATGGATCACTTTCCGAAATAAACATGCGTTTCAAAACTGCCCAGTAGATGTCAGTGTTTGACAAGCACAGAGCTGTTTGCAGCCGGTCCCGCATTAGCGTCTGGCTCCATTTCAGCTCTCAAGTTTCTCTGCAAAGGAGAGGGAGTTTGTGTAACTGAAGCAAAGATTTTGCTTTCTCACTTCTCGCCCCGTCTTGCGGAAAACAGCATGATGCTCTGGGTAAGTCGCCGTGATCTTCACTTTCAGCAATTCCCTTTATAGATCTGCAGTCCGCTGAGAAGTTTAAAACACAAAATTAAACATGTGCTTAGCTCCCTGAAGGCCACATACTTGTTTTTCTTCACAAAGGTGCTTTTCTTTTTGCAGATCAGCCTCCCCTGCCTACCCTTTGTGTAATATTCATCAGACAGAACAAGGAAAATACTGCTCTTTGCAGCCCAGGTTCCAAAGCTCTCAAAACTAGCGCTTAATTAATTAATTAATTTATTTATTTTTGCTGCAGAGTGACACTTGCTCTGATTTCGGGTTGTTTTCTAAAAATGGCAGCTACTTGGTGTGTCATTTTTGAAAAGAAAATGTGGTCACATTGTAGCTGTGCTAAACAGCCTCTTTCAGCCCTCTTTCATTTTACACTTTTACCGGAAAGCTTGAAAAGAGGTGACGTAATTAGGTTCCAGTTGTCTCTGTTGAACTCAGAGATGCTCACCTTTCCTTGGGGGAAGATGAATTCCTGTTATGTTGGTTTCTTATCACATCTTGAATTAGGGAGGAAATGCACGGTGAATTCAGACTAAAGCTAGTGATAGAATCAACTTAGGTCTTTGAAAAGGCCACCTGCTTTGGGGTTTTGGAATTCAGATTTGCGGAGTGTCTACTCTTGAACAATTTTCAAGGGTCGGGTAATTCGTTGTTGTTTTGTTTTGTTTTGTTTTGTTTGTTTTGTGCCCCTCTTGCTCTTTATAGGCAACCAGCTCAGATGCATCTAGAAAGCATTTTGCAGAGCAGTTTGGAATTGCAACATCCCCTCCTTGGTTTGCTCTTATCCTTTTTGCCCTCTAGTTGGCCCCAAAGAATAAAAGGGTTTAGTGACACCAAGTCAAAGGTGCCTTTAGATTCCGGCCATATCTCCTAGAGACCCGTGAAGGAGGTCCGGATGTGACAGCACCCACCAGGGCAGAGGAGCACCCCGCTGCAGCATCCTTAGTGGCTGCTGGCCAGGATCTGGCCTTGTCCTAGGCAATGAGTCATTAGACATAAGCAGCTTGCTCCTGGAGGCAGGCTTGGTGTTGGTTTCAAGGTCCTCTTGGATCTGGTGCGTGTCTGCTCCCACTTCACTCAGCCTCCCTGGGTCCCCTCGGGAGGCGTTCGGAATCTTGGAGGAAGATAGGCCCCGCGTCCTCTTACAGGCTAATTTTGCATCACCTTGCCCCTTCCCACCTTATTCCTGAGACCTTATTCCTCCCCAACTCCTGAAGGACCTTGCCCCCATCCCTCACATCAACTTCGCATCTGGCCATCTTCAGCCTCTTCCTCTCCTTACTACTTCCCCTCTGCCTTCCTACAAGAGGGGGAGGTAAGGGCAATAGTGTTGGAGGCCGACATACCTCAGCCGCTTGCTACTTGCCTGACATGAGGCAAGTTCCTCTATTTCTCCGAGCCTCAATTTCTTAATAACGCTACCTACCTTGCAGTGTTTGGTGAGGATTAAATGAGGCAGTATGTGCAAAGCAGGTAGCACTTTGTAGGGATTAGTTAATCCATAGCTACTACTGTTACTTTTATTGCTATGACTATCCTGCTAATTGCCTGCTCTCTTTTCTCTCTCCTCCCTTCAGCTGTTTGATATTTCTAACTCCTGGGTTATCCTTATATTTGCTCTTCTGCATTTACTCATTATCCCTCCCCTTTGTTTTGGCAATTATATTTTAAATTCCAAAGCTTTGTCTTGTTCTCATTTTCTTGCTTGTAGTAGCTTGTCCATATTTTATAGATGCAAAGGTCATCTCAAATCACCCTGAAGAAAATAGAATTTTTTGGTAAACCTACTTTGTCTACAGTTGTTATCATGAATGCATGTTGTGTTTTGTCAAATGCTTTTTCTGCATCTCTTGAGATGATCATATGTTTTTTATCCTTTCTCTCGTTAATGTGAAGTATCACGTGGATTGATTGGCAAATAATGAGCCACCTTGCATCCCCAGAATAAATCCCAGTTGATTGTGGTAAATGCCCTTTTTAATGTATTGTTGGATTCGATTTGCTTATATTTTGTTGAGGGTTTTTGCATCTATGTTCATCAGAGATGTTGGCCTGTAATTTTCTTATTCGGTAGTGTCTTATTTCTGGTTTTAGTATCAGAGTGATACTGGCCTTGTAGAATGAATTTGGAAGCATTCCTTCCTCATCAGATTTTTGGAATAGTTTGAGAAATATAGGTATTAACTCTTCCTTAAATGTTTGGTAGAATTTGCCTGTGAAGCCATCTAGTCCTGGACTTTATTTGTTGGGAGTTTCTTTTTTTTTTAATAAATGATTCAATTTCATTCCTGGTAAGCAGTCTGTTCAAATTTTCTGTTTCTTCCTGATTCAGTTTTGGAAGATTGTATGTTTCTAGGAATTTATCCATTTCTTCTAGGTTGTCCAGTATGTTGGCATATAATTTTTCATAATATTCTCTTATAATCATTTGTTTTTCTGTGGTCTCGGTTGTTATTTCTCCTTGTTTATTTCTGGTTTTATTTATTTAAGTCCTCTTTTTTTTAATGGATCTGGCTAAAGGCTTATCAATTGCATCTATCTTTACAAAGAATCAGCTCTTGGTTTCATTGATCTCTTCCATTTTTTTTTTAATTCTCGATGTCATTTATTTCTGCTCTAATCTTTATTATCCTTTTACTGACTTTGGGCTTTGTTTGTTCTTTTTCGGGTTCCTTTAGGTGTAAGATTAGTTTGTTGGTTTGAGATTTTTCTTGTTTCTTGAGGTAAGCCTGTATCACTATGAACTTCCTTCTTAGAACAGCTTTTGCTGTATCCCAAAGACTTAGTACCATTGTGTTTTCATTTTCATTGGTCTCCATGTATTTCCTTAATTTCCTCTTTGATTTCTTTGTTGACTCAATGGTTGTTTAGTACTGTATGGTTTAGCCCCCATGTATTTGTGTTTTTCCCAGGTTTTTTTTTTTTTTTCTTGTAATTGATCTCTAGTTCATACCATTGTGTTCAGAAAAGATGTTTGATATGATTTCAGTCTTCTTAAATTTATTGAGGCTTGTTTTTATGGTCTAACCTATGATCTATCCTGAAGAATGTTCCATGTGCCCTTGAAAGGAATGTGTATTCAGCTGTTTTCAGCTGTATATATCTGTTAGATCCATCTGGTCTAATGTGTGCAAAGCCATTGTTTCCTTGTTAATAGAATCTTTAAAATTGTCTTGCGTTTCCAGAGTATTCTGTATTCCGGGGCCTTTTTATTTTTCCTGTTTGATCATTCCTGTTTGCTCAATTATCCTCCCTTCTCTGATTATTGGAGTTTCATCTATTTTTTTCTAGGCCCAGCTCCATGCTGTACCTTCCACGATGTCATTCCTAATCCCTTAAATTGGAAGCAAATTTTCCTTCCCTCCTTCATGACTGTAACCCTTGGTTTGCATCTTTTTGTTATATAGTGCCATATATTGTATAGCGAAGTGCTTGTTTTTGTGGCTCAATTTGATTTCTTCTTGGAGTATAAATTCTTGGGAGTCAGAAACTATGCTGTGCAAGCTCACCTCCCCATAGGTGTTCAGCACTGAGCTCTCTGCCTTCTTGGAGACAGGGAGGGACTTTGCTGATCGCCATCTCAGTGTGAGAATCCTGTAAGACTCAAGTAAGTAAAAATGTCGTGAAAAAAAAAATGTCGTGGTAGATTAAGGATAGCAGTAGTTGAGGGAAGAGGTGGTAGATCTTTTCTCAAAATTTTACAAATGGCTGTGTCTCCACTGGACCGAGACGAGTGAAGTGGAGACTTGATTAAAGTGAGGTCATGATCACCATGAAGTGTTGTGATTCTCTAAGGACAGTGGCTGTGGGGCCCATGAGACTACATTGCTGGGACGCCCTATCCTCCTGTAGCAAACGGCTGATAGCTTCAAAGTACAGGTGTGTCGGCAGGGACCTGGTGAGGAAGGTCTCAGCAGTGGATTTGGACTGCATCAGGGTTTCCTCAGAGGGGATTAACACGTATCAGAATGTTTTAACCCAAACTGCCCAGCAGAGAAATCCTTCACAATGAACATTGTAGTACAAATGAGATAACCTGTCTTTTTGCCTGACACCTATGAATCTCACACATACAACCCAAGACAAGGCCAAGGCCAAGGCCTGACTAATTCCACTGGTAAGGATACAGTGAGCCACTTTTAGAGTTAGATGGTTTAGTACTTATATAGATAGTGAAAAGAAGAATAAGCCAAAAAATGCCAGCTCACTGTGGTCCTGGCTCAGTCAGTAGAGCGCATGACTCTTGGAACAAAAGGAGCCAGATGTCTGCCGTGCACGTTGTTGCTGAGAGGCCTGATCTAGGCTGCCACTAAGTAGTCATATATTCTGCAGAATATATGCGTATATAACTTCATAAAGCATATTTATACTTTATGTTTATGTAACATTTTAATAGTTGATTTATATATATACATTAAAGCAGTTTTATATCTGAGGAGATGGAGCAGAAGGCCCCATTCCTCATCAGAGCTGGGGACGTGATGAGACAGTGAGAAACTGTCTTATACCAGCCTCGCAGGGGAGGGAGGGAGGTGAGTGGGAGATGGCCTTGTCGTAGCTCCTTAGAGGCCTCTCCTGGTCTCATGCTCCAGGAGGATCACAAAGCATTCCCCAAGACTCGGGCTGCGGTTCAACCCTTTGCCTGTATGATGTATGTGGATGTGTGCAAGGGTGCCAGGGTGCCAGGGCGGAGCCATTCCCCTCCAGGGGTTGGTCCTTCTTTGGAGCCCAGTCACATAATAACTGCCAGTACCTTTGGTCTCTGCATTCAAGAAACTTCTGAAGGGCACTCTCCCACCCCTCCCCTCCCCACAGCCTTTCCTTCTCTAGATTCACATTTTAGGTGGTTTTCAACAAAACTATTTGTACAATTTGCTATTATTTTTATTTTTTACCCTGTGCCTTATGTTCCCTACTGGAGTTAGGCTCATTTACTTCCTTGCTTCCTTATCCCGGGTTCTTTTGCTGTAGGAAATATCTAAGAAACTTCCTAATCAGGGCAGGGATTGGCCTCTAAACCTGGGTCTCCTTGAGCCTAGCGCCACTAGTTTGCTCTCTGGCTCCTGGCTCACTTTGTCCTAACCATTTGGTTTCTGCAGGTCTTCAGGATGCTGAACACATCTATGGCCTTTTCCCAGGGGCCTTTACCTACTCTTTGTCACACGTGTCCTTGTGGTTGTGACTGCCTTGTCTAGTCTTGGAGCACCAGCATGATTCGGTTGTCAAACATGAGAGCCTGTAGCTTTTCACTCTCTTGCTTTGTTTCTGTTCCATTGTTCTTTCTGTGCTTCACATGTGCTGCTTTTTAAAATTTTTATTATTTTTAAAGTAATCTCTACACCTTACATGGAGCTTGAACTCACAACCCTGAGATCTAGAGTTGCATGCTCTACTGACTTGGGCCACCCAGGTGCCCCAATAGTTCATTTCTTTTTAGCATTGGCTAATATTCCATTGTCTGGCTACACCTCAGTTTATTTAACCATTCACCTGCTGAAGGATATCTTGGTTGCTTCCAATAAAGTTCCTATAAACATCTGTGTGCGGGTGTTTGTGTGGGCGTACGTTTTCATTTCTTTTGGGCAAGTGCCAAGGAGCACAATTGCTGGATTGTATGTCATAAGAGTATGTTTTGTTTTGTAAGAAACTGTTAAGCCGTCTTCCAAAGTGACCCTACTATTTTGCATTCCCGCCAGTAGTGAATGAGAGTTCTTGTTGCTCCACATCCTCACGAGCATTTGGTGTTGTCAGTGTTCCAGATTCCGGCCATTTTCATAGGTGCATAGTGTTATCTAATTGTTATTTTGATTTGCATTTCCCTGATGCATGTGGTATAGAGCATCTTTTCATATGCTAAACAGTATCTTTTTTACAAAGATTCTATTTATTTGTTTATTTATAAGTTTACTTATGTAATCTCTGTACCTAATGTGGGGCTTGAACCTGCAACCCAAGATCAAGAGTCATGCGCTCTACTGACTGAGCCAGCCAGGAGCCCTGTGAGCAGTATCTTTTTAATGTTATGGGAGCATCCATTATGGGTGGGGTTGAGAGTAGAGACTCCTTTGTTCATCTACTCGTTCTTTCCTTTATTAAATAAATATTTACTGAGTGTTTTTTAATGGACCAGATACTGTTCTAGTCTCACATGTGGACAGAACAGATAATATTCTTGAAATTTTTATGAAATTCTACTTGGTGGTATGGAGGAGAGAAAACATTAAACAGCTAAAGGTAATCAGATAAAATCAGGTACTAACCAATGCCATAAAGAAAATAAATTGGCAAGGTGCTAGAATAGGCATGTGCTACATAAGAAAGGCCCACCTGAGGAGGCCACGTGTAATTTAGATACATTTCAGGAGGACTAATAGCATTCTGGCGGAGGGAACAGCTCGTACTGAGGCAGTGAGCTGGGACTCAGCATTCTAGGCTGAGGAAATAGAAATAAAGTCATGGCGGCTCAGACAGTTTTCACAAAAGGCTATGGTGGTGGGTCTTGGAGGGGGAGGAGGTGGAACCATGAAGACTTCTCTATTGATCTTCCTTTCATCTATATGCCTCCAAACATATAAGGACTCAGATAGCTGGCAGGTGCCTTGACCAGACACAGAAGGAACTGAAAGTGAAGCTTTCCATCTCTGACACCTATTCTGATATTCAGGAGTTGGCAGAGATGATCGTGAATTCATTTTTAGGAGCCTGGAAAACATGACTTTGGTTTTCTTCCCCTCCTTCCCTTCCTTCCCCGCCCACCCCTCCCTCTCTCCCTTCCTTCCTCCCTACCTTCCTCTCTCTCCCTCTTCTCTCTATATATACTTAGTAAAAGAACTTGACAGATTAATTCACACTAAAATGTCAGTGATTGTATGTAATCTCTCCTATGAATGTTTGCCTTTTAAAAGCAGACTCCAGGGAAAAGTAACAAATATACAAATAAATGAATGAAATGACTGAGCCTCTAACGTTGGAATTTCAAACCCTGGGCTAGTTAGGCAAAGGAAATATCCCCTCCAAGTCTGTTACTGTTTCTCATCTGCATTTTTCAGATTCGTGATCTCACATGTCCACACCTCCATCCAGACTTCTTGCTAACGTGCTTTCCCTGTCCCAGGTCTGGAGGTGCTAGATGTGAGTGCAGCAGCCTCTGGGGACCATCCGCATTTTCCGCCTGTTGTTGGAGCCCATTTTCTTGAACCTTGGTTTCTTGCCTGAAGATGGGAACAATTTCTACCCTCTCTTCCCACCCCACACCCTGCCACCACCATGAGCTTGGAAGGCTGACAGGGAAGATTAAGATCATAGCCATCAAGTTTGTATCTGCTATAAGCAAAAACAGGAAACCAAGAAATAAAGGCGCAGCTCAGTAATAGCTTCTGAGTGGGTAACATGGGAGAAGTTTTTCTTAAATCCTTTTTCCCATGTACCTTCCCACCCACATGTTCTTAGTCAGATTTATTTTTTGCATATCAGTTTCTGAGGATGACAAGAAACTTGCCCTTTTCTTAACTATGGTTTTCAGAAGCAGATTATCCTGCACTTAGTTGAGACCTCATGCCGAACCCGTGGAATAAATAATAGCCTGGGCTGAGGAAGTGGGTGTTGAATAGAGATTTTATGACTCATAATGGAGTGTCAAAATAGCCACTGCTGATGTATGGGTCCCTTATCAGTTTTGGAAATGACGCTGGGTCGAGCCACACTTTCTCTCATATTGAAATGCTGTGATTGAGGGAAAGTTCTAAGGAGAACATTCAGCATCTCTTGATATTTACAAATCCCACGCTGAACAGTGGCCTTGTTCAAAGGTGACTTGAGGTTAGCTGGAAAAGCTCCTGTCCTCAGAGGAGGAGACCAGAGCATTTTTCTAGCGTGGGGCAACCCATGACCCAAGCTGCCAGAATGAAATGAGAAGAAGGATCGACATTTCCCTGGCCTGTGTCTTGAGGTGCTTGTTTTCAAAGGAGGATAGGGTCAGGCGTGTATGCTTTCCCCTAGAGTAGATGGAGAGCTCTTGCCTGATATCAAGCAGCTAGGCAACATTTTCAGGACTCAGGCCTTTGCTCTACTCTCTCCCCTGCTGGAGAAAATAAATAGTTCTGCCACTAGGAACAATGGGCCTGAGGGCAGCCTTACTTTGAGCTGAGCCCTTCTCTTTGGAGTATTATCTTAACTACCACACTTTCAGCACTGGCCCCATTAATGCAGCCTTTTCATTAGTGATTGTTCTGTAGTAATGAGGTTCTATGATCTGCCTCTTGGACTATTAGTGCTTAACGTAGATACCATTCAAACAACAAATACTTATGAATATCTACTGTGTTCATTACCATGAGCTACTTGAGAACAATATGAAAGATATTCCTGTTCCTGGTAAGTTTAAGAGCCAACTGGGGAGATTTAAAAAACCTGGAATAGATAGAGAAAAATATAGGTCAGCATAAAATGGGGTGCTAGACGATGTGATTCAGACTATAGGGCTTAGTAGGGAAGAGGAGGGAGAAGCGATGTGGGCTGGCAAGGCTAGGAGAGTCTTCCTGGAGGATGCAGGGTAAAGAGAAGTGAGTGCATTTGAGGCAGAAGGGCCAGCAAAGGTGTGGAGATAGGACTGACTGCCTGTGATGTATGTACGTATAGGGGGCAAGCAGCGATGGGTCAGCAAGGTTGATATTTCTGAAGTGGACGGTTCTTGTTGAGGAGTTGTGGGACTGGGGGGGGAAGATTAGCATGGGGGAAGGGGGTCAGATAATGAGCATCTCAGAAGCCAGACAAAATTTGATTTGAACTATTTTCATTAGGCTCTTTGGTTTGCAAGGGATAGAGACTCTTTCAAATTCAGTAAAGGGTTGGGGACTATTGTAAAAGAGCTCTAAGGGAGAAAGGGGTTTTAGGGACTCAAAGATGGGGCAGCAGAGTACAGTGGGCCCTCATGTGAACTGTGCTCGGAGTCCTGGCACTTTCAGGGACTTGAGCAGCAGGACTTGGAGACTTTTCACTCTAGCGGTCTGCTGTGAGCACTCCTTAGCTCTAATCCCCCTCCCTCCTCACTGCCTTGATTTTCCCCTGTGCTCATGTTCTCTTTTCTGTACTTTACAGTTTCTGTTTTACCCATTGTTTCTGCTTCCTTATAATTTTGGCTTGTATGGCCCATCAGGGTTCCAATTTTCTACTTTTCCCCTTATAGTTCTGACTCTTCCTCATGGCTTCTCTCTGGGCACCCTTTCAACTTCAGCGCTTGCTCTTCCATCCCTCCCTCCCTTCTCCTCCCCCTCCTTCCCCTCTCTCTCTAGTATTTTTAGGCCAAATTCTTGAGAGAGACTCTGATCATCCTAGTTCATATTTTTGTGCCAAGCTCTATCTTAGATCACTGGCTACAATGACCCAATGGCAGCCCTTGGGTCAGGGGCCTGTCCTTGGTCCTTTCAGCCAAGGCTGATGGAGAGGTGACATAGAAACCACCTAAGATGGGGCGCCTGGGTGGCTCAGTCAGTTAAGCATCTGCCTTCGGCTCAGGTCATGATCTCATGGTCCTGGGACTGAGCCCCGTGTTGGGCTCCCTGCTCAGCGGGGAGTCTGCTTCTCCCTCTCCCTCTGCCCCCTACCCCCAGCTTGTGCTCTCTCCCTCAAATATAAATAAATAAAATCTTAAAAAAAAAAAAACACGAGAGAGACCATCTAAAAGATTGGTCATGAAGGAAGTGATGGGTCCTGGATATGGGTTCTGGCAGTGAGAGTGGAGAGAAAAGAATGGGTCTAAAGACGCCTCAAACAAAAAAAGTTGGTAGAAACCAGTATCTCATTGGCTGCAGGGTTTGATAGAGATTGGGAAATTAATGATAATTAAGGGCAATGGTAATCTCACATTTCAGGTTTGGGTGACTAGGAGAATGCTAAGTTAAGGAAGAAGGGAGCTGGGACCAGGAGTTAATTTGGGGAGAGAGACGGAGAGTTCTGTTTTTGCTGTGTTGAGTAGGCACCGACAGTGGGTTCTGTCGGACATCTTTGTTGTGTCCTTCGCTCACTGACCTCCTTTCTCCTGTAACTTGGGCATCCGGTTAGGGTGGAATACTGAGTGACTCAGGTGATTTAAGCCAGAGGCTAGAAGGCATGTGGAGAGCTTCTCGGAAAAGGTCTCCTTTACTCCTTTTCTCCTTCCCCCTTAAATAGCTAATTGGCTCCACGGAGCAATGGTTTCTGCCAGGAGGGCAGTAAGGAAGGCAGACACGAGGAGACCTTCTCAGTCCTGTGTGAGACCTGATTCTGTTTCGGTTGCTGGTTTCTAAATCTTCAGAAGAGAGAATGTGAGTAAAGATGTAAGGAAATGAGGCGAAGAAAAGGAGAAACTGCCTTGAAGAAATTAGAAGCAAGCTTCATATTCACGGCTGTTCCATACCCATTTTGAGAAAAGCAGTTCAAAGGAGCATGCCGAGCAGAGGGCACACAAGCGTTGGACGAAGACCCAAGTGGAACTAGCTTAAGTTAAAAGAGCCTTTATAGGAAGAGTACCTGGTAGCCCTCAGGTTTGGAGAAAATGCTGACCAACCAGGCCTTGGGAAAGACAGGAACTAAGGCAGCTTCAGTGTTGGGCTTAGAGACCAAAACTAGAGGCTGCAAAGCTGTCAGGACTCTCTCTCAGCTTCTTGTCTCTACTTCTCTCTCTGTGTTGGCTTCATTCTCTTGGCTTCTCCACACGGTGGTGCATTTGGCTGCGGCTAGCTCTGAGCTCACAGACTCACAGCTCTTTGACCAGAGAGGAAGGGGTTCTTCCTTGCCAGCTCCAATCCAAGAAAACCTGGGGAAGAGTTCTGATGGATCGGTCTTGAGTTGTGTGCTTACCACCGGACCAATCACCGTGGCCAGGAGTATCGGACCCTATCCACAGCCAGCTGTGGAACCAGCATTCACTTCTCACCCAATTACTATGACTGGGGATGTTGAATCATGTAAAAAGCATGGCAGTCATGAATTGGGCCACATTCCTGGAGCTGGAGGGGAGGAGGAGTGGTTCATCGAAAGAAGGGAGGGGAGAGGCAGCGCAGACAGGGCCACTGGGGTACCTCTGTGAACCAGGTGGCCCCCCAATTTGTGTTTTTCCTTCGCAATTTATTGCCCAATGATGATGGAACAAAACTCTAAGGGAAGGAGGCTCACATGGAAACAGAAGGTATTAAAGAAGCAATGTTCCTCATTTCAGTCTCGTCACTTGCCTTCTCTTCCGCATTGTCTGCCCCACCCCCTATCACCACATGCTGTGTCACGTCAAAATTATTTCAGTTCCTTAAAAGCACTGTGTTCTTTCTGTCATTCTTCCGGCTTTCCTTCATCTTTCAGGATTCATTTTGGCTGACGCTGGCTTTGGGAGAACCTGGCTATCTAGCCCCACCTTTAGGTCTGGGTTAGGCGCTCCTTTTACATGCTCTCATTGTACCCTGTGCCGCCTCCTGTGTTTTGTGATTGCTTTGTTACTTGTATGTCTCTGCCACTAGAATGTAAGCTCCATGTTGGGGAGGATTTGTCTTTCTCGATCACCATTCTTCTTCAACGCCTAGTGATGTGTCAGATATGTCATCGATGCCCAATAAATATTTGCTGAATGAAGGACCATGTCTAGGCTCAAGTGGCAGGGCTGGGTGCCCTGAGAAGATCCCAGAACAGTCCAGATAATGACTAAGAAAGATCATGGCCTTCCTTCAGACTATTTTTTTTCTAAAGTAAAGTAAAGGAAGGAAGGAAAAAAGAAAGTGTTTAGGTAAATGGAGCTTATTATAGCATTTCAATAAAGACAAGGTACTTGCTTTGTACTCAGGAGTTTCTAATTCTTTTAGTTTTTGGTTTCAGTAAGTAATGAGTTGCTTGTAATTAAAAAGTAAGGGTTAAACAGTATTTTTGTTGTCTTGATAAATTAACACATCCACAATACATTTTCCTAATAAAACAATTATACTACTGTTAAAAAGTGAGCCTGTGGGTGAATTGTGTTATAACCCTTCATCTCTTAGTTTTCCACATCTGAAGAAAGCTTATGTTTGGGTCTGAGGTGGCCTTAGTTAGGCATCAGTTTTTACTTAGTGACAGTTGACTGATGTGTCCAGGATGATAATATATTGAAGTATGGCCCGCAGACTATTTACATCAGGGGTGGGGGGAAGCTTATTACCAGGCTGCTATCAATACAGACACTGGCTCTGAGACTCTGGGGATGTGAGCCAGAAATCTGGGTGCAGGGAGTCCTTCAGATGATTCTGATGCGAGCTCAAGTTTGAGAACCACTGGACAAGAAGGAGTGCAATAGTTGCCACGGGGCAACCATAGTGCTCCTTTACCCAATTAAGAGATGGAATGATCAGATAAGAGACCTCTCATTAGAGTGTTCATGGTTCTGTTGGGAGGGTAATAGCCTGATACAAATTTTGGTGGGCTGACAAATGGTTGGTATTGGCTGGCACGGTGCTACCAAAACCAGTGCACCTGCAAGTCTGGCTTTCCCAGGGGTCCAGCCCCTCACCCCATGGGGTTTGCTCAGTTCTGTAGAAGTCAGGCATGGCGCAGGACTGCTGGGCGGAAATGACATTACCTCTGTCAAGGATTGTGTCTGAATGTGTAAAAGAATTTGAAAAGAAAAGGTTACCTCTACACTTCCCCTAAAGTGGCCGGGGAGAGCCCCTGATTGTTTGGGTGACATTAAGCATTCTTTAGAAAGCTAGATGGCATGTATAGACATAGGCGTTGTTTCCAGAAGAGCTCTGGCTTGGCCCGTTCCAAGCTGAGGAATGATTGTTGAAGAGAAGCATAAGGTCATTATTTTAGAAGGTGCCTTTTGCCAAGAAGCCTCTAATTTTCTCCTTGATTCCTGAATTTCTATTTGTGTGTTCAGTTTCTAACCGAAACATTCCAGTTTCATTTTCAAGTCTAGTACAATCATTGCTGGCATTTTAAATTTCGTTGGGGAAAAGTCATATAACACTTTGTGATGCTCTCTAATGATACACCAAGCATTCTGGGGATCTCCTATGATCTTTCAGGATTAAACACAAGGGGTAGGTAGAAATAGTAAGACATTCTGATAAACAATAATAATAAAATAGCCCCGTGCTGTGCATCTCTGTGATGTATCAATTCTTAAACTATGTTGCGTGAACTGTTCTATGAAATGGAAATGGTGGTTCTGCTAATAAAAAAGTTTTGTGTTGTTGGGGCACCTGGGTGGCTCAGTCGGTTAAGCGTCTGACTCTTGATTTTGGCTCAGGTCATGAACTCAGGGTCTTGAGATCAAGCCCCGCGTTGGGCTCGTGCTGGGCGTGGAGCCTGTTTGGGATTCTCTCTCTCCCTCTCCCTCCCTCTGCTTCCCCCCCCCCCAAAATAAATAAAAAATAAGTGTTCTGTTGTTAAATAAGTTTGTGATGCTGTATACTATAAAGCCCTTTTAGAGCTTTTAGAGATTCATTGTTCATGTTAAGGCTCTGGTAAATCCTACCATAAAGTCATTTAAGTTTGTGTAATCTTTTTTCACAAACTTATTCAGCCTTCCTCGGTTGATCAGCTTCTTCAAATGGAAACAAAATGTGCCAGAGGCTCAGCTAACCCAGACAAGTTTCTCGAGCTCAATGTCGTTTCATTTCAAACATACAAATCAGGAGGTAGAGCTCAATGTCGTTTCATTTCAAACATACAAATCAGGAGGTAGTGGCTGACCTGGGCAGCTCCCCACTGGAAGGTTCATGAGCCGAGATGCCCCTATAGAATCTTCCTTAGCCATTGGGGGCAGCTTGAAGGATAGCACACTACATTCACACGTGGTCTTGATTTCCAAATCATCCTCGCAGTAAGTGATACCTAACTTTTGTAGAACTTAAAAAACAACAACAACATTATTACATATAATCTTATCAAGAAGTGTTTAAGAAAAGTATTATCATTCCGTTTTTAGATGTCTAAAGAGGCTGAGAACCTGCCCAAGGATATAGATAGAAGGGCTTAGAAGTTAAAGTTTCTGGAGCTCTGCTTTTACCTCAACATAGCATTGCTTCCGTGATGTGTATCTACGTCTGTCTGGTTAGATATACAGAATTCTTTCCATTTCATCGTGCTATTTATTTATTTATTTTTAAAGATTTTATTTATTTGACAGAGTGAGAGAGCAGGAGCAGGGGAAGAGGCAGAGAGAGAGGGAGAAGACGTGGGACTCAATCCCAGGGTCCTGGGATTATGACCTGAGCCGAAGGCAGTTGCATAACCAACTGAGCCACCCAGGTGCCCTCATTGTGCTTTTTAAACTGCTCCCTGGCAGAGCCCTCTGCGTTCTGAGAAGCTCCCGTAGGGGCCCCTAAGGCAGCAGGATGAATGGGGAGCCAAGAGAAGTTAGGGGAGGACCCTCTATTTTAAATGACAGAAACTTTGCCTTTATCTATTTTACATAGTAGATTTGGGGATAAGATTTCTTTAGAGAAAAGTGTTCCTAAGAAAATTTGCAAACAAGCCAAAAGATTAATTTTTTTAGTTTCTGGAGGGAGTTAAAGCAGGCACTGTCTCCAGATGAATGGACCTTAACATAGGCACAGCCTCACAGAGAATGGATATAAGTCTAAGCAGGCTTTGATTAAGGCCATTTTCGGTTCCTCAAGAGACCTAGTGGAGAAGAAAGGTTGGGAGGGGCTTCCTAGGCAAAGAACAAAGAAGGTCGTTCACCACTCCAAACAGGGTTTGGGGTGATCTGATAGAGGAGAAGGAGCTGGATCTTTCTTCTCTGGCTAGAAGGTGGACAGCATGTTTTATCAGTAGGTCCTAGCAGGTTTAGCATTGACAATACTGGTTGGGTTTGTGGCTTATTGTCTTAGGTAGTCCTACAGAAAGCAGATCTTGCCTGCTAGCCCCCATAACTGTCATTATAGAGCCAGATAGGCGTGGCACGGAAATAGCCCCAACAGCAACAGCCAGGAGCCCTGGTCATACGGAGCGGGTGACCAGGTGTTTTAGGGGTGAGGCTGCCCAGGCATTTATGGGCTAGGCATTCCATGCACAATTAACTCACTAGTCCTTTTTAAAAGATAGATAGTTAAAAGCTGATGAAACACTTGCATTTCATACATGGCATTGGCATCTAAGACAGTCAATTTTATGTGTCAATTTGGCTAGGCGACGGTGTGTAGCTGTTAGGTCAAACATCAGTCTACATGTTGCTGTGAAGGTGTTTTGAAGATGTGATTAAGAGCCGTAATTACTTGACTTTAAGTAAAGCAGGTTACCTTCCAATACGTGGGTGGGCCTCATCCAATCCGCTGAAAGCCTGAGGAACAAAAACTGCCGTTTTCCAGAGAGGAAGGAATTCTGCCTCAAGACTGTGATAGAGAAATTCTGCCCGAGTTTCCAGCCTGCTGGCCTGCCCTATAAATTTGGGACTTGCCAGCCTCCACAGTCACATGAGCCAATTCCTTAAAATAAATCTCTTAATATACATATACATAGATCCTGTTGGTTCTGTTTCTTTGAAGAACCCTTACTGATACAGTATCTAAATTCAAGCTGCTGTCACACAGTCAGTTTTTATCAGCCGGCCGTATGTCTGAGGCTTACAGGCTTTAACTGCTTTAAGGAACAGTCCAGTGATGAGAGAAATTTCCTTATGACGTGACTTTTCTTTGGAAAGGCCTACATTCCCTTTAAAGGGGATTTTCGGGGGCTCCTGGCTGGCATGCGACCCTTGATCTCAGGGTTGTGAGTTCGAGCCCCACATTGGGTGTAGTGAAAATAAAAATAAAATCTTAAAAAAAATAAAAAGTAAAAATAAAGGGGATTTTCTGAGGGATCCCTACCAAACACCACCTTTACATTCTTCTATTGTGGAGACAAAAGAATGTTGGTTAGAGTTTTTCTTGCCCAACTTAGGAGGAAATACTCCAGAACTCCCAGAGGCTTATATAATCCTTCTCTGGGAACTGAAAGGGCAACGTGCTCTACCTGCATTATATGGATACTGGCTCTTACTCTGTTGCAAAGTGCTTTCACAGAGCTTATCTTGAGCCTTTGACAGAGCTGTGGCAGAGGCTGCTATTTGCTTTCTACTACTAGTTTCCCCTTTGTTCCCTGGTAGGAACCTTCAGTATTTTGCTGAGTTAATTGCTACACAATAAAAAGACTACTAGTCCTCCTTGGAGCTAGGTGAGGCCCAGCTTGTTTTGGCAGCGTAGCACTGTGATTAGGCACACAGATTCTGGAATCAGGCTATGTGGGGTTCACATCTCTGCTTCATCTCTTACTAATGGTTAATTTGCTTCTCTGTGCCTCAGTTTCTGCATCTGGAAAATGATATGATAATAGTACTTATTCTACTGAGTTTCTGTGATGAATAAATGAGTTTATGTTGCTAAAGCCTTTAGAACAGTGCTTAGCATACAGTAAACACTCTAGAACTACTAGCTATCATTTTTATTGTTATTTTGGCCAACAAGATATAAGATATAAGTGCAAGTGTTGTGTGAGAAATCTAGGAAGTGTTAAAGGGAGGGGCAAACCCTTCTGCTCCTTCTTACTTCATCATAGCTGAAATGCAGAGTGGAGTTTGGACGGCCATCTTGGAATAGGCAGCCGCAAGCTTAGGATGGTGGACTAGCAAGATACAGCCGAGGCCTCTGATGGCCGTGCAGGTGCCACAACAGTCCTGGACTGCCTGTCTCCAGACTTCTCTTCATGAGAGAGAAATAAGGTTCTTTTTTGTTTAAGACACCATTGTTACATGCAGCCAAACTTAACACTAGCGGACTCAGTAAGTATGACAGGTGGTAATACCCTCTCTCAACTGTAACCCAGTAAGGTTACCCAGTAAAAGTCAGAATGTTGGACTGAAAAGAAGGCAGTGGTTAAATAGCCATTATGTATAACCCAGCTTGTGCCCTGGTATGAGGGAAATCTGCCAGGCCTACATTTGGAGAGAGGTGTACCTTTGTATCCTAGTCCTGTCCTCACCTTCTTCCCCATCCCAGGCAGAGCTGCTTGATCATTAGCTGCTTTTTCCTTCTGTGCAGAAGTCATGAGAAGACAGGGACCACATTAATAATTGTATTTAAGAGGCAGTTAAGACCCTTTGTTGTCTGAGGCAGAGTTCTTTTCTAGACTCATTGAGGTATTATTTCTATTTTCAGCTTTCTTCTTGGAATCTTTCTTTCCCATTTCCCACTGCACTTTGAATCTAATTGACTCCATCAGGTCTGACCCCAAACCCACCTCCTTCAGAGTACCCTCTCTGATTATTCTGCTCCTTTTTAACAGCTTCTTGCTGCTCCCTGATGGAAGGAATCATAAGCCTTCATTACCTAGGAAGGTTTTTTTGTTTTGTTTTGTTTTTGTTGTTTTTAAAGTGGAGCCCAACCGGGGCTTGAACTCATGATGCAGAGTTCAAGACCTGAGATCAAGAGTCAGCTACTTTGGGGTGCCTGGGTGGCTTAGTGGGTTAAAGCCTCTGCCTTTGGCTCAGGTCATGATCTCACGGTCCTGGGATCGCTCCCGGCATAGGGCTCTCTGCTCAGCAGGGAGCCTGTTTCCCCCTCTCTCTCTGCCTACCTGTCTGCCTTCTTGTGATCTCTCTCTCTGTCAAATAAATAAATAGAATCTTAAAAAAAAAAAAAAGAGCTGCTTATCCGATTGAGCCACCCAGGTGCCCCTCATTACCTAGGAAGGTTTGAAAGCCATGTTCATGAAGCATTGAAGAACAGGGTCTCTCCTTTGTAGCCAGATTAGCTGAATGAAACCTGGCGATCAGTGGAATGGCATGTCACAGATGGCCTCCCATCTTTCTGCCCCTCCTTGAACTCCCACATTTCTTATTTATGTTATTCAACTCAAGATTTAGGTCGATGAAGTTTTACATTGCCAAGTTAAACTAAGAACAATTTTGCTTTACACCTCTTATTGCCTAAGGCCGCCCTTTGTATATTCAAGATATCTTTTATGTATAGCAGTCCATCTTTTCCAGCGTCCCTTACTTTCGCAGCACAAAGGAACTGGCAAAGGCTATGAAATACATTTTTCTTCTCTCTTCCCACCAGTCTCTGTGAGGGGAAGGGAATATATCCCTACTGGTATGGAATATACTTCCTCCCTTAGAATGCAGAAGTGGAAAAATTAGTTTGGGGTTTGAAAATATTCTTTTAATCAGTGTTTCACTATAATACTTGCTATTTCTTTTTTACTATGGAAAACATTATGTGAACCATTTTATGCACATTATTCTATTTCATCATCACAACACTCCGGGTAGGGAAAATTACTGTACCTATTTTGCAGATAAGGAAAGAAGCTCAGGAAGGTTAAGTACCTTGTCCAAAGTCACATAGCTGGTTTTTGAACTTGGGTCAGTCTGACTCCAAATTCCATAAATTCGACCATATCCTATACTGACTGGTCAGTGTAATTTGCTTAATCTGTAGGATTTAATTAATCATTTGGCAGTGGGATATAGTGGAAGTAATGGTTCTGGGATCAGACCTGAGTTTGAATCTGAACTCGTTCTTTTTTTTTTTAATTAAAAACATTTTTTTAAAGATTTTATTTCTTTATTTGAGAAAGAGCATGCGTAAATAAGCAGGGGGTAGGGGCAGGGGGAGAGAGAGAGAGGCAGACTCCCCGATGAGCTGGGAGCCCGACTCGGGGCTCCATCCCAGGACCCTGAAATTATGACCCAGCGGAAGGCAGATGCTTAACTGACTGAGCCACCCAGGCGCCATCTGAACTTGTTCTCTTGCTAATAGTTCGACCTTGGGCATACCTACTTCATTTAAATGGGTAATTGAATGAAAGAGTGAGTGAATGAATGAATAAACAACACATCTTGGAGGCATTTGGTGAGGATTAGATACGACTAACGCATAGCAGATACTAGATGAAAGTTTTCTCTATCTGTTCTTTACTTTCTTACGTGGTTAACCTGTGTTTTTCCAATAAGACTATAAATACCTTAAGGAGAGGGACATGTCTTAGATTTCTTGTATAGCCTCAGAATTATATACAGTGTGAGGCACATTATAGGAAGATAATTAATACTTTTTATATTAATACTTTTTAAAGGAAATCTTGAATTGAAATTCGATGCCTATAAAATATTATAAGAGTTTTTTCTCCATTATAGAAGCAAATAATTAACTGGGAAAATACTATCTTGGTTCTCTTCCCTTGTAGTGTGTCACAATGGTACAAACTTGTTTCTTTCTTTTTTTTTTTTTAAATATTTTATTTATTTATTTGACAGAGAGAGAGATCACAAGTAGGCAGAGAGGCAGGGGGAAGCAGGCTCCCCGCTGAGCAGAGAGCCTGATGCAGGGCTGGATCCCAGGACCCTGAGATCATGACCTGAGCCGAAGGCAGAGGCTTTAACCCACTGAGCCACCCAGGCGCCCCTACAGACTTGTTTCTTAATGCTTTAGCATTTTTTTTTCTAACTTGTAACATGGGAAATGAGTAATTATTGTTGAAAGCATCTCCATTTAACTTATAATTTTTATGTACTCTTCCAAAATGAGAATTAGTTTTTTATTTGAGAATAACTTCTGAAATCACTGGCTGGTCGATTTTCTTTATGGCCATCTTTAGGACATTAAAAAAGTTAGTTTACTCTGATGACTAGTCAAATTAAAAAAAAAAAATTAGCCAAACTATTTGTTTGACTGAATTGTCTCTTTGACTAAATTAATTGGCAGAGTTTTAAAATCAAAATTACTGAGGGCGTATGTCTTGATATTTTAGGGTCTGTGTTTAAGCCACTATTTCAGACCTTTAAAGAAAGGTTGAGAATTAAAAATTTGAAATAAAAAATAAGGTTAAGAAACATAAAGGATAGATTTAAAAGGTCCAACATATGTCTAACATGAACTCCAAAAAAAGAACTAGAGAGAATGGGAGAAGAGAGAATTTTTAAAGAGATAATGCTTGAGAATTTTCCAGAATTGATGAATGACATAAGTCTGTAGATTCTGGAGGCATGAATCCAGAGTAGAATGAATAAAAGTAAATCTGCTTTCTAGACACACCATGGGCAAGTTGCAGAATACCAAAGACAAAAGAAAAGCTCTTAAGATTAACTTGCTCATAATCATAGAGCTGGTAAGTAATGGAACCAGTATTCAAATCTAGTGTTTTTAATCATGAGTACTAGATCATCTAGTTATAATTTTTCATGTACAGATGAGGTAATGGAGGCTAAGACATGGCAGATTTGCTTTAGGAGTTTAATGGTAGCAGGTCTTGAAGTTATACTGACCCCTTTACCTCAGAAGTAGGAGAATCCTCGCTGTGTGTGGTAAGATGAACAATGCTTTATCTTGGAAGCAATTAGTCATGGATTTTGGACTGTTTCCAAGATGATCAGCAGACGCTGCAGAACATAGTTAAGAACATCCAATGCTTACCAGGCTTACCATGTGTTTACCATGTTACAGACATTGTTCTAAGTTTTTAACATACATTAACCCATTTAATTCTTGGGTTAGGTACATGCATACCACAGATATTGTGGGTTCCATTCCAGACCACCACATTAAAGCAAATATTGCAACAAAGTCAGTCAAATGAATTTTTTATTTCCTAGTGCATATATAAGTTATGTTTATACTGTAGTTTAGTCAATTAAGTATATAATAGCATTATGTCTAAAAAATGTACATTTCTTAATTTAAAAATATTGCAGGACACCTAGGTGGTTCAGTCAGTTAAGCCTCCAACTCTTGATTTCAGTTCAGGTCATGATCTCAGGGTCATGGTATTGAGCCCCACGTTGGGCTCTGTGCTGAACGTGGAGCCTGCTTAGGATTCCCTCTCTCCCTCTCCTCCTCCTCCCCCACTCTCACACACACACTTTCTCTCTCTCTAAAAAAAGAAAAAAAAAATTTTATTGCTAAAAAATGTTAACCATCATCTGAGCATTCAGCGAGTCATAATCGTTTTGCTGATAGAGGCTCTTTCCTTAATGTCGATGACTGTTGACTGATTAGAGGTGGTTGCTGAAGGTTAAGGTGGTTGTGACAATTTTTTAAAATACTAACAATGAAATTTGCTGCATTGATGGACTCTTCCTTTCATGAAGGATTTCTCTGTAGCATGTGCTGTTGTTCGATAGCATTTTACCCACAGTAGAACTTCTTTCAAAACAAGTCGGTCCTTATAAACCCTGTAGCTGCTTTATCAACCAAGTTGATGTAATATTCTAAATCCTTTGATGCCAGTTTAATGATCTCCACAGCGTCTTTACCAGGTGTAGTAACCATCTCAAGAAACAACTTTCATTGTTTTTCCATAAGAAGCAATTCCTCATCCATTCAAGTTTTATCAGGAGATTGCAGCAATTCAGTCCCATCTTCGGGCTCTACTTCTAATTCTAGTTCTTTGCTCTTTCCATCTCATCTATGGTTACTTCCTACACTGAAGTCTTGAACCCCTCAAAGTCAATCCATGAGGGTTGCACTCAACTTCCAAATTCCTGTGAATGCTAATATTTTGACTTCTTCCCATGATTCATAAATGCTCTTAATGACATGTAGAATGGTAAAACCTTTCCAGAGGGCTTTCAATTTACTTTGCCCTGATCCATGAGAGGAATCATTATCTAGGGCAGCTAGAACCCTATAAAATGTATTTCTTAAATAATAAGACTTGAGAGTTGAAATTACTCCTTGATCTTAGGCTGCAGAATGGATGTTATGTTAGCAGACATGAAAACAACATTAATCTCATTGTATATTTCCATTAAAGCTCTTGGGTAAACAGGTGCATTTTCAGTGAACAGTAATATTTTGAAAGGAATCTTTTTTTTTCCTGAGCAGTAGGTCTCAACAATGGGCTTAAAATGTTCAATAAACTGACTTGTAAACAGATATGCTGTCATCCAGGCTTAATTGTTCCATTTATAGAGCACAGACAGAGTTGATATAGCATAATTCCCTAGGATATTCAGAATGGTCAATGAACATTGACTTCAACTTAATGTTACCAGGTGCGTTAGCCCCTAGCAAGAGAGTCAGTCTGTCCTTTGAAGCTTTGAAGCCAGGCATTGCCATCTCCTCTCTAGTTGTGAAAGTTCTAGATGGCATCTTCTTCCAGTAGACTGTTTCTTTTCTTTTCTTTTCTTCTTTTTTTAAAGATTTACTTGTTTATTTGAGAGAGAATGAGCACATGAGTGGGGGGAGGGGCAAAGGGCGAGGGAGAGAGAGACTCTCAAGCAGACTCTGTGCTGAGATCATGACCTGAGCCGAAACCGAGTCGGACGCTTAACTGACTGAGCCACTCGGGTGCCCCTAGACTGTTTCAAATACACTGAAAATCTGTTGTGGGTGTAGGCACCTTCATTAATTATCTTAGCCAGATCTTCTGGATCACTGGGTGCAGCTTCTACAACAGCAGTTACTGCTTCCCCTTGTACTTTTATGCTATAGAGATGGCTTCCTTCCCTAAACCTCATGAACCAACCTCTGCTAGCTTCCAATTTATCTTCTACAGCTTCCTCACCTCTTCTAGCCTTCAGAGAATTGAAGAGAGTTAGGGCCTTGCTCTGGATTAGGCTTTGGCTTAAGGGAATGTTCTCACTAGTTTGATTTTCTATCCAGACCACTAAACTTTCTATCAGCAATAAGGCAGTTTCACTTTCTTATCACTTGTGTGTTCACTGGACTAGCACTTTTAGTTTCCTTCAAGAACTTTTCCTTTAAATCCACAACTTGGCTAACCGGTGCAAGAAGCCTAGCTTTCAGCCTATCTTGGCTTCCAACATGCCTTCCTCACTAAGCTTAATCATTTCTAGCTTTTGATTTAATGTGAGAGATGTGCGACTCTTCCTTTCACTTGAATACGTAGGGGCCATTATAGGGTTATTAACTGGCCTAATTTCAATATTATTGTGTCTTACGGGATAGGGAGGCCTGAAAAGAGAGAGACAGGAGAATGGCAGGTCTGTAGAGCAGTCAGAACACAGACATTTATCAATTAAGTTCACCGTCTTATATGGGTACAGTTTGTGGTGCTCCAAAACAATTACAATAGTAACATCGAAGAAGACTGATCACCGATCACCATAAAAATTTTAATAATAAAGGAAAAGCTTGAGAGGTTGCAAGAATTACCAAAATGTGACACAGAGACAAAAAGTGAACAAATGCTGTTGAAAAAATGGCACCAGTTGACTTGCTTAATGCAGAGTTGCCATAAACCTTTAATTTGTAAAAAAAAAAAAAAAAAAAAAGCAACATTTTTGTGAAGCACAATAAAGCAAAGCACAATAAAATGAGGTATGCTGGTGTTGGTTTTATTGTAATTTTTTTAATCACAAATTTTGAGGAAATTATGGTACGTAAAGAGGAGAAGTGATATGCCAAGGTCACAAAGCCAGTAAGTGGAAAAGCGAGGATTTATACCCCAGGTAGTCTGACTGCAGAGTCCTTAACCTCTACACTATATTGGCCCTACCTCAAACGAAGTAAATCTTGTGAAGTCAGAAACCGTGTCTGTCTGTATTCCTAGGACCCAGTACAATGCCTTGCACATAATAGATGTTCAATATATATTCTTTATACTAATAAAGGGATAAATAAATGAGTAAACATGGTTCGTACTGCATATCCAGTGTGGCTGTATGGACTGAACTGTCCCATTACGGGCTAGCTACTTAGTAATCGTGAAATTTCTTTTTTTTTTTTAAAGGTTTTATTTATTTATTTGACACACAGAGAGAGATCACAAGTAGGCAGAGAGGCAGGCAGAGAGAGAGGGGGAAGCAGGCTCCCCGCTGAGCAGAGAGCCCAATGCGGGGCTCGATCCGAGGACCCTGAGATCACGACCTGAGCCGAAGGCAGAGGCTTTAATCCACTGAGCCACCCTGTTGCCCCTAATCGTGAAATTTCTTGAAAATAGGACTTTTTGTTTTTTGCAATGCCAAGCACCTTGGCAGTTTGAGTTGTGACTTAATACCCAACATCAGCTTTGCCCTGCAGCTTTCAGGATCTGGCTAAAGTGGATCTCCTGGTTCTGACTCTTAGCTCTGAATTGTAGCTGCCACCTGCTGACTCGTGACTGTTTGGGCCCAGAGGCAACAGGACCCTGGGTGGAGAAAGTCTCAGTTATGATTTAAAAATATGGATCTGTAACACAAAGGCAACAAGAGGCAGCTGGAAACTATCCTTATCCTGCATATTCTCTGGGGGCCTGCCTGATCATGTGATTGCAGAGCATGCAGATTCTTAGCCGAATGAAAGATGCAACATGCTTATAACATAAAAGCATCTGAGAGGCAATGGGAAGCCATCTGTCTCTTAGCTCTGAGACCAAACTCAGGGCTAGTATTAGGCCTCTTGTGTGTTACAGCTCCATTTTATTCTTAATTCAAACCAGATTCCTATTAAAACAGACTCCTTAAAAAGCCTAACAGCCTAAGTGGGTAATCACTCTCTAAAAATGCAATCTCTCTGCTTTCACTCTGGGGCCCTTGTGTGACATTATGCAATTTTTAAAGTTTTAAGAGAATAAATTTTCACTTAAAAGATGGCAGAGACCTCTGTCTGTCTTATGCCTCAGAATACATAGCTACATCCACAGTTTAATCATTGGAATTCTCAGATTGATAATGTAACTCGATAGAACTAATGTATTGTTCACTGTCGAATATGATTATACCTACTCAGAACCCCTGGTCTGAGCACTTTGCTTGAAGTGATAGGCCTCTTCGGTAAAAAGTAATTAGCAAAAGACTAATTTAATAATGTGACTGGCTTTGTTAATTTCTTACTACACTGGACAAACTACTTTTTTTTAATTGTTTGCCCCAACCAGTTGTTTTGGCATTCTGTATTGATTTATGTCTTCAATAAAACCCGTCTACGAGTTGGTCAAGCCAGTGCAAACAGTTGAATAACTACAGGGCATGAACCTGTGCAAACTGTTGTCCTCTCTTGACCAGAAATAGAAGGATCTGGCCATTCAATCATGATAAAAAAGATAATGAGAGTGTAAATTGTTAACAGAAATGTTGTCGACACATACCAGTTCCATCACTAAGATGTGACTATTTATCAAGCGTGTAGTCACCTAAGAAATCAATGATGTAGGAGGCAAATTGGTAATAATACTCTCATCTTTTTCTAAATTAGAAAACTTCAACTAGGTTTGGGCATGATTAGTAAATGCTCCTTCCGCTCTGAATACACCCTCTAATTTGCATCCATCACCACGTATTTCCTAAGACAAGAGCTGGTAATCTTTTGGTTTCATGAAATATTCTCATTCATAATTGTCAACTGAATAGAGCTGGATCTGTTCTCTTTTCTCTGGATTTCTTTTACCAGAACATGATTATTCTGCTTCCTTAGGTATATAACTAAGAAATGGATAAATCAAAGAGATAGAAGAATTATCTTTGATTGAAGGAGGTGGAGGTGCTATAAATACATGTCTAGACACCCCTTTTTTTTTAACTTCCATCTCTACATCATTAATACATTCATTAACGAGGGCCCTGTTCACATATTTCTTATCAACTCTAATCATTTGTGTGTTTGAATCAAGGTCTCCTGCCTTCATTAGTGTCATTAATGCCTGTCAGCAGATGATAATGTAGGAGAATCTCACTAATTGAGATGCATTCCCAGAGAGGAGACCAAAACTCAGTCAGTATTCTTGTATGGCAGAAGCTATAACAAATGACCATGCTTCCCAGGAGAAGTGTAAACAGGTCGCTAATTAATGCATTTACCATTAGCCTCTGTTTAGTCTTCAGTCATACCATATTCATTCATTATGTTGGGACACTGAGTACAGTGTTGTTATGGAAATGAGGTATTTGCACAGTCTCCTTAGATCCACATGACAGATTGAGTTATCTACCTATTTTTCTCTAAGCACTTTCCCAGATATCAGAGAGTTTATAAATGACCTTGGAGAAGTTCCTACTTTATTACTAGCCTTCTGATGTAAATTGGGTAATGGGCTGGCACTTTACTTAGACACATGCAATGACAGCCCTCGGTGTGTGTGTGGGGGGGGGTTAAGTTGGGGCACATTGAGGAGGAAAGGGGAAAGTAAATTCTAACTTTTAGGAGATGTGATATAATGACAGAGAATTTAAATCAAAATTAGAAGTAGAATGGTACAATGAGAGGTTCGTTGCTGCTGAAAGACTGAAACATAGACATTGATGGTCAGTTTTCTTCCCTCATATCCACAACAGTTCTCAAAGAAAGATATAAGTAGGATAAACTTTTCTTTCTTCCAGCTGGAAATTCTAAGTCCCCCAAATTCTTAGATGAAAGCTTCAAATAAGGAATGGGAGCATCAAGGAAACCTAATCATGCCTTCTTTGTTGACTACATATATTATATATTGACCATAAATAGTAGTTCTTAACATAGCTCATCCATTCACTTACTTAACAACATTTATTGAGTAACATTTTGAGCCAGGTGCTCTGCTATATGTTTGGGATACAGAGATGAAAAAAATATATCCCTCCCTTCAAACTCAGGAGGCAAATTGATGAGACACTGTGGTTATTATAAGGATCATGAGTGATATGATGATTTTATGTCCAGAAGGCTTTGGGAGCATAAAGAAGGGATTTGTCCTGGAAAGCTTAGGGAAGATTTCTCAGAAGAGGTAACATTCGAGCTGAGTCTTAAAGGGTAAGTAGGAATTTTTAAAACAGGAAGGGAGGAGACATATATGTCAGGTGGAGGGAATAGGATGTACAAATGTAAAAAGACATTAACCAGTGTGCTGGTGGTTTTGGAATGGTAAGAAGTTCAAGGTGACTGGAGCATTGTCTACATACAGGATAGGCTATCAGGAAGAGTGATGGGAGATCACTAATGTATAAGAAGTAGATGAGGGCCAGTCTTATATGTCATTCTAAAAGGTAGGCAGGGAATAAAGAGTCAATGGAAGCATGACGCAGCTAGGTTGGTCTTTAGAGATTACTTTAGTAGCAGTTGGGAGATCCTGGGAGAAAGGAAAATGGTCAGGAGCTTGGTGAAGTAGTCTGAGCAAGTGAAAAGGAGGGTCTGAATTAAAACGGGAATATTAAAAGAGGGAAAGGAGGTTTTGAATTTAAGGGATATTTGAGAAATCCAATTAATAGGACTAGTGATATGTAAATGTTAGGAAAGTGAGAATTAAGAGTCAAGAAGTCCTTACGGTTCCCTTAATTTCCAAGATCCTTGAAAGCTATGTTACTATGATATATACTTATTATGTGCAGGTGGAGAAACTAAGGCATGGGGATTACATAATTTGTCAAAATCAAGTCAGGATTAATAACTCTCGGGATTTTAGGGCATTTCATAGACTTCTTTCCTTGAAGAGCTGCCTTTTCCAGAGTTATGAAGGAAACTTCTTTTTCTTGAGGTTTTGGACCTAAACCTCTACTTGTAAATGTGAATTGGGAAATACTTATCTTATTTTGTCTTTCCTGTTATTCTTTTCATTCAAGAATAAGGCGATTTTTTCATGTGTTTTCTTTTTAGCCACATCTGCATGATGACCAAACATGCAATTAAATAGTAATAGATTCAGCCAATGAAGTGGAAAGAAGACTGGAAGGGAGTCAGGCACATAAAGTCTAAGCCTAGTTCTTTCACTCTGTCGCTGTTTGACTTTAGGCAGGTTGTTTAACCAAGCTCTAATATAATAATCAAGTCTTAATATTTGGTTTATTTTGTGTATATAATTAATTCCGTGATCTGTGTAATGTTAAATAACTTGCTAGACAAATAGTCACCCACCAAGTCACCATCCAAGAAAACAGCCCTGTTGTTTTACTGAAATGACCCAAATGTTCAGTGATTTGGATGTTGGTAGTTCCCTCCTTCTTTTCCATTCTTAATCCTAATTTCTATCTCTAGATTCAACCTGCTGCCTTTTTGGTACTGGCTAACTATTGAACAGTTGAAGGCTATTAAGAGACCTATGGATTGGCCTCAATCCTTGTGTTCCCTCCAATCAGGTGTTCCAGCCAGTAGAAGGGTAAAGAAAACTGAAATAGCGTGAGCTATCTACTGGCTACTTGGAACGAAGACTTGGTGCCACTTTTCCAGTGCTAGACAACTTTATTCCTGTGTATCCAGGACAAAATAGTGCCAAACCTTAATTATCAAGGTGCTTTTGAGAAAAATGCTTCATTCTGGGGGTCTTGGTTTATCTAGTGGTAGGAAAAAAGATAGATACAAGTGTATTATTATGCTGGGGATATTATGATATTGGAAGAGATTATATGGATGAAGGAATTTGGGAAGGAAGAGTCTTAAACAGGGATGGTAGATGGGTTTCAATTCATGTGAGCCCTGGTTGCCTGGGATCACTTGGAAAGAATAATTACTATGGGTATAGGATCACATGTGGCTGAGCACAGCTCCTGTGCCAAGAGTAGGACAGATAAGTTATTGAAAGTGAGTGAGTAAGCTTTAGGAGGTCTTTGAAGCAAAAGAGAAAGGGTACTTAGCTCGCATGGTGCCTACAAGGCGTGAGGGTCAGTCTATACAAGAAGTACACTTTTGGGACAGTGAGAAATTCTCTTTTAAGCTTTTATTGAAGTATAATATGTACACAGAGGAGTGTACATGTCATAAATATGCAGCTTGATAAAATCTCGAGCTGAAAACCAACAATAAGGGTTATTGTTTTGGATTCATAGTCAAGGTACCAAGTATTTGGGGGCCATGCTGAGTTAGGTGACTTAATGAGTGACTGTGGAGCACTGTGGCTGGCCTTTTAGTGTTGGGGTCTTGTATAGTTGAAACTAAAGTGGGATTTGTTGTCAGGAAACCAGCGTTCACATTCTGGATTCACTACAGTGTTGCTGTGTGACCTTGGGAAAATCTTTTCACTTCTCACTAAGACACTTCTCAGAGTCCTAATGTCCTGATCTGTAAAACGTACTCAGTGACAATTCCTATATTATCTAGAGGGTCAAATGTAGTTACAGTTGTGAAAATATCTTTGAAAAATTTGAAGTGTCACTTTCCCAGTGCCTAGCACAGTACCTGCTACATGGTAAGTTTTTGAATTGGTAGCACATAATAACTCTCAGAAATGTTTGCCTAATAATATGAAAGGTAATTTGACCTAAATGCACACTCAAGGCTGCCTTTAAGACAATTTCCCTCAAGAACCTTAAGGTCAGTTCAATCACCTTGAATATTTCAGCTTTAGATTCCTCTTTGCTTACAGAAAAGGAAGTTTGCCCAATGGGAATATGAATAAAAATACAACAGGGCAGGATGATAGAATCCCATGGTGTCATGGTAGGACTATGATGTGAGATGGTTGGACATGTTTTTCTTTTTACCTATAGTATTCCCCTGTGGCTTCCAATGCTTATCTATAATACCTTGTAGTATAAAGTTTAGATACTTTCTAGACCTAGCTGTCTCCATAGAGACAAGGGTAGATTTGTGAGTGTGCTAGTTATTCCAAGTGACTAACTGTAGTGGTTTATCGAACCTTTTCTCTCTCTCTCTCTTTTTTCCTTGCACTTCAGAAGTCTTGAAAAAAAAACCTACCATACTGCATGACTTGTACAGAATTCACTTTGTAAAATATCTTCCTTCCTGAATTTAGTTTATTTTGCCTTGGGGAGAGTACAGTTTGTTTATAGGAATTGCTGCTTCTTGCCTACATACGCCCTTGGTAAAATGAAACATTAGCATATAGGAGAATTTCCAAGCCTCACTGCCCAGCTCCTCCAAGCTCCTCCGAGAAGATGTTCAGTGGAACAAAGGCAGATGAGAAATGTGCTTGACTAAGAATTGCCACGGGATGCAAGACACTCCAGAGCCTGAAAAGTCTTTCCCTCATTAGAGTAAGCAGTGGACCAAAGCCATGGTCCCCCTTGGGTTCTCTATCTAGCTGAGCTTGTTCTGGCCAGGAGAAAGTGGCCTACTTATGATGGTGGTCGATAGAACCGAAGCAAGAGGGAGAATGTAGGACAGTTTCTCTCCACAACAAATCCTTCTGAAAGTGGGCAGCTAACAGCAGGTGAAGCCATCAAAAAACAGGCTTTAGCTTTCAAAGTTAGCCCTTCATCTCCTGGCCCTGTATCTTCTCTTTCCCTTACCTCAGGTTTCCCTTGATATTTTCACTAGAAGCGGAACAAGTTATGGCTCTCTCTGTAGGATCCCAATTACCCTTGCCTTGAGCTTGAATACAGGTAGGCTGAGTTTGGGAGAGTGAAGTTCAAGGGTCTTGGAGCTTTGAAAAAAATTTTTAATGGAGTTAAAGGTCTAATATTAATCCCAGTAATTTTAAATTTATAATAACTTAGAAGGCTGACTTGGAAGTTACCTTTGTTTGGCAATGCATTCAAAAAGAACTTTATAATGGAAACTGTCAAACATACACAAATATAGTGAGAATAGTATAATGAACCTCTACTTACTCTTCACCCAACTTGAACATTTATTACCATTTTGCCAATAGTAGCAAAGCTTTTCTTTATGCAAAATTTCATCTTGGTTTTCTTTCTTTCTTTTTAAAATTTTAAGTAATCTCTACACCCAAAGTGGGGATTGACTCACAACCCCGAGTTCAAGAGTTGCAAGCTCCACTGACTGAGACAGCCAGGCGCCCCTCATCTTGGTTTTTCTGTAGGCCTGTTTACTGCCCTTAAGACTTTAAATGGTTTTAAGAAATTGTAAATACTTTAGAAGCTCCCCTTTACACAGCAGTAATCGATCTATCAAGTACAAATAATTCCTAGCTCTTCATTCAATAGGTCTCTCAGGGTCGTTCTGAGACAACACTTCCTTAAGGCATTTTGAGTCCAGCTTGAGTTGTTTTTCTTTGAGAGTGATAAACCTGTTGTTTTTTTTAGGAATTATCCTATGATTTGGATTTTTCCCTGGTTTACACTCACTTTATCCTTTACCATCTTTCCGAGGTAATATCAATTACCAAAGAGGGCTGATAAATTGAAGAAAGATGGTGTTTGCAGCCCTGAGTTCTGTGTAACAGCTGAGCTCTTCCTGTGGAGACACAATCACTTAACGCCGGTATTTGAGGCTGGATCCCAGGAAGCCATTGGCTTGTTTGTCCAGGCAGAAACAGAGGAGTGTGAATGGGGCCTAAATGAGATAGTGATTGTCCATTAGCCCTCCAGGAAAGGATTGAGTCATACTGTCCAAAGGGCATTAAATCAATCTGGATTGCTGGAGTGGATGATTCACTTCCAAGCTGCTTGGATTAACAACATTATTATTTCTCTGCCATCGACCAGGCTTATTATGCCTTGTGTGAAGCAAGACTAATATGCTTGAAAGCACTTAAAAGTGCTTGAAGCTTTGCAAGCTTCTAAAAATTTATATACAACATGGTGTAAGTGCTTGGTATATCTGAGGCCCATCTCTGGGTGCTTCAGAGCTATTAGCTCCTTTTTTTTTTTAAGATTTTATTTATTTATTTGACAGCGAGAAAGAGATCACAAGTAGGCAGAGAGGCAGGCAGAGAGAGGGGGAAGCAGGCTCCCCGCTGAGCAGAGAGCCCGATGCGGGACTCGATCCCAGGACCCTGAGATCATAACCTGAGCTGAAGGCAGAGGCTTTAACCTGCTGAGCCACCCAGGCGCCCCAAGAGCTATTAGCTTCTGGACTGTAGAGGAGAAAATGTGACCTCCCATTTTTGCTTCATTAGTATAGTGGCATAAATAAACTAGGAAAACAAAGCATTTTATCAACTGATTTGACTTTTCCAGAATTCCACTCATTCTAGCCATCCATAGGCTACTATATCATGTTTCTAATAGAGTCAGCTTTCTTAAGCCTGCATAAAGGATGAGAGATCTGTGGTGTTCTTCCATCTCTCTCGAATCAAGAACTTTGGGTTAATCATAATACTTGACTGTGAAACCCATCTACAAATCTCAGGGGGAAAGTCTGCTTCCCACGGGCCCTGGGTATGACAGGATATGTAATTAGAGTCTCTGGGGTCTGAGGTAGTGTGGCTGCAAATCAGTTAAGCTCAGCACTTTCAAAACCATTTTCTCTCGTGGAGGTGAAAAAGAATCCTAAGTGCAATGTGAGTTTGAAGGAGAAAAAGCATCTGTGTAAATTGGGTCTTGCAGGGGCTTATAAGACCTTTATTTTGTGGAGATAAATTATTCTCTCATTGTTCCCTATCCTCTCATCTTTTTCCTCGTTTGATAGTGGCTGAATCTGGAAGCAGGACAGGGGTATCAATAAGAGACATGCAATTGCCTTCTGTTTGAATGCGCAAGTCTTGAGATAAGAGCAATGCTCAATTGGACTGCTTGCAAGGTTTTTTTTTGTATTTGGGTATTTTTTTTTTTTCTTTGAAAGAGTTTGGTTAGCAATGACTTGGTTTCAAAGCCATGGTTTACAGCATCTGTCTGTTCAGATTGCTTGATGGGCTCCATCATTTCGATGTGGCAATTGTTCCCTGTCTTTAAATATTTACACTTTTTATTTCAGGGACTGGAAAGGGAGAGGGAAGAAATACTGGGATGTGATGGTCCTGTGCTTTCATTTTTTAGGTCTCAGATTCTCTTCTAGGTTTTTCTCTCCATTTTCTGCCAACCTCCAAAGGGCAGGTGGGGCCTATGGGAGGAAGATCAGGCCATGCCTTGTCCCTGCACTTGTTTGTTTGTTGTTTGTTGCCCATAGGGTGCCTTCTACTTCTCCCCCAGTGCTGTCCAGGAAATCGACATTTCCCCATCCATCCTGTTGTGTTACACAGCCCCTCTGAAGTGAGAAAGACTAGGAGTTGTACTTGTTCATTTATATTCTGGAAGGACTTCAGTGCATCAGTGTACTTTGGCTGGGGTGATCTATTGGTGGTTTGTGGAGGAAAACCCTAAAGGAAGGGATGCTTCTATTAACTTCAGGACCTCTCTCATTCCTTACATGTCAGGCTTTGGTATAAGTAAATTGACTTGCTCCCAAAGGAAACAATCCAATGCTGTTGTTTTGTTTTTCCTCCAAGCTAGAGGTATGGATGGTTGTTTATGTTGAGGGTGGGAGACAAAAGAAGAATGTAACGAAATCTTTGAAGAACCTTTAATGAAATGAAACCCATTTATTTTCCAGGGTTTTATTAGCGGGAAGATTTCCATGTGGGTGGACCAGCCGGATGTAAGAGCCCTCTATTTTCTTTCTCTTAGATCTCTTACTCTCTTAGGTGACCTTCTACTCCTACATTTGCTTGAATCTTATGTTTTCAAAAGTGTTGAGGAGCCTGGTTTGAAATTCTAATTCTCTTATTAACTACCTATTGGGCCTTGGGCAATTCCCTTTTCCTCAATCTGCTCATCTGTAAAATGAAGGGGTTGACATAGATTATAGGCCTCTAAGATTCCTTCAAGTTTTCTGGTTCTAAATTCATGAGTCCTCTTCCTTTTTTTTCTTAAGTTTATTTATTTATTTATTTAGCAATCTCTACCCCCAATGTGGGTCTTGAACTCTTGACCCTGAGATCAAGGGTTGCATGCTTTTCCGACTGAGCCAGCCGGGTGCCTGTAAATTTGTGAGTCTTCTGATCATGTATGGTATAGGGTGTCATTGAGTCCCACAGAGACTGGCCCAACCAGTATTCTGTATCATTAACATAACTATGAGTACTTTTTTTTAAAGATTTTATTTATTTGAGATAGAAAGAGTGATAGAGAGAGCACAAGCAGGGGGCCAAGGGAGAGGGAAAAGCAGATTCTCCGCTGAGCAGGGAGCCTGACGTGGGGCTTGATCCCAGGACCCTGAGATCATGACCTGCACTGAAGGCAGACACTTAATGACTGAGCCACCCAGGCTCCCCACCATGAGAACTTTTGAGTTTTCTTTTTCTATTTCTGGGCTGTAAGATATAATAAGCAGAACTAATTCTTTCAGGCCTAACTATAAACTTAGTTTCTTAAATGAAGAACAAATAACCAAGTTTTGGAGGAAAAGGGAAAAAGCATTTGGGGCCTAATGGTGTAAATCAGATTTCTTGAGGAATGGCGTTTCAAGGGGAACGTCTAAGCTCGGCACTGTGGGGATGAGCAGGAGTTCAGAAATCACTGTGCTTTCCTTCTGGGACTGAGTAGCTTCAGCTCCAGGAAGTCCTAGAATGAGGGAGTCCTCATTCTGGGCACATTGGGGACATGGGAGACCATTTGCTCTAGTTGTGGAGCTGGGTTAGGAGAGACGGGCTTGGAAACACTGAATTAGTGGGGCTTTCTTTGTGGCTCCCACAGCACGTATTCTGTTCAGCACTTTTCCCACTGCCTTGGGGTTACTGGGTAGATATGTCTCCCTTGTGTTCTCCATGAATTCCTAGAGTTCCTAGAACAGGAGCAAATATCTCAGGCATCTCTGCAACTCTAGCATCTAACACAGGACCAGGCACACAGTGGGTATTCGATGAATCTCTTCTGAAAAATCTACTCTGATTTCCCAAACTAGAGTCACACAGCTCCCACAGTACCTTCTTTTCATCTATCAGAATACTGATTACACTGTATTCTAGGTGCCAACTGGTTTGTATCCACTAACTTGCAGGTAGGATCGTATATGTCTACCACAGTGCTATGCACAGAGGAGGTACTAAATTAAATAAATATTTGTTTGATGGATGTGTAGATGATTTTATTGTTGAAAAGACCCAAATATTATGTGGTAATGCCTCCTTCCTGCTCCTTGGGGCTCCCAGAAAGGTATGTCTCCCAGCATTTTGCTAAATATTTTATTTTTGTCATTCGTTTAATCCCTGTTATTTGAGAACCTACCATATGTCTACAGTGTACCAGGGGCAGTCCCTATACAGAGATGAATCAGACAGCTCCAGTCTTGTCAAGAAAGCTTTTATAGGTGAGGAAACTTCAGAATTAAAACAATGTTGGGGCAGCTAGGTGGCTCAGTCAGTTGACTGAGCATCACTCAGTGAGCGTCTCTTGGTTTCAACCCAGGTCTTGATTTCAGGGTTGTGGGTTCAGGCCCTATGCTGGAGCCTATTTAGGGACAAAAAACCCAAACCAATGTCACTATAAAATGAGGTAAAAAAATCTTAACCCAAATATGGGAACTTTAATCTTAAATCAGGTGGTCTAGGGCCCCGTACACAAGATTTCCCTCTTCTCCATTCTTTCCTCCCTATATTCCATTCTTGGCTGTTTTTGCATATCTGCCTATCTCTTGTGTGTTTTCAGGCTTTGGCGTGGAAGCCATAGCGTTGCAGCCTCTCGCTACTTTAGCTCTCGTTGAGGACTGCTCACTTATAACGCTACCAAACTAAATTCATGCTTAACGGTGGTAGTGGAGAATTGCTAGTAATGTCTTACTCTTTCATTTTATGACTTGATTAGCCACCAAAGCTGATTATATAAGTTTTTTTTTTGCTTACAAGAATGATGTTTATTTCAGTCCTAGAGTCTTTTGGGAATTTATTTCCCACAGTTAAAGTGTAGCATTTGCTTTGGTAGATATATCAGTTATGCTTTGTTGTTGTTGTTTTCCATCTTGTGAGACTAATAATTATCCTATATCCTAATGTTTAATGGGCAAAACTCAATCACACGAATACAACTCTCTATAGGGGATACTGTTAAATACTGTCTACATGTGGCCAGAAGGAAGGGAAACATGTTTTCTTGAACACATGATGTCTATAAAATGTACCTCTAGGGAGACCACTAGAAAGCTACACCATTCCTTCCATACCTCTCTCCCTTCTGCTGGTGCAACAGAGCCTCTGGGGGACAGATTCGTTGTTTTCTACTCCTATTGTCTTTTCAGATGTTCCCTTAGCTCTCAGGTGGAAGGAGCTAGACCCTAACCTGATTGATTATAAAGGATTATTGATCCAGAGGTCCAGAATCATTCCCTGAATGCCATTTGAAAGAATGATAAATCTCTGGGGTGCCTGGGTGGCTCAGTGGGTTAAGCCTCTGCCTTCGGCTCAGGTCATGATCTCAGGGTCCTGGGATCGAGCCCCACATCGGGCTCTCTGCTCAGCGGGGAGCCTGCTTCCCCCTCTCTCTCTGCCTGCCTCTCTGCCTACTTGCAATCTCTCTTTCTCTGTCAAATAAATAAATAAAATCTTTAAAAAAAAAAAAGAATGATATATCTCTAAAGAACATGACATCATCTGCAGTTTTCCCTTTCCCTTTTCTTCACAGATTTGCCTAGCAGTGAGGAAACTGGGATTGCATTCTGGTTTGTGCTAAAGGTAGACACCTAGTTGGGTTCTGAAGTATCAGCAGGCTGGGGCCAGTGCCTATATGCGACATTATCAGAATTAGAACTGAGCAAATATTTACCAAGCCATGTGCCAAGTACTTGCTAGAAGCTGGGGTTTAGAGATAAATAAGATGGTCAAAACCGGCAATGAGATACCCTTTTTTTCTCTGGTAATATTGGGAACATTTAAAAGTCTCACAACAGCAAGTCTTAGTAAGGATGCAGGAAAGTGACAACTCTTGAATAATGTGGATGGGCATAATAATTGGGTTAGCTACATTGGAGAACACTTTGTCAGTGTCCATGAAGCTAAAATTCACATATTCTATAATCCAACAGTCCTACTTCTAGGTCTCTTTATTAAAGTAACATTTACACACATACATCAAGAGATATTTAATAAAGCACATTTGGTAACTTTTTTTTGTAATAACAAGATCTTGGAAACAACCTAAATGCCCATCAACAGGGGACTGGTTAAATAAAATGAGGTAAATCCATATAATGGATTATTATACTACAATTAACCAGAATTAGCCAGATATATGTATCAACATGGATATATTTCCTTTTTTTTAAAAGATTTTTTTTATTGGGTGCCTGCGTGGCTCAGTTGTTAAGTGTCTGCCTTTGGCTCAGGTCATGATCCCAAGGTCCTGGGATCGAGGCCCACATCAGGCTCCCTGCTTGGCGGGAAGCCTGCTTCTGCCTCTCCCATTCTCCCTGCTTGTATTCCCTCTCTCTCTGTCAAATAAATAAATAAATAAAATCTTTTTTTTTTTTTTAAGATTTTATTTATTTATTTGACAGAGAGAAAGGGATCACAAGTAGGCAGAGAGGCAGGCAGAGAGAGAGGGGGAAGCGGGCTCCCTGCTGAGCAGAGAGCCCGATGCGGGGCTTGATCCCAGGACCCTGAGATCATGACCTGAGCCAAAGGCAGAGGCTTAACCCACTGAGCCACCCAGGTGCCCCAACATGGATATATTTTAAAAATATTTTTGAGTGAAAGAAGTAAGTGGCAGAATGATACACATAGCCATGTGACATTTGGGAAATGATGTGTAAGCCAATACTATATGTTTTCTATGAATATAGGTAAGTCAGTAAATATATTAAAAAGACCAGAAGGATACATATCAAACTCATATTAGTGTTTGATTATCTTTGGAAAGGCAGGGAAGAAAAATAGCAAGGGGGTGGAGGTCAAGGGGACATTTGGTTTTACCTATAATATTCTATTCCGAAACAATGAACGGTGTTTTATAAATTATTTTTAAAGAAAATAAATAGAAAAAGACTAGAAACAAAGGTGCCAAAATGTCAATAATTGTTACTTGTGGATGTTAGAAATGTGGGTGATTGTTGTATTATTCTTTATACTTTCTGTATGTTTTTAAATTAATAACGACAACTGAAGAAACAACCACAAAATCCCATTGTCTATAACTTCAAAGAACTTGCTCTCAAATGAAGGAAGAAAGATAGGTAAACAAACACATAAATAGGTAAGAAGTTCAGGGTGCTGAGAGAGCAAGGAGGAGAGGCTCCTAACTTAGACTTAGGGGTCCAGTAAAAACTTTCCCAGAGAAGATGTCAATGATTAAGGCCTTGAAGATCAACTATGAGCTTTCTAAGTCCAGGAACTGCATTCTATGGTGTTCCAGGCCAAGGAAAGAGCAAAAACAATGGAGTAGAGATAAAAAATGGCATTGGTGTATTGGTGGGTGAAGAAACTCCAATTGGTTTGGTTTGTCTTGAGTACAAATTGTCAGGTGTCATGGGAGGAGTGACAGGAGATGAGGTAAGGTAGGTATTCATGAAGATCGGAAGGGCTTCAGTAAGGAGCTTGGACTTTTTCTTATTATAATTACTAAAATTTATCGAAAGGTTTATCATGTGCTAGGCATTGTGTGAGGCTTTGTACATATACATCTTTTAATTTTTTCTGCCGTCTATAAGAGGTAGGTACTATTAGTATCTCTATTTAGAGAAAGGAAACAGAGACTTATTAAGGGGATCAGGTCCGTATCTGGGCCGCAAAATGCCTTTTTGACTGATTGATTGAGATCTAGTTATGGAGATGAATTTGCACTAAGCTAGATCTTAAATGTTAGTGAGTGTCAAAATCATAAGGGGGGGGAGCTTAATGACATGCAGTTCCTTGGCTTCAACCTATAGGTTTTGATTTAGCAGATCTGGGGTAGAAACTAGGACTCTGTAGGTTTAATATTCATCTCTAAGTGATTCTGATATAGGTGGTCCTGGGATCACACTTTCAACAATCCTCACACTACTGATTTTCTTCCTTGAGAATGTTGGACCACTGGTATCCATTTTAAGCATAGCTTCCCAGGGCAGGGCAATGCTCTAACTACTTATTACAAGAATTAGCCCTATTACCTTAGGACTCTGTTTCACTTAGATAACAAGTCACTGACATAAATAACAAAAGCCCACCTTCAAAAACCGTAAAGTGAATTAGGAGCCTTTAGTTTCTCACCTGAGGTCTTCCAGCTCTTGGAATTCATCAGACCCAAGGCTGAGCACTTAATGTATGCTTAAGTAAACACTGCTCAGTGGTCAGTTGATTAGGCTCAGCATGACCATAATGAAGAGTGATAAATCGTAGGTAAGTCATCAGTTTTGTATTTTACAAGTAAATACATCATGCATATAGGTTACATGGAAACCAACTGGATCTGTGGACAATAGATTTTACAAATGGAATACAGAAGACACAGTCTAACATTACTACTCACACATCACAAAAGCAGAGGCCTAAACACTGTCCTATAGCCTTGATTCAGAGAGATCCCATATTCATATTCCTGCCATGGTATAAACTCTCCTTTACCTAATTCTATACTCTGGGCACCTACAGTTTCTTCTGGATCTTCTGAGAGAGTGTTTATTTCAGTTTCCTGCGTCACTGGAAGCTATAGGTAGAGGCAGAGAATTCATATTCAAAGCTCTTCATTTCTTTCTCCCTTAAATTTAGATGGATTGTTAGGAGATTAATGAAGCCCTTTGAAGTTGGAAATGAAAGTCCTGCTGAATCACAGCAGCCTGGTCTTTTGGTTCCCATAATGGTCCTGTATTCTTGCCTCTTTCTTTTGAAGTGATAACAATTTGAGGAATTGGTAGAGGCTGTCCTATTTTACAGTGATATACCTTAATCCCTTTGCTCTTTTAGGGCCACACTCAAGATTATGTTAATAAATTATGGTTTTGATAAAAGGAAATAGTCATATCTTAGCTCAAATGCTTTGGTCTAGAATGTGGATAAAGGCTAAAACATAACACATGCATTGTTATTTATGTATTCCTTTACCTCTGTACTCAGCATCAAAAATTCTGATTGAATAGTGTTTCCCCCTGACAATCCTTTTAATAGTTTTTGTCAAAACAATATCTTCCTCCTGCTACCATAATTATATCTCTTCACACTTTCCGGTCTTTTGTAAGTTCTATGTCCTTTTCAGACCAAGTTGTATTCAGAAGCCGTGCTGATATAATATCAATGTGACTTGAAGTGAAAGATATTAGTTAAAGAAACTCATGTTGTTTTGTGTGTTTTCCCTCCCCTGTGGAGTGAACTTCTTTCTTTTTTCTTTCTTTCTAGAACAGATTTGCTTTGTTGTAGATACTCTGTGTACATTAGGGAAAAACCATTAGTATTGGCATTAAAAAGGATGGAGACATTCATAGGGTGACTGAATAGATTAAAAAAAAAGTCCCATCTATATGCTGCCTATAAAAGAGTCACTTTAGACCAAAAGACACATACTCTAAACAAAATAAATCTCAATAAATTTAAGAAGATTGAAATCATATCAAGCTGCTTTTCTGACCACAGCAGTATGAACTAGAAATCAATTAGAAAAACACTGGGAAAAACACAAATACATGGAGTCTAAACAACCTGCTACTAAACAACCAATGGCTTAACAAAGAAATCAAAGAGGAAATCAGACCATATATTGAGACAAATGAAAATAAAAACACAATGGACCAAATTCTTTGGGATGCAGCAAAAGCAGTTCTAAGAGGGAAGTTCATAGCAATACAGGCCTACCTCGAGAAATGAGAAAAATCTCAAACAACCAACCTAATATTACATTTCAGGGAGCTATAAAAAGAAGAACAAACAAAGATCAAATATAGAGGAAGGAAGGAAATAATAAAGATTAGAGTGGAAATAAATGAAATAGAGACTAATAAAACAATAGAAAAGACCAATGAAACCAAGAGGCAGTTCCTTGTAAAGATAAACAAAATTGATAAACCTTTAGATAAACCTGTCAAGGAAAAGAGAGAGCACTTAAATGAAGTCAGAAATGAAGAAGGAGAAATAACAACCAAGACCACAGAAATACAAATGATTATTAGAAAATATTATGAACAATTATATGCCAACAAATTCGACAACCTAGAAGAAATGGTTAAATTCCTAGAAACATACAATCTTTCAAAACTGAATCAGGAAGAAATAGAAAATTTGAACAGACTGATTACTAGTAATGAAATTGGTCAGTAATAAAAAAAAAAAAAACTCCCAACAAATGAAAGTCCAGGACCAGATGGCTTCACAGGTGAATTCTACCAAACATTTAAAGAAGAGCTAATACCTATTCTCAAACTATTCCAAAAAGTGGAAAAGAAAGGAAAACTTCCAAATTTATTCTACAAGGCCACTGTTATCCTGATATCAAAACAAGACAAAGACACTACAAAACAAACAAACAAACAAACTATAAGCCACTATCTCTGATGAACATAGATGCAAAAATCCTCAATAAAATATTATCAAACCAAATCCAACAATACATTAAAAAAATTATTCACCATGATCAAGTAGAATTTATTCCAGGGATGCAAGAGTGGTTCAATATTTGCAAATTAATCCGTGTGTTACTTCATGTTAAGAAGAGTAAGGATAAGAGATACATGGTCATCTCAATAGAAGCAGAAAAAGCGTTTGACAAAATATAACATCTGTTTATGATAAAAACACTCAACAAAGTGGGTTTAGAGGGAACATACCTCAAAATAATAAAGGCCATACATGAAAAGCCCACAGCTAACATCATGCTCAATGGCGAAAATATGAAAGCTTTTCTCTAAGATCAGAAGCAAGACAAGGATAGCCACTCTTAACATTTTTATTCAACATAGTTCTGGAAGTCCTAGGTGCAGCAGTCAGACAAGAAAAGGAAATAAAAGGTAAGGAAGAAGTAAAACTGTCACTATTTGCAGGTGACATGATACTATATATAGAAACCTCAGAAGACTCCACCCAAATCTATTAGAATTGATAAATGAATTCAGTAAAGTTGTGGGATACAAAATTAATATACAGAAATCAGTTGCATTTCTATACACTAATAATGAAAGAGAAATTAACGATCCTATCTACAATTGCACCAAAAAGAAAAAAATACCTAGGAATAAATTTAACCAAGGAAGTGAAAGACCTATACTGTGAAAACTATAAGACATTGATGAAAGAAATTAAAGATGACACAAACAAATGGAAAGATAATCCATGTTCTTGGATTGAAAGAATTAATATCACCAAAATGTCCATAGTACTTAAAGCAATCAACAGATTCAGTGCAATCCCTATCAAAATACCAATAATATTTTTCACAGAACTATGTCAAATAATCCTAAAATTTGTATGGAACCCCAAAAGAATTTTAATAGCCAAAAAAGCCAAAAAGGTCTTAAGAAAGACGAACAAAGCTGGAGGTATCACAACCCCAGATTTCAAGATATACTACAAAGCTATAGTAATCATAATAGTATAGTACTGGCACAAAAATAGACACATAGATCAATAGAATAGGAAAAAGAGATCAGAGATAAACCTACACCTATATAGTCAATTAATTTATAACAAAAGAGATAAGAATGTGCAATGGAGAAAAGACCGTCTTTTCAATAAAGAGTGCTGGGAAAATTGAACAATTAAATGCAAAAGAATGAAACTGGACTGCTTTCTTACACTATACATAAAAATAAATTCAAAATGGATTGAAGACCTAACTATGAGACATAAAATCATGAAACTCCTAAAAGAAAACATGCCATAATCTCTTGGACATTAGTCTTAGCAACATATTTATGTATATGTCTCCTCAGGCAAGGGAAACAAAATCAAAAATAAACTATTGGGACTACATCAAAGTAAAAAGCTTTTACACAGTGAAGGAAACCATCAACAAAACAAAAAGGCAACCTACTGAATGGGAGAAGATTTTGCAAATGACGTATCCAATAAGGGGTTAACATCTAAAATATGTAAAGAATTTATGTAACTCAACACTAAAAGACCCAGTCTGATTTAAAAATGGGCAGAGGACCTGAGTAGATATTTTTCTAAAGAAGACATACAGATGGGGCACCTGGGTGGCTCAGTGGTTAAGTGTCTGCCTTCGGCTCAGGTCATGATCCCAGGGTGCTGGGATCGAGCCCCGTATTGGGCTCCCTGCTGGGCGAGAAGGCTGCTTCTCCCTCTCCCACTCCCCCGCTTGTGTTTCCTCTCTCGTTGTGTCTCTCTCTGTCAAATAAATAAATAAAATCTTTAAAAGAAAGATATAAAAAAAAAAGAAGACATGCAGATAGCCAATAGACACATGAAAAGATGCTCTGGCCAATAGATACATGAAAAGATGCTCAACATCACTAATCATTAGAGAAATGTAAATCAAAACCACAATGAGATACCACCTTTTACCTATCAGAATGGTTAAAATCAACAACACAAGAAAGAACAAGTGTTGCTGGAGATGTGGAGAAAAAGGAACACATGTGCACTGTTGGTGGGAATGCAAATGGGTACAGCCACTGTAGAAAACAGTATGGAGGTTCCTCAAAAAATTAAAAATATAAATACCATATAATCCAGTAATTCTACTATTAGGTATTTACCCAAACAAAACAAAAACACTAATTTGAAATGATATATACACTCCCATGTTTATTGCAGCATTATTTCCAATAGCCAAGATATGGAAGCAACCCAAGTGTCCATTGATAGATGAATGGATAAAGAAGATGTGGTGTAAATATACAATGGAATATTACGCATCCATAAAAAAGAATGAAATCTGGGGGGCACCTGGGTGTATCAGTTGGTTAAGTGTCCAACTCTTGCTTTTGGCTCAGGTCATGATTTCTGTGTCATGAGATTGAGCCCTATGTCAGGCTCTGTGCTCAGCAGGGAGTCTGCTTGAGATTCTCCTCTCCTTCTTCCTCTGCCCCTCCCCCTGCTCACTCGCTCTTACACTCACTCTCTCTCTCAAAATAAATAAATAAATCATAAAAAAAAAAAAGAATGAGATCTTGCCATTTGTGACAACGTGAATGGACCTAGTGGCTTTTATGATAGGTGAAATAAGTCAGACAGAGAAAGACAAATGCCATATGATTTCACTTATATATGAAATCTAAAAGACAAAACAAATGAACAAACAAAAAGCAGACTTAAGTACAGAGAACAAACTGGTGATTAGCAGAAGGGAGCTGGGTGGGGCAATGGACAAAATAAATGGAGGAGATTAAGAGGTACAGACTTCCAGTTATAAAATAAATAAATCACAGGGATATAAAGTACACCATAGAGAATATAGTCAATAATATTGTATGGTGACAGATGGGTGACCATGCTTATCATGGTGAGCATAGAGTAAGATTTAGAATTGTCAAGTCACTGTGTTGTATACCTGAAACTAATATAACATTGTACGTACTTCAGTAATGAAAAAATGATGGAATCATTACAAGCTTCCTGTTAAAAATTAAATAAGTCCTGGGGATGTAATGTACAGCATGGTGACTATAGTTAATAATACCATATCACATGCTTGAAAGTTGCTAAGAGAGTAGATCTTAAAAGTCCTTATCGCGGGGTGCCTGGGTGGCTCAGTCCGTTAAACGTACAATGCTTGATTTTGGCTCAGGTCATGATCTTGATGAGGTCCCGGGATTAAGCCCTGCATCAGTCTCCACACTCAGCGTGGAGTCTGCTTGTCCCTCTTCCTCTGCTCTTCCCCTTGCTCATGCGTGCTTTCTCTCTCTCTCTCTCTCTCTCTCTCTCTCTCAAATAAATAAATAAATAATTTTTAAAAGTCCTTATCACAAGAAAAAGATTTTTTTTGTGATTGTGTTGTGGTGACAGATGCTAACTAGACTTGTTGTGGTGATCATTTTGAAATATTTACAAATATCAAATCATTATGTTGTACACCTGAAACTAATACAATGTTATATATCAATTATTCTATAATAAAAAAATGATGGAGTCATGAAGCTGATGGGACCTACAGATATCCTCTAACACAGCCTCTGCATTCAGTCAGGTAAATACTTAGCCTACTCAAATAAGTAGTTCTCTTGTATCTTCTTTCAAGTCTATTTTGATCATGGGGCACCTGGGTGCCTCAGTCAGTTAAGCATCTGCCTTCTTTGGCTCAGGTCATGTTCCCGGGGTCCTGGGAGCCAGGCCCGTATAGGACTCTCTGCTCAGTGGGGAGTCTGCTTCTCCCTCTCCCTCTGCCTGCCACTCTGCCTGCTTGTGCTCTCTCTGTCAAATGAATAAATAAAATCTTTATAAAAAAAGACTATTTTGTTAGAAGGGAGGGGGTGAAAGAATGTTGAGCCTGGCAGTGGGTATTAAGGAGGGCACCGATTGCATGGAGCACTGGGTGTTATACGCAAACAATGAATCATGGAACACTACATCAAAAACTCATGATGTACTGTATGGTGACTAACATAACGCAATAAAAAACAAAGACTATTTTGATCATTTAGTCATGTTTCATCTCTACAGTCAAGATGTTCTTCTTCATGTCCAACCATGAGTTTTCTTACAAGAAGAGTATTAATGGTGGCCTTTCCTTTTATTTTCATAGATAAAGGCATGTATGTGTATATTTTATGCCTTCACATTAAACTTTGCAATTGCTCTGAGCTACCAATGCACTGTGAGCTGTAGATACCTCCACAATCTCTCAAGTTTCTATTCTTTTGATTCCTGATCATCATCTTTTACTCCTATTTCCAGTCGTGTTCCTGCCCTTTTAACTTTTGAAGCATGTTTCAGACATGTATAAATCTTCAGACCAAAGATTGGGAGCCCTTCTTATGGCTTCTGGACTTGTATGGTATGGGTCATGAACATCATCATCAACATTTACTGAGCATTTATGTGTCAAGCACAGTTCCAGGACCTATATGTTTATTATCCCATTTACTCCTCACCAAAGCCATATCTTATAAGTTCTACTGTTACCCCATTTTATAGAAGGGGAAGTGGAGATTTAGAGAGGTCAAGGAGCTTGCTAAATTTCACACAGCCAGTAAGGGCTAGAACCAGAATTTGAACTTACATCTGATGCTTGAGTCTGTTTTTAGCCATTATGCTTTACTGTCTCTCTAGCAAGCCTTGGATAGAAGTTATAACTTATTTTTTTCCAAAGATAGAGACACACAGGAGACAGAATTAAACATGTCTTTCTATTAACCAAAATGGGAAAAAGGTGATCCAGAAGTTTTTTGTGAGGTTACATACATTGTCAGATGTTCTTTTGATTTCTCTTTGGAACCAAGTTTCATTGGGCCTGGGTGACGAGGACTTTTGTCCAAAAGCCCCACAAGATCCTATGTAATTTGCAACCATATATGAAAAACAGATGATGGTGCTTAAGCATGGTAACATAACTAAATAGGGTTCACATGAAATGTCCCAGTTGTCTCCTAAAGGGATTTTTAAGGTATGTCTGATAACTTTTCATAGATATGGCTCAAAAGACTACTTTTGTGTTAAGATAGGGGTTCTCTCATTGTTTGCATTTTATCTAATTCTTAAATTTTTTCTCTTCTGACCCTATATTAGTAAAGGTACTACTTTGCGGTCACTGCAAGATTTTTGAATCCATAAACTGAAAACCATTTTTGAGATCAACATTCACAAAGATAAGCCATATGCTGGGCCATAAAAACACACCTTAATAAGTTAAAATAATTAAATTACACGAAGTATATTGTTTGACTATAATGAAATTAAACCACAAATCAGTAACAGAAAGATTGATTAGCAGGAAAATCTCCACTCAGAAAATAAATAACTTATTCCTAAAAAATTCATAGGTCAAAGAGGAAATACCAGGAAGATTTAGAAATATTTTGAGGGACGCCTGGGTGCCTCCATTGGTTAAGCATTTGCCTTTGGCTCGGGTCATGATCCTAGGGTCCTGGGATGGAATTCTGCATCAGGCTCCTTGCTCAGCAGGGAGCCTGCTTCTCCCTCTGCCTGCCCCTCCCCCTGCTTGTGAGCTCTCTCTCTCTCTGACAGACAAACAAACAAATAAATAAATCTTTAAAAAAATATATTTTGAACTGAATGAAAATGAAAACACAAATAAAATTTGTGGCAAGTATTTAAAGCTGTGCTTAGATGGAAATCTAGACCCCAAAATGCTTAAGATAGAAAAGAGAAAATATCTGAAACCAATAATCTAAGCTTCTGCCTTAAGAAAGTTGAAAAAGAAGAGCAAATTAAACCCAAAGGAAGCAGAGAAAAGAATAAGGCGCACAAATTGATAAAATTGAAAACAGAAAATCAATAGAGAAAAATCAATAAAACCAAAAGCTGGTTCTTTTAAGATTCATAAAATTGATTGACCTCTGATTAACTGACAAAGAAAAGAAGCACAAATGATTAACATCAAGAATGAAAGAGGGGATATCACTACAAACTCCACAAATAATAAAAGGACAAAAAGGGCATACTCTGAATAATTCTATATACATAAATTCAACAGTTTATTTTTTCTAAGATTTTATTTTTAAGTAATCTCTACAACCAACACTGGGCTAGAATTTACGACCCTGAGATCAAGAGTGGCATGTTCTACTGGCTGAGCCAGAAAGGCATACCATAAATTCAACAGTTTAGATGGTATGACCTAATTCCTCAAAAACCACAAACCACCAAAGTCTCCCAAGAAAAAATAGCCTGAATAGTTCTATAACTATTAAATAAATTGAATCTGTAGTTAAAATTCTTTTGAAAAATAAAATCCAGGATTTAGATGGTTTCACTGGAGGATTCTACCAACCCTTTAACAAAGAAATGACACCAATTCTATGCAATCTCTTCCACAAAATAGAAGAGGAAACACTTCTGACACACTTTCTGAGACCAATATTATCCTGTCATTCCAGATATAAATAGTATAAGAATACTACAGACATTATAATATTATCATGAACATAGTACAAAAATTCTCACCAAAATATTAGCAAATTTAATCCAGCAGTATAAAAATAATAATACAGCATGACCAAGTGGGGTTATTCTAGGAATGCAAGACTGATTTAATTTTCAAAAATCAAATCAATTTAAAAAAATCAAATCAATTTAATCTACTATATCAACAGTCTAAAGGAGAGACTCCACATGAGCTTATCAATTGATTCTTTTTCTTTTTTTTACAGCATCCAGCCTCCATTCATGATAAAAATCCTCAGTGCACTAGGAATAGAGGGAACTTCCTCAATCTGATGAAAGCTGTCTGTAAAAAAACCCTTCAGCTAATATCACACTTAATGGTAAAAGATCAAATGCTTTCCTTTTAAGATTGGAAACAAAGCATAGATTTCCACTCTCTCCACTCCTATTCACCCATGTACTGTACTGGAATTCCTAGCCAGCACAATAAGGAAAGAAAAAGATATAAAAGGCATTCAGATTAAAAAAGAGGCAATAAAGTTGTCCCTACTTAAAACATGATTTTCTATGTAGAAAATCCCAGCAAATCTACAGTAAAACTCCTAGGACTAGTAAGAGACTTTAGCAAGGTCGCAGGATACAAGACACATAAAAACCAATTGTGTCTGTATATACTAGCACCGATAAGTAGAAGCCAAAATTTTTAAAATATGCCATTTACAATAGCCCTAAAAATGAAATAATTATGTATAAATCTAATAAAACATGCACTGATTTATATTTTTTGAAGATTTATTTATTTGTTTGTTTGTTTATTTATTTATGTATTTGACAGAGAGAGTCAGAACACAAGTGGGAGAGTGGGAGAGGGAACACAAGTGGGGGAGTGGGAGAGGGAGAAGCAGGCCTCCTGCTGAGCAGGGAGCCCGATGTGGGGTTGGATTCCAGGACCCTGGGATCATGACCTGAGCCAAAGGCAGACACTCGATGACTGAGCCACCCAGGTGCCCCATTGATCTATATTCTGAAATATACAAACTGCCAGTTAAAGAAATCAAAGACCTAAATAAATTGAGAGCTATACCATGATCATATATTGGAAGACTAAACATAGTAAAGTTGTCAATTTTACCCAAGCCAAGGTATAGATTTAATGCATTTCCAATAAAAATTCTAGAGGCATGTTTGTATATATAGATAAGCTGATTCTAAATTTTATATAGAAAGCAAAGAAAATAGAATAGCCAAATAATTTTGAAAATAAAGAATAAAGTTGGATAAATTACTCTACCCAATTTTAAGACTTACTGCTGGCATACCTTGGAGATGTGAGTTTGCTTCCAGACCACTGCAACGAGGTGATATCACAATAAAGTGAGTCAGATGGATTTTTTGGTTTCCCAGTGCATATAAAAGTTATGACTACACTATACTGTAGTCAGTTAAGTGTGCAATAGTGTTATATCTAAATAAACAATGTACCTACTTTAATTTAAAAATACTGCTAAAAAGTTCTAACCATCATCTGAGCTGTCGGAGAGTTCCTAATTTGTTTAATAAACACAGGTCACTGCTCACAGATCACCATAACAAATAGAGTAACTAAAAAGTTTGAAGTATTGCGAGAATTACCAAAATGTGACGCAGAGACATGAAGTGAGCAAATGCTATTAGAAAAATGGTGCCATGGGGCGCCTGGGTGGCTCAGTGGGTTAAAGCCTCTCTGCCTACTTGTGATCTCTCTCCTCTCTGTCAAATAAATAAATAAAATCTTTAAAAAAAAAAAAAAAAAGAAAAGAAAAATGGTGCCAATAGACTTGCTTGATGCAGGGTTGCCCCCAAAATTCAATGTGTAAAAAAAAAAAAAAAAAAGCTCTGTGAAGCTCCACGAAGCAAAGTGCAATAAAATGAGGTATGCCTGTATAAGGCAGTTCTAAAGAATTTAATTATGATGTGTCTGGGCATGGATTTCTTTGGATTTATTTTGTTTGTGTTTTACTGAGCTTCTTGAATCTGTAGGTTTATATCTTTTGCCAATTTTAGAAGTTTTCATTCATTATTTCTTTAGATGTTTGTTCTGTACCCTACTATACTATTGAATCCATCTAGTGAGCTTAAAAAACCTTTTTTCCTTTTGTTTTTTTCAGTTCCAAAATTTCTATTTTGTTTTTCTTTCTATTTCCTATTTCTTTGAGTTGCTGTATCGTTCTATTCATGTCAAAATTTGCCTTTTTTCATACAAGTTGAGATTTTCCTAGTTCTTCATATGCTAAGTAATTTTGAATTCTATCAGGCAAATTTTAATTGTTATGAGTGTCTGGGTCTTGTTGAAATTCATGAAGAATGTTGATATTTTTGTTGTAGCAGACTGTCTACTCAGTTGGGTTTGGGGTTGCAAGTTTTGACCTGATATCTGTGGATTTTCCTTTCAGTGTCAGTTCCATTTTCAAAGCCTTTGCAATGTTATTTATATCTATCCTGCCCAGTGGCCAGCATTAAATTGGGCAGTGGTCTACTCTGGAGTTCCTCTTTGGGATGCACCTTTGGGTCTGATCCACATATGCACAGCTTAGTAGTGAGCCCAGGAATTTATAAACAACAGGTTTTGGGGCTAGGCCACTTTGCCAGGTGCCTTCTTCTCGCCCATATTCCCTTGTTCTTTCTGGTTTTTTGACGCTTCATTTTTAGTCCTTTGGCCGATAAATTGGCCTTCATTAGTTCATTCTGCTGTGCATTTCCTGCAGCTGTGCTCACATGTGGGGCCAAGTGATAGGAGGACAGAGAGAGGAGTAACAGTGGTGTTTTCTCCAGTCCCTTGGGACCACTGCTCCTCTGACCTTCCCTCACTGTTTAGCTGCCCTTGGGTCCCCCACTGTTGGTGCTACTGCTGCCTTCCTTATGGAATTGCCTCGGGTCTTGGGTATGAGAGAACAAGGCAAGACAAAACAAAAGAATAGAAAAGGGAAAAGAAAAAAGAAAAAAAGAGAGAACAGAAAAATGGGATTTATTCCATTGTCTCTGGGTGTTAGACTACTTTCCCATGCCTTGAACCTGAACTAGAGGGCTTCTCCTAGATGAGAGCCTCTAGTTGTGATCTCTGTTGAAAGCAACTTCATACATCTGTGTTGAGATTAGAATTAAAGGGGTACCATATTCTCAACAGGGTGTGTATTGGATGGGGCTAGTAGCCGAGGTAGGAGAAATGAGAAAGTACCTAGAGTAAGGCAGGTATGCCTCCATCACCCCCTCCAACTTAACTCTCTTCACCAGCAGTGTCTCATTCTGACAAGTAATGGCTCCAGCAGTGTGTCTGCTAGAGCATTCAAGGGCCACAGGCTAATGGATATTGGTATGTGTTTATTGAAAGAGGTGGCTAGTATTCATCAGAGTTGATTGTAAATGAATGTTTATTTTTATTTTCTTCGTTGCCTGTGAAATATCAGACATAATGAGATTCAGATATAGCAGGCTTATAAATATGAGTAGGGGTGAATGTCCCTTCTCTCTCAACTGAAAATTTTCATTTTGTAATTATCAACCTTCACTGCAGAAACAGTGTCATTATTGGCTTTCCCTCCCTTCTTTTTAAGGGAATACAGAGTATGGGATAGAGCTAACTTAATTACTTCAAGGTTAATTAATTGCCTCCAGACTTGGGTGCCTTTCACCTCCCTCCCCCCAAGTCATCTCAGCAAGCCCCTGTGTGGGTCAGAGAGTGGCCAAAGGCACCAGAAGCCCCCATGCTGAGATGAGCCTTGCAGCTGATTTGAAAGCTTATGTGGACACAGAAGGCCATAGTCATCTACACTTCCAGCCTACCTGGTGTTGCCTGAATATAGAATTCTAGAGTCATTCTTCCAAGCTGAAAAGGCTTAGGGGGGATCCTCACATCCATGGAGAAACTTAGATGGGGGCCCAATCTCTTCATGATACCAATGGAGGAATTGACCTGTTGAAGATCATATGAAAGTCAGTGGCAGCTCTGAGCATAGAACACTTTCTTCTGACTTCCTGTCTGTGCTTTGCTCTTTCTACCATACATTCCAAAGACTTTTAGGGGAAACCAAGTGCTATAAGAGTGTGTGACCCCTGGAATGATGGGTGATAAGTTAGTAACAAGACCAGATAGTAGCTTAGGCTTCTCAGAGTAGCAGACTTAGGGCTTCACAACATTAAGGAGAGTCTCATCACTCTTGATGGGAAAGATAAGAGAGGATGTCAAGCTCTAATAATTCTCATGACCCCTGGATAAGATAGGAAATTGTTGTTCCCACTTACCTAAGGAGGAAACTGAGGCTCAGCTGTACTAAAGTCCAAGTCACAGAGTAAAATTCGAAGTCTGAATTAGAACTTACATTTCTTGACTCTTCTTGTGTTTCATTCATGGATCCAGTGGTAAAGTTGGGTTTTATTAAAAGAACCAGGGGCGCCTGGGTGGCTCAGTGAGTTAAAGCCTCTGCCTTTGGCTCAGGTCATGATCTCAGGGTCCTGGGATTGAGCCCCGCATCGGGTCTCTGCTCAGCAGGGAGCCTGCTTCCCCCTCTCTCTCTGCCTGCCTCTCTACCTACTTGTGATCTCTCTCCTGTCAAATAAATAAATAAAATCTTTAAAAAAACAAACAAACCAGATACCACAGCTGGTCATAAGCAGGGTATAAAAATAGTTTTATAGAACCTTCTATATAGAATATTATTCCTAATTTGTTTAATAAACACTAGTCAAATGATCTTTATGAGCTTTTTTACTGACCTTTTAAATAACTTATTGGATCTATGTATAGACAAAACTAAAGAGTATGAAGGGAGTGAGCCTGCATAGTGTTGTTGAAAGAGCATTGAAAGATTGTGATTCTAAGTGAATCAGTTAATCTCTGGGTCTTGGGCTCCCCTCTGCATGATTTGGGATCTTTAGGGTTTAGCCTAGCTCTGAAATTCTGAGCTTTTTTGATTTGTGCTGCCTTGGTATTTTCTTTTAAACTTTTAATTCTCCCTTGCTGCATCATACTTCCCTTACATTAAATGTGTGTGTATGTGTGTGTGTGTGTGTGTGTGTGTGTGTAGGGAATAAGGGAATAACTTAATGAAATTACTGTTCTGAGTTGCTTACCTATGTCTATCACAATTGAACAGCAAAGTCTCTAAAAATTCTGAGTGACTCTTTTATTAAGAAGGCTATTTTCTGGAGGACAAATGTGATAAGTGAACAAATATTAGACAAGAAATAATTTATGAACTATCTCCTCAAAACAAAGCAAAACCATATAGAACCCCCAATGCCACTCAGTATTCTAGTAATTCTGGATGGATAAGTAGGAATTGTCTAATACTCATGTTTTTCCTTCTATTTTTCTTTTCCTACCAGTGGAGAGCGGTCTCATAGTGTTGTGCCCAGATTTCGGGACCCCCACGGACGACCACCAGAGTCCAGAGTCAAAGCCAAACAGCAAAGATCATTTATTGCGGGTCCGGACCCGGTCCTCCGCGCACTCGCAAGCGGTGACGCTAAGAGGCCCCGAGTCATGGGTTTTACAGCCTTTTATAGACAGTCACAAACAAGTTCAGGGCGTTCCATTGTTTTC
>CM052901.1:24604326-24663872 GCA_028534135.1 Potos flavus | reverse complement strand
AGAAGCCCAGCTGGGTTCCAAAGTTGGTTTTAACCCTTGTCAGTCGTTATGCCTTTGTGATCTCATTTAGCTTCAGTGTGCCTCAGTTTTCTCATCTACAAAGTGAGAGTAACAGCCCCTGTCCTGCCTACCCCCATGGAGTTGTCTAATGTGCCGGGAAGCTGCTGTTGGCTAGTTACTCAGGCATTCAGCAACAGCCCTCTCATTTTGTTGTGGAGCAGTCATCTGATTATTAAGTCTATGAACTTAAACACGTCCCCACTAACTACTAAGAGTTTAAACCCTTCCTTCCCTTTTGTCAAAGACTGAGCGAGGCAGATGCTGTCAAATTGTGGGTGGGACATAAACCATTTGTTCTTTTTGTTGTATTTTTCTCATTTTGCATTTGCTTCTTATTTGTTTAATATTTCTAAGTTTATCGGTTTTCCTTTTTTGTGTAGAAAGTTCCCAATGTTTTCCTTTTCTTCCGTATTCTTCCATTTCTTCCATAGTCTTTCAAATTATAAAATTCTTTACCATCTGATGACAAGATCATTGAAGCATGTATTTTCTGCTCATTTTTGTGCTGTGAATTTTTACCATGTATACCCTTTACCCATCTGGAGTTATTTTGGCACATGATGTGAAGTTTGGATTATGGTTGGCTTTTTTTTCCCCTTAGCAGCTAACCTCTGGCATCATTTGTTGAGTAATCCCTTTCCTTTCTCTTGACATGTGTCTGTGGATTCTTTAGTACTTTTTAGGAATGTAGAGTAGGTGGGAGAGAGATTTGTATCCATTTTTTAAAAAATATTTATTTATTTGAGAGAGAGAGCTGGGGGAGGGGCAGAGGGAGAGGGAATGGAGAATCTCAAGCAGACTCCCTGCTGAGCACGTAGCTGGATGCAGGGCTCGATCTTACAACCCGTGAGATAAGGACTTGAGCAGAAACCAAAAGTGGGACACTTAATTGAATGAGCCACCCAGGTACCCCCCAAACCTATTTACAAAAATTTTTTTTAAGTTTAATTGATTTAGGTAATCTCTACACCCAACGTGGGGCTCAGACTCACAACCCTGAGGTCAAGAATTGCTTGGTCTTCCAACTGAGCTAGTCAGATGCCCCAAGTCCATTTTTTTTTAAATGGGGAAGTTGAGGCGAAGAGCATCTAACTGGTTTTCTTAAGGGTATGCTAGTTAATGGAGAAGCTATGACTAAAACCAAGATTTCTGAGTTCTAATCTGAATTTGAGGTAGGTGTGCTTCTTGTCTACCTAAATTTAGTGGTGGAAATTGACTAATGTCTCATCATTTTTTGTCGTATGGAAATTTAACTCATATTATTTAATCCTCTATTATTTCAAGAGATGCTAACAACCATATTTTTAACGAGAAATCTCTTGAATTTTAAATTATTAGTTGGGCCAAACACAATATGCTCTGAGCCCACATGTGACCATGGGTTGCTAATTTTGGACCTTTTTCAAAAAGCGTTTTTAGCACTGGCATGGGACTTGTAGCCTGACTTCTGTTCTAGCTATCCCAAACATGGATCATCTAGCTTGTATCAAAAGAGAAGCATTTCCTTATTTTTTTTCCTTTCTCTTTCTTCTCCAGAGAACCCAACAGAGCAATTTGCATTAGTGTTCTTGTAAGAGACCGGTTGAATTAGATTATCTGAAGTAGTTTATGGCATTAATGCCATTTCTAAAAGTTCCCTGATTTTATTGACTTGAATTGCAATCTATGGTTAGACTAATACATGGCAGGTTACCCTTCATTATGGTTCCCGGAGTGATGAAAATCCAAGGCCCATAATTGATTTAGTGCGATGAAAGAGATTCAGGTGTGTAGGATTTTAAGGGAAACCAGGGTAGTAATTCCATACTAGTGCCTTTTCCTTTCATTTAGCCTCATCTTAACTCAGAAACAGCTTCAGCAGAACTTGCAATCTTCATCCCTACCTATAACACTTTTATAAAAATATTTTAAATCTTTGACTTCTTGCCTGAATTACTGTTGGCTGACAAAAGTGCTATTGATACTTAGTCATTGGGCCATTGATGCACTGTTTAACTAGGGAAGGGATACCTGAGGGAGGACTAAGAGATTTTATAATGGGGAGCATAAAAAGATCATGCATTTAAGCAGTGGTGTGACTTTTGTTTTGGAAGATAAAGGTTATTGTAGAATTGTTTTCCTTGGTTATGCCTTTCAGAAATGGTACAGAATTTGATGCTGAGGTGGAGAAGAAAACCTAATCCACTTTTCAACCCTATTGCTTCCTCCTTAGTTTGAACTTTGAGAACTCTCGCCTTGATTATTGCAATAGCCTCATATCTGGTCTCCCTGCTTCCATTCCATTTCCATCTGTTCCTTAATACAGCAGAGTGATCCTGTTAATTCATAAGTCCAGTCATGTACAAACCTCTTTCAAATACCTCCCATATCATGTTAGGTAAAACCCAAGTAATTCCAATAGCCTTCTAGGGCCCTCCAAGATCCTGACCCTTATTACTTCTCTGATGTTATATCCGACTTGTCTCCCCAGTACTCTGTTCCAGCCACATTGGCTGTGCCTCTGCCACACCGGGCATTTTCTTCCTCAGGACTCTTGCACTTGCTTCCTCAGCCTGCAGTCCCCTTCCTCCACTGATCTATATGCCTAATTCCCTCACCTTCTTTTCTTCTTCAATCAAAGGTCATCTTCTTACTGGGGCCTTCCCTAATTGTTCTATTTTAACTTGAAACCCTCTCTCAATACTCTTACTTACCTTTTCCTGCTTTATTTATTTTTTACCAGATTGTATCACTTGCTAACCTACTCTATATATTACTTATTTGTGTACAGTTTATAAAGGTGTCTCTGGGCAGGGCAGGAGAGTCTTGGGCCCACAGGTGAGATTCTCTTCAACAGATTTAGGAAAGTTTTCTTTGAGATTTATTAAATGCTTGTTCTACATATATTAAGATAATAATTAGATTGTTCTTTTAATGTGGGAATTACATTGCTAGGGGTTTTTCAATTTTCTCTTGTCAAAGAACCAGCTTCTTCTGGCTTTGCTGCTGCATGTGTTTGATTTCTACTTCTTTGCTGCTCTTTCTTATTTCCTTCTACACTCTTTGAGTTTAATTTTGTGTCCTTTTTCTACCTTCTTGAGTTGAATATTCGATTTGTATCGATTTATCAGCCTTTTATCTTTTCTAAGACTTGCACTTAAGGCAAAGGCCACCTTCATGGGTGTATCACCTGTGCAGTCACACAAGGCTCCACACTCAGAAGCCCCCTACCCCCGCTCGGATTATGCTGTTACCATCTTAAAATTTTTTGTTTTGTCTTTGTACTCGTTCTACAGTGAAATCTATGGGACAACAGAGCATGCACATAGGCAGGAGAGGTGAGTGCAATATGCGTGTCTGAACTTCCTTGCTCCCCTATTAGCAGATGGTGTTTGTGATGCTCCGAGTTCACAGGATTCTGACATTGCAGAACACAAAGATGAACAGTAAAAATTCGTGCTGAAAGTTTAAAATTGAAAATGTTCTTTCTTAGAATTACCTTTATTTATTTTATTATTTTTTTAAGATTTTATTTACTTATTTGAGAGAGAGTGAGAGAGAGCACGAGCAGGGAGGAAGGGCAGAGGGAGAAGCAGGCTCCTTGCTGAGCAGGGAGCCCAACGTGGAACTAGGTCCCAGGACCCCAGGATCATGACCCGAGCCAGAGGCGGATGCTCAACCCAGGCACCCCTTAGAATTACATTTAAGTAGCAAATAGAAAACACCATGACAAGTTGAGATATAGAATATGGCGAAAAGGAGAAAGCTTTATACATTATTTTTAATGGGTCTTCCCCTCACAGCCCAGCTTTTTGGACAAAGGGCCATGAAATTTGATTTTGGGCTGGACCTAGCAAATTTTGTAGACCGCCCTGCTTAAATGTCTTTCCAAGCCTGTCATCCCAAAAGTTTGATCATATTTTCACTTTAATTCAGTTCAAAATATTTTTAAAATTTCACTGTGATTTTTTCTCCTTTTATCCATGGAGTATTTAGAAATTAATTTCTTATCTTTCAAACATGTGGTGGTCTTTCTAGTTATTGGGTTATTATTATTTCTAGATTATCTTCAGTCTGTTGAGATTTCAGTCCTTTCAAGCTTGTTGCTTTGTGATGCATGTGGTCAATTTTAGTAAATGTTCTTTGAGCACTTGAAATATATATATTCTGAAAAATTGGGAGCAGTGTTTTATATATGTTTAGTCCAGTTTGTCAGTTGTGTTGTTTTTACCTTCTATAGCTTTATTGAGTTTTTGTCTGGTAAATTGCTGAGAGAAATATGCTGAAATCTCCCTGTACTATTATGGCATTTTCTGTTTTTCCTTTTAGTCTTGTCAATGATTATTTTATAAATTTTGACATTTGTTGTGTTTCAAGATATTTTTGTTTCAAGATATTTTTTTTTCATTTGTTTCAAGATATTTTTTTTTCTTTTGATTTTATCTTTGACCCATTGGTTATTCAGGAGTGTGTTATTAAATTTCCACACATTTGTGAATTTTCCAGTTTCCTCCTATTATTGATTTCTAGTTTCATATCACTGTGGTTGGGAAAAAGTACCTTTCAATCTTTTTACATATGCTAAAACTTGTTTTGTGATCTAACATATTATCTATCCTGGGAATGTTCCATATGTACTTGAGAAGAAATGTTATTCTGTTGCTATTCACTAGAATGTTCTGTATATGTCTGTTGGGTCCATTTGGTCTAAAGAATAGTTCAAATCCAATGTTACCTTATTGATTTTCTGTCTGGAGATCTATGCATTACTGAAAGGGGGCTATTGAAGTTCCCATCATTGTATTGTTGTCTGTTACTCCCTTCAGATCTGTAAGCATTTGCTTAATATATTTAGGTTCTCTGATTTTGGGTGCATATAAAACTATGATATCCTCTTGACGAATTATCCCATTTATCATTAAATAATGACCTTGTCTATTATTACAGTTTTCTATTTTTTTAAAGTTTTTATTTATTTAAGTAATTTCTACATCCAACATGGGTCTCGAAGTCACGACCCCGAGATCAAGAGTTTCACACTCTTCTGACTGAACCAGCCAGGTGCCCCTACAGTTTTTGATTTAAAGTCTATTTTATCTGATATAAGAATAGCTCTCCTTCTCTCTTTTGGTTTCCATCTGCATGGAAAATCTTTTTCTATACCTTCATTTTGAGCCTGTGTCCTCAAAGCCGAAGTGAATATCTTATAAGTAGCATATAGTTGGAGTTTGTTTTTACATACATTCTATGCTTTGATTGGAGAATTTAATCTATTTACATTGAAAGTAATTATTGATAGGTAAGGACTCACTATTGCTATATGTGAATTGCTTTCTGGGTGTTTTTTTAGTTCTTTGTTTCCTTTCTTGCAGTCTTCCTTTTGAATTGATGATTTTTTACAGTGGCAAAGTTTGATTACCTTTTCTTTATCTTGTGTATATCTACTTCCATATTTTCTTTCCATCCTTTTGTCTCTCTATAATATGTCATGATATATCCATATATTCTACTGTCATATTCGTCCACCGAGTTCTTAATTCTAGTTTTTATGTTTTTCATTTTTAGAATTTCCACTTATTCATTTATTTATTTTTAGAGATTTTATTTATTTATTTGACAGAGAGAGACAGCGACAGAGGGAACACAAGCAGGGGGAGCGGCAGGCAGAGGGAGAAGTAGGCTCTCAGCTGAGCAGGGAGCCCGATGCAGGGCTGTATCACAGGATCCTGGGATCATGACCTGATCTGAAGGCAGACACTTAACTGACTGAGCCACCCAGGTGCCCCTCTACTTGTTTATTTTATATAGTTTCCACCTATTTGCCAAATTTCTCAATTTTTTTTATTTCCATGAACATTTTAAGTAGAGTTACTTAAAATTTTATGTCCAAAACTCGATTTGTATTTCTTTTTTTTTTTTATTTGTGTGTATTTCTCATATATTTTATTTTCTCTCTGCGTCTTTCTATCTCTGTGATATATTGCCTTATCTTCTCATATTTTGCTATTTTGATTGCAGACCAGACATTGTATGGGGCGGGGGGGTGGAGCAGGTCGTAGAGATATTGTTAGGTTCTAGGTGATGTTTCTATATTTGTTTCGGGTAAGTGCCTAGGCTAGGAGCACTAACAATCTCTGGTCCATTTCTAGTTCACTCTTACTCTTAAAACATATCACTTTTTCTGGGAGGTTTACTGGGGTTCCTCTTCTTTGTGGGACCTGAATGCCCTGTTTTATTCTCCGAGACTTGGGAGCTTTTGAATGCCCTGCTTATCCTCTCATCCTCTCAGATGCCTCTTCTTGAACTGAAGGTATTTCGAGGGGAAATGTGATCTCTAAAACTGGGTTCTCTTTTCTAGGTTTCCTGTTCTCAAATCTTGGCCCTCTAATTCCTTGTCTTGGGTAGTTCTTCGGTGCCTTAACAGATTAAAAAAAAATTTTTTTACGTAGTTTTTCTCATTATTCTCAATGGGAGGGTTAATACAAATTACCTAGTTGCTATTATTGAATGTGGAACTCACTTATTGTTTTTATGATGCATTTTTGCTTTTCCTTCAACTTTCACCATGATCACCTTTTACTTCTGTCAGCCTTTTTTTCTGTATTCACCTGCTTATTCACTTCAAGAAACATGTATGTATTGGGTACCTACTATGTGCTATTTACTCTATTACATGTTGAGGACTAGGAGAAGAACAAGATATCATCTCATTTAAAAAAGGTATCATCTTGGGGCACCTGGGTGGCTCAGTTAATTGAGCATCTGACTCTTGGTTTTGGCTCAGGTCATGATCTCAGTGTCATGGGATCAAGCCCCACATTGGGCTCTATTCTCCACACAAAGTCTGCTTGAAATTCTCTCTCTTCTTCTCCCTCTACCCGTCCCCTGCTCACACTTGTGCTCTCTCTCTCTGAAATAAATAAATAAAATCTTAAAAAAAAGATATCCTTTCATTTTATTAGATTATTATGGCCTCTTTGAAGAAGTGTCAATACCTACATTTAATATATGGGAAATCAGACATTGATAATTAAATGTCTTGTCCAAGGTCAAACGGTGTTTCTAGCAGAGCTTGGACTTGATCTTGGAATGACTAATTCTTTTTGAAACTTCTTTTTTACTATACTTCATTGCTTGGTAGCCTTAAGACTTTAGGGCCGGAGAGACTTTGGCTTACTCTAGCCCAGAAACTGAGATCCCACCATTCGAAAAACGGGGTAGTGTGAAATAGTATAAAAAAATTTCCCCGAGTACCCTACACTTATGGTAGATTACTTTCCTTAATTGACAGTCATCACAATTGATCCCTTTAAAATTTACCTTGTACTTTCACAAACTGTCTCCATTTTAAAGTTGGTATTGGAAGATAGTACTTTTTTCTTTTGTGGGGGGAGGGGTAGAAGGAAGAGGGAGAGAGACTCTTAGGCAGGCTCCATGCCTGATGCGGAACAGCATGTGCAGCTGGATCTCACAACCCTAGCCAAAATCAAGAGTTGGATGCTTAACTGAGTCACCCAGGTGCCGAGATATTTTGCATTGAACTTCTCTATAAGACTTGATTTTGCCTAAATTGAGTCAAAATTTGCATTATAGTAGAGTCTAGAGTTCTAGAGTGTTTGAAGTTAATGTAGAGGTTGCCTAGGTCAAGTTATCTAATAAATATAAATATACATACAAACGCATGAATCTGTCTTTTTAATTCTGAAAAGTCGTTAATGAAATCACTAACAATAATTCTGATAAAATAGGAAGAAATATGAAGTAGTTGTCAAACATGATAACCCCGAAGACTCCATCAAAAGATCAAACTTATGGCTGACATGTCTTTTTTTTTTTTCTGCAGGTATGAACCCCCATATAATTTGTAAGAGTAAATCACATAGAGCACATAGTATTTGGAATTTGGGTTTCCTGGTTCTTATGAGCTTTGGAAAAATAATGGAGTGATATTGCCCTTTCTTGCCTTTACCTATTCACCTCGAAAGAAAGTGCTCTTTAGCAAAGAGAGTATAAAGTGCTAAGGAGAAGTCTTTGAGGCTAAGGGTTCTGGTCGGCACAGTTTGAATGTGGGTGAGTTTCCTGCTGTTGTATACTGAACGGTACTCTTTTTGGGCTCCCATACTGTTTGGCAAATTGCAGGCCTGTGAGGAAAAAAGCAAAGCAAATGTTGCCAGAGGGAGCAGTGAGGCTCCTGCTGTTTTTTCTTTTTTCCTCCCTGGGGTGACCAGTAACCATTCAACACTTGTACCTGAGAGTTTGGGTGATCTAGAAAGAGAAACATTTCCATAGGCCAGTGTTTCCCTAACATGGCTGTGGATGACAGTCAACTGGAGGTACTTGTTAAAAATACAGATTTCTAGTATCAGAATCATTGGAGATAAGTGCCGAGAATCTATATTTTAACAAGTGGTGCAGGTCATTTTGATGCATAAAGAGTTTGAGAACCATTGGTTAGAATTTAAGACCATGGTCTTTAGGGTCAGGTGAATCTCAATTCAAATTCAAGCTTTGGCACATATTAACTGTACTTATAATCCAGTCTTTCTTATGTTATCATATTCTTTCACTTCCATACTGTCTTGTGTGATAATCATCTCCCAACTGCATATGCTCAATTAGGTAGTTGTCTAGTTTCTTCTTTCTAGTATAGGGGAAAATATTTGTATTAGGGTAAAGGCTAATATACCATAGCAAAAAAACTCCATTAGCTTAAATGAGATAGAGGTTTATTTTTCATTTATGTGGTAGCCTAGAGATGGGTGGATCAGGTCTGGCAGGGTGGCTTTACTTCATATAGTCATTCAAGGAATTAGGTTTCTTCCATCTTGTTGCTTTGCCATCTTCTAGGGTGTACTCCTTGTTTTCATGGTTGAAACTGGTTCACCTCCAAATTTATGTTCCTGATTTTACAAAAGGGAAAAAAAGAGTACAGAGCAAGTGATTTCATCTTCTAAGAGATGATATGGAAATTACAACCTTCGCTTCTACTCTCATCCTATTGGCTCAACTAAGTCACATATTCACAACTAACTTACATGGAAGCTGGGGAATATAGTGTCCATCAGGGCATTCAGGGGCCCAGATAAAACTTGGTGTTCCTGTTGTTAAAAAGAGAGGATAAATCCTAGGGGACAGTTAGTGTCTGACACAGCCCCCAATTTAGGGGAAACCAGATGGCTTAGTGGTTAATACTATGGGCTTTAGAGGCAGAAACTTGTGTTAGAATATTGGTTTCCCACTGGGTACTCTAGAGTGAGCCATTCTTAAACCTCTCTGAAAGTGTTCATCTGCAAAATGTGGATAATAATAGTATCTTGGGAAAAAAAGTATCTTTTTCATAGGATTATTGGTAGGATTTTATAAGATAATCCATGTAAACTCTTAACCTATTGCCTGGTATAGAGTAGGCACTCAGTAAGTACTAGGCTGCTATTACTAGTATTCGTATTTATATTAGTATTTAGTATTAATGCAACAGGCTCTTGGAGGGTAGGGAAGAGTAGATCAGAGATGGCATCATGGAGGAGGCTGCATTTGAGCTGGTCTCTGAAAAATAGGGCTTTTATAGATGGTCATAGAAGGGAAGGAGCAGGGCACCTGGGTGGCTCAAGTCCTGATCCTCAGGTCCTGGAATCAAGCCCCTCTACTGGCTTCCTGCTCAGCGGGGAGACTGCTTCTCCCTCTCCCTCTGTCCCCCAACTCCCCCCCCACTCATGCTCTCTCTCTCTCTAATAAATAAATAAAATCTTAAAAAAAAAAAAGAAGGGAAAGAGCATTCCAGAAAGAGATAACAGTAGGAAGTGATATATTCAACTATTATTGAGCATCTGAATATGACAGATATTAATAGTTTAGTGATTAGGGGCACGGGCTTTAGGTCATGCAGGAAAGGGCCCAATACCAGCTTTTACATTTATTCCCTCTCTTCATGGTTCCAACTCATACCATAGGGTACTTCCAACTCTGCCTCATCCCCTTACCACCTATGTTGGCCATTCATGCTACCCTCTGTAAGTCTCTCTTAACCGTACAATTTGATAATGACTTATTTTTTGAAGGAGCAGAGAAAAATTCCTTCAGAGGCAGTTAGCACCACTTCACTCCACTTCCCTATATATGCAGTCATCTAGTTGGAAGTCACCCTTTTTCTCTCCTAATTCCCAGTTGTGAAATGGGTTCCAATTTTCTTGCCTACGTATGACGGCTATGAGGTTGGATTCAGAGTTCTGAGCAATTATATCTTAGTGTATTACTTTTTTGATGTTAGTTCATGATCCTAATTTATTTCCTTATTAATTTGTCAATTATTCTTTTTAGATTTTCTAGTGGTTGTTCTAGGGTTTAGAAAATACACGCTTAACTTATGAAAATTTACTTTAAAAATATTATGTCCTATTGTTTCCCAATAGCTGGGGATTGGGGAAAATAGAGTGTTTCTCGGTTTTTTCCCTCCTCTTTAGGTGGGTCAAGATGGCTAGAGTGGGCTGGAGTTCGGTATTTTCCTTCCCCAAGTGAGTTAAGCTGATAATACGCCAGCAGGTTAGGCTCTTGTTAATTAGTTTCCCCTGAGGGCAGGCACTGTTAAAAACAGAGTTCCTGGGTATTTCAAGATGGTTCGTTTTTTCCTGCCGGAAGTCCAAGTGAGTTTTTCCTGATATTTACTGTGGGAACCTGGTTGAGCTCTTACAATATTGAGGCCCCTTTCTATGACTGGGACCTCCTGGAATTTTTAGCTCACAGAGTTGCCCACACTGAGCCTCCAGTAATTCCTCAGTTAAAGTTCAGGTTTTCCTACCCTGGCGGTCATTCCCATGGTGTTTTCTGCTCTAGAGGTGAGGCTCAGGTAAGCCACGACTCCCTTCCTGTATTTGTCTGTTTCTTGTATTGAGGGCTGACATTTGCTTTGTGTCATCCCCTCTCTTACAGATCCAAGAAGAGTTGTTGATTTTTCAGTCTGTTCAGTTTTTTACTTGTTAGAATGGAGTGGTAACTTCCAAGGTCCTTACATGTGAAACCAAAACCCAGAAGTCTGACATAGAATTTTTACAGAGGTAATCAAGTTAAAATGAGAGCATTAGTGGTGAGGGAACAGAAGCCTAGCTGAGGACAAAGCAGAAGCTGGCACCCTACACACACACACACACACACACACACACACACACACACCCTTGTGACATCTGTGACATTCCTCAGGAACTCCTGGCTGCCCTACAGGAAGAGATATAGTCCTGCAGGACAGGAGTCTCCCTCAGCTTACAAATGTCCTAGTGATTTACAAAGAAGAGGCTTTCTTATCAATAGCCTAACTTCCAAAGACCCATAACTCAGTTCCTGAAGCCCTAAAATTGCCTTCCCCTCCATAAAATTGAAGGACGCTGAGGTGGAAGGAAATGTAAACCAAGTTGAATTTCTTCTAAACCTAAAGCTCATTGACAAGGATGTGTGATAGTAGAAATGTGACATTCCACCAGGAAATTCCCAACTGTCTTCATGGTGGTACCTCATTAGAGAAACAAACAAACAAACAAAACACAGCTTGGCTTGATAATAACCAGCCCTCCAATATCCTGAAAGTCTTCTTTACCATATGTCAGTCCTTCTGAACACCCACTTTGTCCTCACCTCCCCAACTCCTGAGTCTATAATCAGCCACTCCTCGGGTTCACGGGGCAGCAGCTCTTCCTGCCCATGGGTTCTGTCCCCGTGCTTTAATAAACCACCATTTTGCACCAAAGATGTCTCAAGAATTCTTTCTTGGTCATCGGCTCCAGACTCTACTCCACTGAACCTCGCTTATATTCTAAAACTTTATCATTAAGGTAGACTCTATTCCAATATGACTGGTGTCCTTATTTAGGTTTCTTGTTTAAAACAAACAAAAAAATAGGATATTTACTTGACTTTTTCAATTTCTGTCTCTACTGAATTCCCTATCTGTTCATGCTTGCTGTCTACCTTTTTTACTAGCTCCTTTCATATATATCATAATTCATTTGATATAATGTGCTCTTTAACATAACAAAGTTCTTCTTCTAAGTCCCTCTCTGATAGTTCCGACACCTGAGCCATCTCTGTTGATTGCTTTGCCTATTGATGATGGCCTGTTTTTACGTCCATGTGTCTCATAATTTTTTATCAAATGCTTAGAAGAGGAGAGACTGAGGTAGATTTTATTTATGTCTGGGAATGGGCTTCCTCTTATTCTGTCAAGCCTTTAATGTATGGTTGAGTCAATGTTGTCAGGAGTTAAAGTAAATTTGGATTTTTTCACGTTTATTTTTACCTTCAAGACGTTAGTTTTCGGATTCTTCTTGCAATGGGTGCTATTATCTTGTCCTTAGAGTTGTGGCTGGATTGCCAGATGGTTTTTGTCAATGTTTAAGTCATGCCTGGATGCCTGCACCAAAGAGAGGCTCTCTCTTCATGCTCTTTCCCCTCCCACAATGGTAAAACGCTATTGCTTATTACTTGTGCAGTGCTAATTGTGAGAGTTTGGGAGTGATTCTCTGTTGTTCTCATACAGTCTAATCTTAAGCAAATCCTGTTAGTTTACCAGTTTATGGCTTTTGTAACAACTTGAACTCAAATCAACAAACTCAGGTGTCAGGGCGCCTGGGTGGCTCAGTCAGTTGAGTGTCTGCCTTTGGCTCAGGTCATGATCCCCGGGTCCTGGGATCGAGCCCCATGTCAAGCTCACTGCTCAGTGGGGAGCCTGCTTCTCCCTCTGCTTCTCCCTCTGCTTGTGCTCTCCCTCTCTGTCAAATAAATAAATAAAATATTAAAAACAAAAAAAAGAAACTCAAGTGAAAAAAATTCAATGTAAAATCCAAAGCCCTCATTCCACCTCTATCCCAGCAACCCCGTCTCAGTGATCCCCACACTCATATAAATGCTAATTATTATCATTTCTATTTTTAAATATTTTATTTTTAAGTAATCTCTACATTCAGCATGGGGCTCAAATTCACAACCCAGAGATTAAGAGTTATATGCTCTACTGACTGAGCCAGCTAGTCACCCCTAAATTCTAATTATTTTGCCTCCTCATATCCTCCATCTCATGGCAACAGGAGTGGTTACATGTTTTAGGAATATGTTCTTTTTTTTTTTTTTGAGATTTTATTTATTTATTTATTTATTTTTTAGAGAGAGAGAGAGTGCATGTGCATGCAAGCTAGGGGAGACGCAGAGGGTAGGAGAGAGAATATCAAGCAGACTCTCCATTGCACCAAGAGCCCAACGTGGGGCTGGATCACAGGACTCTAAGATCATGACCTGAGCCAAAATCAAGAGTTGGACACCTAACCAACTGGGCCACCCAGGCGCCCCTGGGAGTATGTCCTTGCATCAGTGAAGGTTTCAAAGAGGTAGTTTTACTAGAGCTGGTAGCTAAAAGATGGCCAACATTTCCATAGGCAAGGGGTACTTAGCTGGCTCAGCCAGTAGAGCATGCAACTCTTAATCTCTGGGTCATGAGTTCAAGCCCCATGTTGGGTGTAGAGCTTACTTTAAAAAAAAAAAATTCATAGTCAGAAATGGTTGGACAAGGAATTCCAGAAAGAAGCTGTGACTAAGAATAAAAGATAGTCAACATTGGAACAGGTATGGTGTGCCCCTCTAGCAGTATAATGATGTTTGAGGGTATCATCTACGTACCTACAGAACTCACTGATGCAGAAATATAACTATGCTGAGACCTGGGGCCAGATTTTTACCCTATGCTGGGGTAAAAGACATACTTACTGTCTAAGTGTAGTGTTTGGGGTTATGAGCCTATTATATCATATAGTGTTTCCTCACATTTTTATCAGCCTGCAAGTGGCCCAAAGGAATGTCCCCATATTCCAGAGAGGAATAATTCTAGAATAAAAATAATAAGCCATTGTCCTGTTTGTTTTGTTATAGTATAAAATGTTGCATACATTTTTATCTGGACTAGAAACCAAAAACCTAGGAAAATTGTGTGTCAATTTGTGGAGAGACTAATTACTACAGTATCATATTGTGTCCCATTCTTTTCCATGCCACCTCCACCCATCTGCCTATCTATTCTGTTAGGAAGAACAGTCAAGGGTTGGAGGGGGATGAATACTAAAGTTAAAAGAAAACTCCTGTTCATTTCTCCTTAGCTGCTCAAAAAAACCCCAAAACTTCAGAGGATAGAAAAAAATCAGTCTCTAGTTTTCTTGGATTTACTTGGTTCATCTGAAGCAATTTATCCAAATAAATTTTCCTTCTACTTCTGTAGTGCTTAATAATACCATCAGAAAACATGCTAGGTTTTAAGGAAATAGTATTTTAGGGGCACTTGGGTGGCTCAGTCATTTAAGCATCTGACTCTTGATTTTGGCTCAGGTCATAAGCTCAGGGTCATGAGATGGAGCCCCGCATTGGGCTCTGCACTGAACGTGGAGCCTGCTTAAGATTCTCTCTCTCTCCTCCTTTTCCTGCCCTCCCCACTCCTACATGCACACACACACACACACTCTCTCTCTCTAAAAGAAAAGAATATATTTTTTTAAAGATTTTAGTTATTTATTTGACAGAGAGAGAGAGAGATCACAAGTAGGCAGAGAGGCAGGCAGAGAGAAGGGGAAGCAGGCTCCCTGCTGAGCAGAGAGCCCGATGCGGGGCTCGATCCCAGGACCCTGAGATCATGACCTGAGCCAAAGGCAGAGGCTTTAACCCACTGAGCCACCCAGGTGCCCCAAGAAAAGAATATTTTTAAGTTTCTAAGAAATAGGCTTAAGAAAATGGATTATGGTGTAATAATTTCTTGTTTAAATCCAAATCAAACTACTTTATCAACTGACATTATTACCATTTTTTTTTTGATGCTTTTAAATTAGTCGGTAGGTGAAGAGAGTGGGTCACCACACTGTTGGTATAATGATATTTCTGGGGAGGGGGGTCATCTTGATGTACACAAACCCTCCTCACTCATGCTGAAATGGAACTGTGATACGAGATTAGGGAAATTCTTGCAGCTTGTATATATTCCTGCAGCACATTATATATTTATGTCCAGATCTAGGTTTGTTTCAAACCTTTTTGCTACTCTTTCATTAGCTCTGCCAGTTGAATGGGTAAGGGATTCAACCTCCTGTGCTAGGGCTTCTCCTAAGGGAAAGAAATGGCATACTTCCATTTTTATATAAATATATAAATAAAAATTTTCTGTTTCTCTAAGCCTCCATTTCGTGTTCTGAGGAAAAAATGAAAGATATAGCTGATTAGGTCCATCCCCCCAGGGTATGGTATTGGGCCAAAGAAACACTGCGTGTGATTGCTTTTGTTTATATTTGGTGTGCTAATAAAAAATAACAAGAGCAAGCATTCATTAGGTTTTCATGTGGTAACCGTTGCGAGTACGATACATTTCATTTTTAATCTTTCCCATAGCCCTGTGAAATAGGTTATTATTGCCATTTTATAAAGATGAGGAAACCGAGCCTCAGAGAGTGGAGGTGACTTGCCCAAGGCACACAGTTGGTCAATGTTGGAGCTGGGATTTTAGCTACAGATTCCATGCTCTTAAGCAGGAACTGGCCAAGTTTTCTGTAAAGGTCTGGATAGTAACTGTTTTTAGGCTTTGCAGGCCATATGGTCTCTGTTGCAACTACTCAACTCTGCTGTTGTAAGAGAAAAGCCATAACTAATAGATAAATTAATGGATGTGGCTGTGTTCCAATAAAACTTTATTTACAAAAGCAGGTGGAGGGATGTAGCCTGTGGGGTATTATTTGTTGAACTCTGCTCTTTAACCACTTTGAAATATTGTCACATTGTTGAGGATTAATGATTCATGAGTAACAGAGGTGTTTTCCTTGTTCTTCTATGGGAGATACGCAGCGCTCTTAGGCTTACAGAATAAAAAGTCAAAAGGACACTTAATATTTGTATCCTTTTGTTTATAAAATATTTCTGTATTTGTATCTCTGTGTACATCTATTTATATAAATGGACAGATGTGATGTGCCGTGTACATATACATAGATATGCAGGTGCACGTAGGGGTAGTGTGCATACGTGTGCATGTGTTTGGGATATGTACACACACATATATATACACACACCTCACTATATTTTAGATATATGTTAACATTTTAAAATGTTAATTGTGGTTATCTCTTGAGTTAGGGGATGTTTTGGATTTGCTTCTATAAAAGGGTTGACTTTTCTAATTTTTCTGTAATGCATATTTATTACTAACCGGAATCAGAACAAATTATAAAAACAAATTTATCAGGTTTTTTTTCTACGTGGGAGGCACAGAAATGGAAAAGGCATATGTAGCCTTGGGTAGAAGCTAGAACCAGGAGAGAGGCAGGCTGCTCAGGAGCGTTTCACAGATCTGACAGCATGAGTTTTTGATTTTTCAGCTCCATATGTATTCTTATTGACTGATCTGTGAAGATGAATCTGGGCCTTTTAAATGCTTTTCCTTTTCTAGTTATGATATTAAATTTTGTCAGCAGGTATTAAAGAGACGTTAGAAGGAGAAAAAAAATGTTTGCTTTCTGATTCCAGTGTGTGTACATAATAAGCTACTCCGGGACAAGTGGCTTCCCCATTGGCCAGCTCTGAGGCAGCGTGAGCAGCCTCTTCAGTGCCTGGCTTCTACGGTGCATGGGATCCAGCAGCTCCGGGGGAGCCCCAAGCTTTCCCTGGTAACCCCCCTCAGGTAATTTTGTAGTAGAGTGCGTCTGCTAAAACACTTCCCATGAATCCCCTTGAGCATGAGTTTCTGACAAGTTCCAAAGAGCAGATCTCTAGCACATTCTACTGGTGTGGCACCATAGCAGCTTCTCTGCCATCTAGTTAGCCATGGCTATGTCCTCTTCACCAATGTCAGCCATGTTGGAGGAGGGTTGTGCGACTGAGGAGGAACTCTTCCTTGGGCATTCCATCTCAGCTTTTGGGATAGTGATTGCTCCTTAGATATGCTATTTCTGTATTTGGAATGGTCTTTACTTCTTCCTAGCCAATCCCTTGTTACTCCAATTTTCTGTTCTAATTAATAAGTTTTTATATTTAACTTTCCCTGTTCAAATGACCATGTCATTTATTTATCCTGACTGGACCCAGACTGATATACCAGCACACCAAACTTGGCTGCTTAGGATATCTGGGGACCAAGGAGACATACTCTTCTTCAGCAACTGAGAGGGAGCCAGCTAAAATTGGAAAGTGAATATTGACCTTTCTGACAGTTACAGAAGGACTGAATCAGGAGCAGATTTATAATCCCAAACCAAATGTTGTTGCTTTTATTTTCTGAGTTGGATGAAACTGCTCTCAGTCTCTCTCAATTTCACATTGCCTAATTGATATGGACTTTATATCTTCAAGTTAGTTTTGTGCATATGGCTACATTATCTTTTTCTAGAATGGCAGTGTTATATAGTGGCAAGTATGGATTTGGAGCAAGGCAGATCTGTTTGAATCCTGACTTTATCACTCACTAGCTATATGACCTTATGTAAATAAATTCGTCTAGCTGAGTCAGTTCGGATTTCCTCTTTGTAAAATGGGGACAATAGTACCTACCTAACATGTTACTGAAAGTTTAAGAACAGTGAATGTAAAGGTCATAGTGTGGTGCTTCATACATAGTAATTGCTAAATGGTAGCTACTAGTCGTTGTTATTATTATTCAGTGTGCACAGAAAGTTATACTCCAAGTAGATGTAGAGGAAACAGGACTTATGGTCTTAAAGTTGGACCCACACATTTGTTAAGAGCAGATTGCAGCATGACAGTATGAAGGACCCTTTCTCTCCCTAGCGCCTCTTCCTTTCAGGAAGACTCACATCTATAGGCTCTAATTGGACAAGGAAGAGTCCAGATGGAGTCCAGGAGCAGATGTTGGAAGCAGCCCTGGCCCTATTAGGTCCTGACTGAGCTCAGCATGCTTATGTGTGAGTGCGAGGGGTGGGCTCTCACTTAAACAAGAGTGACTCAAAATTAGGTAACGGTCACATGATGCCAATAGTTATGATTCCTGCCGTTGTCTGTGTAAGTAGGTTTGCTCTTGATTCGGTTTCCCATGATGCCCAAGTAATAAAGACAGGGCTTATTTGATATGCACACTGGGATGTATGTATGTGTTGGGTGGTGGTGAGCATCTTTTAGCTGGGCTCCTACTGCGATTGACTCCTCACAAATAAAACAGAATGTGCATATGTAGCTTGGCTCCCTTCTCACGTCTCTGTAAAACAAGACAGATTACAATTCTGCTTGCCTGAGATCATGTCCTGGCTGAGCTTCTGGTGTGTCACATCTGCCTCTCTGTGTGTGTCTGTTTGCCTCTGTACTTGTCAGTGGCATTCATCAGTGGAAGGAAATAGCTTCTGCAGTTGCAGCTCTGTTGATGAATTTGGTCAGGCCTGGCTAAGTAGCTATTCCTGGTTCGAGCTGGTCTTCCATGGAAGTAGGGGAAGTGATATGCTTTGGATTAAGTTATTGAGGGCTCGTGTTAACATTTATTGACTACTTTGTGCAAGATTTTGTACTGTTAACAAATTATCCCCTTCCAAACCTCAGAAGACTACGAAGTAGGTGCTAGAATCATCTAATTTTGTAGATGAGAAAACCAAGGCTTATGTTAAGTGATTTATCCAAAGTTACACAGCTAAAATGTGGTATTCGTTCATTCAAGGAGGGATTTTTTGAGCAACTTCTATGCCTGGAGAACTGTTCCAAGTGGTAGGGATATACCAGAAAACAAGAGAGACAAATACCCCTGACCTCATGGAGCTTACATTTCTAATGGTCAAAGACAAAAATTGAAATATATGTTATATAGTGATAAGTGCTAAGGAAAAATATAAAGCAGAGAAGGGGTATAGAGAGTATGCATGTAAGACTGAAGTTTAGAGAAGGTGGTCAGAAAAGGTATCACTGAGAAGGTGACATTCAAGCAGAGCTCTGAGGGAGTGAGAGAGTGAGCCATGAGAATATCTGCAGGGAAGAGCATTCCATGCAAAGGGAACAGAAATTTCAAAGGCCCTGATGCGGGAATATTCCTGCATGGTCAAGGAACAACAAAGAGGTTAATGTAACTGGGGCAGAGTGAGCAGAAGGAAGAATAGGCAATGAGATAAGAGAGGTAATAAGGATCCAGGTTGTATAGGACCTTAGAGCCATTGTAAAGATTTGGCTTTAACTCTGAGACTGGAGAGTTTGGGCAGAGAAGTGATATATGATATGACTTCTGTTTTAATAGGATCAGTCTATTATATTGAGAATCAACTTGGGTTAAGGAGTCTAGCAACGAGGAAGAACACATTAAGTGGTTTGTCCAAAGATTAAATCTTTGAGTTCAACTCCGTAAACATTGAATACAGGGCCGGATCTAGTATTTATGGAGTCTGAGGCTTTATACAATTTTGGGGGCCACCTTTAAGTGCAAGAATTCAGAAATAGGTATATATGTCAGTTTTTTTTTTAATTAAAAAAAAAAAAGAAGGGACTGGGAAATGATCCCTCCAGTAAGGGACTCCGAAGCATAAGCTCCATCAGCTTCACAAGTAACTCGGCCTCTGAGTGAATTACTATGTACCCGACTCTATGCTAGGCTCTGGGAACAAAGGGATGGATAAATCACAGTGATTAGCCTGAGCACCTGGACTACTGAAAGCCTTCTCTCTGACTTGCCTTATCTTCTTTTCTTCAATCTGTCTAGCATACAAATGAAGATTTATTTTCCTGAATCATGGCTGTATCACTATAGTACTCCTATTTTAAAAGCTTCTCATCAGCTTTTCCATTGCCTGAAGGAGTTCTTATATTCTATCAGGCATCAGAATCAGTTGAGGGGGTATGTGTGCCTGTGTGTTGGTGATGGGGTGCTTATTCAAAATGAAGGTTCCCTGGCCCCAGCCCGAAGCCTACTTAATCAGAGTCATTGGACTTGGGGCCTGTAATTAATTTTCAACAGTCTCTCGAGATGATTCTGATGCAGATGACTACAATTTAGTAGTAGCTAATGTGCTAAGGCCAAAGCTCCTTAATATGGGGATATATATCACCTGTAACCTTGACCTACTCGCATCCTTATTCTTCTTCAACACAGACCCTCCATTCTAGCCATTGTTTCCTAAGCATGCTTTACACATTCTTGACTCTATAGAACCTTTGGTCACTTTTTTTTTTTAAGATTTATTTATTTATTTATTTGACAGAGAGAGAGAGAGAGAGAGAGAGATCACAAGTAGGCGGAGAGGCAGGCAGAGAGAGAGGGAGAAGCAGGCTCCCCGCTGAGCAGAGAGCCTGATGCAGGGCTCGATCCCAAGACCCTGAGATCACGACCTGAGCCGAAGGCAGAGGCTTTAACCCACTGAGCCACCCAGGTGCCCCTTCCTTTGGTCACTTTGCTCCATCTGGCTGAAATCCCCTTTCTCTCCTTACCGTCTCTCCAAATCTTAGCTATTCTTTCAGTTCTAATTCAGGTTTAGTCTCTTTCTTGGTGCCTTCTCTGACCCAACAGCCCATAGTGTTCACACTCCCAGAGTACTCATCAGCAACCTTGTCATGTTTATTGCATTATTTTACTTCTTAGACATGTCTGTTATCTCAACCAGACCATAAACTCCCTCAGACTAAGGTCCATTCCTTTACCTTTTCATATGTCCCAAGGGCCTTGCCCAGTACTAAACAGGCAGAAAAACAACAGGAGGAGGCAGGAAAGAGTGTTTATGCTCATAATGAAGCATATTTCTTGTCCTTTATATTCTCATTTAATAGAGCATAACAAATTCCCAAACAACTACTTTTCAATGAACAACTCAGATTTGGTTCATAAATACAGGTTCCAAAAATACATTGAAGATAAAAACCTCTTTGGCTCACATTCTCTTGCCGCAGGAAGGTATTCAGTGATATACTACTGGATACCGGCTGCTATTTTAGTAAATATTTCAGGAATCAATTTATTCAGTGGTGTGATTTTCAAATTTTTATCCAAGGTTGTATTTCATGTTTTGTTGCTCTTGAAGGAGTTTATCTGCATGCTGAAATAGTGTACTCCTAGGCTATTGGAAAAGAAACCCCAGCACCAAAGAGTACCTAGAGGTTGCATTGAGGTTTCCTAATGATTATGATATTATACTTATCAAGGTTTAAGATAAGACAATGGTTCCAGAGTCACTCTCTCATTAATATGTTCATGCAAGAATGAGTATAATATCTACATTTTTTAAAGGAGGGCAAACCTTAGGCACAGGTTCATAAGCCATGGTCAGGCAATGAGATTGTAATCTTGCTGAAAAATGAGTTTATGGGGATTTCGTTTTTCTATTTCTATAGGAGAGGCAGCATAGTTTAATCAAGTGATTTTCAAACTGTTTTCCACTGTCTTAGGGTTCTATAGAATTACTCTGGTGGCCAGTGAGAGCCAGGGTCCGGTGGTTATGGCTGATATTGTTGTAAGAGAGAGAGGGAAGTATTCAAATTTGATTTGGCTTCTGCCTGCATCACAAAAGGTAGAACTAAGCATCGTAAGAATGAATCCAATGTCAAGTTAAGTTGAGCTGTGACCTCAAGTCTCTTGGCATAGACAGTTTATATTCCAGGGGATTGATCACAGATGGGATTATAGCACTGCTGTCAGGAATCTTTAAGGAGGGAGGCCTGGGTGGCTCAGTTGGTTAAGCATCAGCCTTGGCTCAGGTCATGATCCCAGAGATCTGGGATTGAGCCCTGCATTGGGCTCCCTGCTCAGTGGGGAGCCTGCTTCTCCCTCTGCTTGCTGCCCTCATGCTTGTGTGCTCACTCTCTGAAAGAAATAATTTTTTTTTTTAAAGAAGGAATTTTTAAGGGATCATGAAAATGGACTAGATCCATAAAGAAGCTGGGAGAGAAACAGTATTGTCCTGGTTTTCAAAACGGATGAAGGTAAATTTTGTGACGTATAGACTCATAAACTCAACATTTTTTTTTTTAGTAAGTGAACTCTTCACCCAGCATGGGGCTCGAACTCACAACCCCAAGATCAAGAGTCACATGCTCTACCAACTGAGCCAGCTAGGCATCCCAAGACTCATAAACTCAACTTCTATAATTTCTGTTTTCAGTCATTGACTTCCACTCTTTACTTCCTTCCCTTTGCTTGCTTTGAGTTTATTTTGTTTCTACTTTCTTAAGTCAGAACTTTAGGTTATTGATTTGAAACATTTTCTCACTAAAGCCCATGGTAACCCTTTGGTGTGGTAATGAACAGACGTAAGGATAAACATTTTGTAATCTGGCCTTTTCTTTCTCAAATAATAAAGTATTTTGTTTATGAAACATTTTCTCTTTTCTAAGTCTTTTCTAAGCATTCAGTGCTATAAATTTCCTCTCAGCACTTATTTAGCCATATCCCTCAAAGTTTGATGTGTTTATTTTTATTTTCATTTAATTCAGTGTATTATTTTATTTTCTTTGACTTTTTCTTTGCCTTAAGGATTATTTAGATTTTTATTTGTTTCCAACTGTTTGGAGATTTTCCTGTTATCTTTCTGTTACTGATTTGGTTTATCTTGGTATATGTTCCATGTACATGTAAAAAGTGTATATTCTGCTGCTGTTGACTGGTGTGTTCTATAAACGTCAGTTAGATCCTGTTAGTTGATCGTGCTATTTAATTCTTCTATATCCTTGCTGATTTCCTGTCTAGTTCTGTCAGTTTTTGAGACAAATGTGTTGAAGTCTTCAATCACCATTTTTTGTCTATTTCTCCTTTCATTCTATCAGTATCTGCTTCATATATTTTGCAGCTCTGTTGTTTGGGGCATAAAGATTAGAATTGCGTTATGTTGTCTTGGTGGACTGACACTTTTTCATTATAGAATGTTCTCTCTCTTGTTATCTCTGATAATTTTCATTTCTCTGGTCTACTTATTTGATATTAATATAGACACTCTTGCTTTCCTTTGTTCAATAGTCACATGATATAACTTTCTCTATTCTTTTACTTCCAACCTGCATATATTCTGTTATTTGAAGTTTCTTTTATAAGCATATCGTTTTGTCATATTTTGAAACTATTCTGCCACTGTGTCTTTTAATTTGTATATTTAGACTTTATACGTTAATGAAATTATTGATATGTTAGGGCTTCAGTGTAACATTTTTTGTTTTCTATTCTCTCTGTTCTTCACTTTTGTGTTTATTTTTCCTTCATTCTTTTGATTTACCTTTAGAATTCCATTTTGACTTGTCTGTATTTTTTCCAGCTTTGTTGAGACATATTTCATATACCAAACAATTCAGCCACTTAAAGTACATAATTCAATGGTTTTTAGTATATTAAATTGTACAATCATCACCACAATCTTAATCACCCTAAAAAGAAACCTTGTAACCCTCTAAGCAACCACTAACTTTCTCGCTATATATGCCTCTTTGGGGCATTTCATGAATGGAATCATGTAATCTGTGTTTTTTTGTGACTGCCTTTACTTAGCATGTTTTCAAGGTTCATCCATGTTGTACCATGTATCAGTACTTCTTTCTTTTTATAGTTGACTAATATTCCATTAGCTAGATATACTGTATATCCACTCTTTATTTGATGGACATTTGAGTTGACTCCACCATTTGGCTCTTATGAATAATGCTGCTATGAACTTTTGTGTGTAGGTTTTTGTGTGGACATGTTTTCATTTCTCTCGGGCATATACCTAGGAATAGAATTGCTTGGTCAAGTGGTAACTCTATGCTTAACTATCTGAGGAATTTCCAGACTGTTTTCAAAAGTGGCTGCAGTTTTATATTCCCACCAGCAGTATACGAGGGTATATATCCTCACCAAACTAACTCTAATTATCCTGCTCTTTTTAGTATAGCCATCCCAGTAGGTATGAAGTATTACCTCATTATGCTTTTGATTTATATTTCCCTGATAATGGATGACATTGAACATTGTTTCATGTGCTTATTGGCCATATCTTTGGAGAAATGTCTGTTTTGATCATTTTTGATTTTAAAAATTAGGTTATTTGTCATTTTATTTATTTATTTTTTTAATTTAATTTTATTTTTTCAGTGTTCTAAGATTCGTTGTTTATGTACCACACCCAGTGCTCCATGCAATACGTGCCCTCCTTAATACCCACCACAGGGGAAATGGGTGATCCTGGTGGTGGGTATTTGTCATTTTATTATTGAATTTAGTAGTCCTTCATAATTTCTAGTGTGAGTCCCTTATTAGGTATATGATTGCAAAAATGTTCTCCCTTTCCTTGAGTTGTCTCCATTTTCTTGTAGAGTCCTAAGAAACACAAAAGTTTCTTAAAATTTTTTATGAAGCCTAAGTTGCTATTTTTTTCTTGCTAGCATTTTTGGTGTCATATCTAAGATTCCACTGGCAAATCCAAGGTCATGAATATTTATTCCTATTTTCTCTTCTAAGAGTTTTAGTTTTGACTCTTACATTTAGGTTTTTGATTCATTTTGATTTTGTTTTAAAATTTTATTTATTTATTTGACAGAGGGAGAGCACAAGCAGGGGGAGTGGCAGAAGGAGAGGGAGAAGCATGCTCCCCACTGAGCAGGGAGCCTGATGTGGGGCTCGATCCCAGGACGCTGGGATCATGACCTGAGCTGAAGACAGACGCTTAACTGACTGAGCCACCCAAGCACCCCATCATTTTGAATTTTTGTATATTGTGTGATGTACAGATCCAACTTCATTCTTTTATATGTAGCTATCAATTTGTCCAAGCACCGTTTATTGAAAAGACTGTTCTTTCCCTATTGGGTTGTAGTGGTGCCTCTGCTGAAAATCAATTGACCATAGACACGTGGGGTTGTTTCTAGACTCACAATTATATTCCATTGAAATATGTCTATTCTTATGCCAGTATCATGCTGTCTTGATTACTATTGTTTTGTAGTAGATTTTGAATTCAGGAAATTTTAAATTCAACTTAGTTCTTTTTTAAAATTATTTTGCCTACGGACGCCTGGGTGGCTCAGTCGGTTAAGCTTCTGCCTTTGGCTCAGATCATGATCCCAGGGTCCTGGGAACAAGTCCTGCATCGTGCTTCTTGATCAGTGGGAAGCCTGCTTCTCCCTCTGCCTGCCGCTCCCTCTGCTTGTACTCTCTCTCTCTGGCAAACAAACAAATAAATAAAATCTTTAAAAAATAAAATTATTTTATTATGGATTCCTTGATTTTCCATAGGAATTTTAGGATCAGTTTGTTAATTTCTACAAAAGAGCCAGTTGGTATTTTGATATAGATTAAATGGAATCTTTAGGTTAATTTGGGGGAGTATTGCCATCTTAACAATATTAAGTGTTCCAATCTGTGATGGTTAATTTTATGTATCAATTTGGCTAGACCACAGTACCCAAATATTTGGTCAAATATTAGTAAGGATGTTGCTGGGAAAATATTTTTTAGATGAGATTAACATTTAAATCAGTAGCCTAAATAAAGCAACTTGCCCTTCATAATGTGGATGGAATTCATTTAATCAGTCGGAAGCTTTAAGAGAAAAGACTGACCTCCTCAGAAGAAGGAATTCTATCTGCAGACTGCCTTCAGACTCAAGCATCAACTCTTCCCTGGATGCCCAGCATATTTTATATGACTTTTATTAAATTTATTCCTAAATAGTGTGTTCTTTTTGGTGCTATTATAAATGGAATTTTCTTAATTTCATTTTCATATTGTTTATTACAAATATATAGAAATACAGTTGATTTTTACGTATTTATCTTGTATTTTGCAACCTTGCTTGATCCATTTATTTATTCTTCTAGTTCTTTTTTTTAAGATTTTATTCATCTATTTGAGAAAGATAGTAAGAAAGAGCACAAACAGGGGAAGGGGCAGAGGTAGAGGGAAAAGCAGACTCCCCGCTGAGCAGGGAGCCTGCATGGGCTTGATCCCAGGACCCTGAGACCATGACCTAAGCCAAAGGCAGACACTTAATTGACTGAGCCACCCAGGTGCCCCTTTTCTTATAGTTTAGCCTGCTTCTCCTTCCTCTGCCTGCCACTCCCCCTGCTTGTGCTCTCTCTCTTCCCCACCACCTCTGTCAAATAAATAAATAAAATCTTAAAGAAAAACTATTTTTTAAATTTTTTTTTAAAGATTTTATTTATTTATTTGACAGAGAGGAGCGAGATCCCAAGTAGGCAGAGAGGCAGGCAGAGACAGAGGGGGAAGCAGCCTCCCCGCTGAGCAGAGAGCCCAGTGCAGGGCTCCATCCCAGGACCCTGAGATCATGACCTGAGCCAAAGGCAGAGGCTTTAACCCACTGAGCCACCTAGGCGCCCCAAGAAAAAATATTTTTTAAAAATTTATTATTTTGGGATGCCTGGCTGGTTCAGTCTGTAGAACATGTGACTATTGTTCTCAGGGTTGTGAGTTCAAGTCCCATCCACATTGGGTATGGAGCCTACTGAAAAAAATGGATTCTTTAAGATTTTCTACATACCAGATTATACAATGTGTGAATAGAGATAGTTTTACATTATCCTTTCCAATCTAGATGCCTTTTATTTAATTTTCCTGACTAAGCGTCCTGGTTAGAACCTCCAGTAAAAATTTTGAATAGAAGTGGTGAGAACAAACGTTTTTGTTACCAGTCTTAGAGGTAAAACATCCATTTCTTACCGCTAAGTAGGATGTTAGCTGTGGGTGTTTTGTAGATGCTTTTTAATCAGACCAAGGTTTTCCTTCTCTTCCTAGTTCGAGTGTTACTGACATGAAAAGGTACTGGAGATTGTCAAATGTTTTATCTGCATCTGAGATGATCCATGTATTTTTTGTTTTTTAAATTCTGTTCATATGGTATATTATATTCATTGATGTTTTTTAAATTTAATATACTCTCATGTTTGTGGGATAAATCACAGCTAGTCATGGCTATAATTCTTTCTATATGTTGATGAATTTGGTTTGATAGGTGGTTTTCATTCGCATTCCCTGATAATTAGTGATGTTGATCCCCTTTTCATGTGCCTGTTGGTCATTTGTATACCTCTTTGGAAAAATGTTTATTCAGTTCCTCTGGTCATTTTTAAATTGGATTTTTTAGGGGTTTTTTTTTTTTGCTCTTGGGTTGTATGAGTGCCTTATATATTTTGTCTATTAACCCCTTATCAGAGAGATGGTTAGATATTTTTTCCCATTCCATAGATTGCCTTTTCATTTTATTGCCTGATTCTTTTGCAGCGCAGAAGTTTTTAGTTTGATTAAAACCCTCTTGGGGCGCCTGGGTGGCTCAGTGGGTTAAAGCCTCTGCCTTCGGCTCAGGTCATGATCTCAGGGTCCTGGGATCGAGCCCCGCATCGGGCTCTCTGCTCAGCAGGGAGCCTGCTTCCCCCTCTCTCTCTCTGCCTGCCTCTCTGCCTACTTGTGATCTCTCTCTCTGTCAAATAAATAAATAAAATCTTTAAAAAAAAAAAAAACCCTCTTGATGGGGCACCTGGGTGGCTCAGTGGGTTAAAGCCTCTGCCTTTGGCTCAGGTCATGATCTCAGAGTTCTGGGATCGAGCCCCGCATTGGGCTCTCTGCTCATCAGGGAGCCTGCTTCCCCCTCTCTCTCTGCCTGCCTCTCTGCCTACTTGCGATCTCTCTCCTCTCTGTCAAATAAATAAATAAAATCTTTAAAAAAAATAAAATTAAAAAATAAAATAAAATAAAACCCTCTTGATGACTTTTTTTTTTTTTTTGCTTTTGTTGACTGTGCTTTTGGCATTGTATCCAAAAAAATTATTGCCAGGACTAATGTCAAGTAGGTTTTTTCCTATGTCTTTTTCTAGGAGCTATAAGGTTTTCGGTGTTATATTTAAATCCTTAAAATATTTTGAGTTAATTTTTGTTAGTGGTGTAAGATCAGGGATCATTCTTTTGCATGTGATTATCCAGTTTTCCAAGCACCACTTGTTAAAGAGACTGTCATTTCCCCATTGTTTATTCTTGGCTCTCTTGTCACATATTAGTCAACCATATATGTATGGGTTTATTTCTGGGCTCTTAACTGTGTTCCTTTCTTATGTGTGCCTGTTGTTATGCCAGTACCATACTGTTTTGATTACTATAGCTTTGTAATACAGCTTGAAATCAGGAATGTGATGCCTTCAGCTTTGTTCTTTCTCCAGATTGCTTTGGCTATTCAGGGTATTTTGTGGTTCCATATGAGTTTTAGGATTATTTGTTCTATTTCTGTGAAAAATAGCATTAGAATTTTGGTAGAGATTGCATTGAATCTATAAATCACTTTGGGTAGTATGGAAATTTTAACAATATTCTTCCAACCTATGAACGTAGGTTAGCTTTCCATTTATTTACATTTTCTTCAATGTTTTACAGTTTTAATAGTATAGAGCTTCACTTCCTTGGTTAAATTTATTCCTAAGTATTTTGTTGTTTTGATGATATTGTACATGTGATTAAAAATTTTTTTTTCAGATAGTTCATTTTTAGTGTCTAGAAACTTGAAGAAAAGGACTCTTTTAATTTACTTCCTTCCTTCCAAATGTCCTAAGATTCCTTCTTTTTTTTTTTTTTTTTAAGATTTTATTTATTTGACAGAGAGAGAGAGATCACAAGTAGGCAGAGAGGCAGGCAGAGAGAGAGGGGGAAGTAGGCTATCCGCTGAGCAGAGAGCCCGATGCGGGGCTTGATCCCAGGACCCTGAGATCATGACCTGGGCCAAAGGCAGAGGCTTTAACCCACTGAGCCACCCAGGCGCCCCCTAAGATTCCTTCTTTTATTATTTTCTTCTTGCTTTATTAATTTCCTTTAGCCATTCTTTTAGGGTATATCTGCTGGTGACAAATTCTCTTCATTTCCGTTTATCTGAGATGGTCTCGATTTGTCCTTTTTTCATGAAGAATATTTTCACTGGTTATGGAATTCTGGGTTGATATTTCTTTGCTTAGCATTTAAAAATGTGTGCCACTCCCTCTGGCCTCAAGGTAGAGCCACAAGTGGAAGTTGTGTAGAGAAGGGGGCACCCCACCCACCTTTTGGCTGTGCTCATCCTAAACTTTTATTGAGAAATCTGCTGTAATTTTGTGTTCTTTTCCCCTGAAAAGTAAGGTGTCATTTCTCTCTTGCTACTGTCTAGGTTTTCTTTGTCTCTAATTTTCAGGAGTTTGATTCTAATGTATTGTAGCATGAATTTCTTTGGGTCTATCCTTTTTGAGGTTTTTGCATTTGTAGATTTCTTGCATTTGTAAGTTTATGTCATTTGCCAAATTTGGAGAATTTTAAGTCATTATTTCTTTTCATTTATTTGTTTGTTTTAAGGTAAGCTCTACACTCAGTGGTGTGGCTTGAACACACAACCCTGAGATCAAGAGTCACATGCTCTCTGAACTGAGCCAGCTAGGCACCTCTCAGCCATTGTTTCTTTGAATACTACTTTAGGGACACCTGGGTGGCTCAGCTGTTAGGTGTCTGCCTTCGGTTGGGGTTGTGGTCCTAGGGTCCTGGGATCGAGCCCCACATCAGGCTCTCTGCTTGGCGGGAAGCCTGCTTCTGCCTCTCCCACTCCCCCTGCTTGTGTTCCCTCTCTCGGTGTGTTTCTCTCTGGCAAATAAAAAATAATAATAATAGGGGCACCTGGGTGCCTCAGTCGTTAAGTGTCTGCCTTCAGCTCAGGTCATGATCCCAGGGTCCTGGGATCAAGCCCCGCATCGGGTTCCCTGCTCCGTGGGAAGCCTGCTTCTCCCTCTCCCACTCCCCCTGCTTGTGTTCCCTCTCTCGCTGTTTGTTGTGTCTCTCTGTGAAATAAATAATAAAATAATAATAATAAAATAATAAAATAATAATAAATAAATAAATAAAATGAATACTTTTGTACCATTCTTTCTTATCACTTTATGGGAATCTGATGGCATAAATGTTAGATATTTTGTTATAGAACCACAGGTCCCTAAGTAATTTTTCCCATCTATTTTTTTTTTTTCTGTTGTTCAGAATTGGTCATTTCTTTTTTCTTTTTCCTTTTTTAAAATTTCCATTCGGTTTTAGTAAATGGCAGAGCCACATCACATGCTATACCAGTTCAGGGTGAGAATTTTCTTTCTTTTTTTTATTTAATTAAAAAAATTTTTTTTAAGATTTTATTTATTTATTTGTCAGAGAGAGAGCACAAGTAGGGGGAGCGGCAGGCAGAGGCAGAGTGAGAAGGAGAAGCAGGCTCTCCACTGAGCAGGGAGCCCGATGTGGGACTCAATCCTAGGACGCTGGGATCATGACTTGAGCCGAAGGCAGACACTTCACCAACTGAGCCACCCAGGCACCCCCCAGGGTGAGAATTTTTTAATAAACCTTTTCTAATGTTAAAACTGCTTCTTGGGGTGCTTGGGTGGCACAGTCAGTTGAACGTCCAACTCTTTGTTTCAGCTCAGGTCATGACCTCAAGTGTTGTGGGCTCAAGCCCTGCATCAGGCTCGCACTCAGTATGGAGTCTGCTTGGGATTCTCTCTCCCCCCTCTCTCTCTTCCCCTCCTCCCATGTGCTCTCTCTCTTCCTCTCTCTAAAATCAATCAATCAATCTTAAAAAACAAAAACAAAAAATCAAATCCTGTTTCCTTTAGTGTCATCCTAAATTCTACCCTGAATTGAAGGAAGAGTGGCTGGATGGGCCCTATGTTTCCTGGGGGAAATCCAAATTGGTATGTTCCCTCTTTGTAAGGAAATGGGACAGGAAAAGCAAGTTCTAGCCCCTGAAGAAAGTTGTTCCATTCTTATGAGGCCTGATGGCCTTTAAAAGGGAACTACATCCTTAACCCACAAGTGTTTTTCACCATGACAGTGGCTCCTGTTGTTTCTTGCAGCAGAAAGCCCTGGGCTCCTCCTTGAGCTTCTACCCTCCATCTCCCACCAGCAGTAGTGAGCCAGGGCATGTTTGGCCTCCGCCATCTTGTGCCTGTCATGCTTCTTCTTGATCATAGGGTCCTGTTTGTGAAAAGCCTCCAGCAGCTCATGTGACAGCTTCTCTGGCATCAGCATCCACCAGTGCTTCATCTCCCTGCACTCAGTAATCATCCGCTTCATTACCAGGAAGCAATTATGCTGGTCAGCTAGTGACACAGGGACTTGGTAGAAATGGCCACCTCTGAAGATGGGTACCAGCCCAATCACAGGCTCCCAGTTCTTCAGTGCTTGGTGGAAGATGGTGGAGGGGTTATCCTGGATGGTTGCCTGTCCCTCTGCAGAAGCAGCATGGTACTTCTCAAACTCCTTCCTTTGCCCAGTTTCCAGAGTCTGCATCATGAGGGATCTGGCCAGTATTTTGTTTCCTCCTTTCATAATCATGTTGGTGAATTTACTGACACTGGGTCTTCAAACACAGAGCTTGTTTTTGTCACTGGGGCAGCTTTAATAAGCTGAGTCTTCCTGAGTTCCTGCTCTGACTTCTCAGAATGGGTAATTTCTACTATTCCATCTTTATGTCCACTCATTCTTTCCCATATCAACTCTATTCTACTGTTGGCTCCTTCTAGCAATTTTTCATTTTGGTTACTGTATTTTCAGTTCTAAAATTTGATTTTTCTTTATGTCTTCTATTTCTTTGCTGTGACACTATATTTATTTGATGGGAACTTTGGGACTTTCTTTCTTTTCATTTTCTTTAATCTTTTACACAATTTTTCACTGAAACATGATGACTAACATCCTTGTCACGTAATTCTATTATTTGTGTCTCTCGTTTTCATCTGATGATTTTCTTTTCCTTATTCAGATTTTCCTGATTCTTGGTATGATGAATGATTATTTTTGTGTATCCTGGCAATTGGGGCTATTATGTTATGAGACTTTGGATCTTGTTAAACTTTTATAGAACTCCTCAGTCACCACACAAGGGAGGGAAATGGTATGTTGCCTCATTACTGCCAATTAAGGATGGAAGTGCGTATTTCCTACTAGGCCACCTTTGACATTCCATAAATAAGAGCCTCTTGTAATTTTTGGGCAGGGATAAAATTATTTCAGGTCTTTACTAGGCCTCTGCTGACATCACCTTGGCTGGGAGGAGAAAGGGTACCTCATTACTGTTCCTGACATGGCCTCCACTGTCACCATGGGGAGCGGGCTCCTTATCACTGGGTCAGAATGAAAGTTCCAGGTATCTACTCTGCCTCTTTTTTGTCACCAACCTAGTATAGGGAAGAGATGACTAGTTACAGCTTTGTAAAGGTAGAAGTCTAGGGTTCCTACCTGGCTTATTCTGTCATGGGTTATGTGCAACCACAATTTTTATCCCGTGGTATTTGGCTGGAGTAAGGTGATTATTGTCTAAAAGTTTTCTCTCTCTCTTACTAGGCTGCTTGTATCCTCATCCTTTCACTAGAGAGAACAGGTTTTGCTTGAAGCATTTTTAGTCTGCATTAATGGGCGTATCCTGGTTACAAGCCTCTACTGCACCCAACCCAGGATATATTAAGCAAAAGGAAAACCCAAGGAATTTAACATCATGCCATTCCTTGAGTCTCAAGGTTCCTACCTGGTCTTTCTTCTCTCCACCTTCCAGAGTCATCTTATGTTTTTATATATAATGTTCGGGGTTGGTAATTATACTTAGTGAAAAAATATGGAGAAGTACATTTCCTCTTCCATCTTATCACAGAATCAGAAGTCCAGGGAATAATTAGATATAGCCATGGTAGGTACTGGAGATATTTGGATGCATCTATTTTGATATAGCATCAGAACAATTATGTTAAAACAGAAGAATACTTTTATTACTAGGTAATAAATATTCTTGTCACTTTAAGAGTCATTCCTGCCTCTCACTTCATCTATCTCTGACCTCCTTGGAAGTGGGAGCTCCTTTATCTCTTTGAAGGAAAGCAGAACTGCCTAGGATTAATGGGCTCTCTAATGCTGGTGGGAGATTGCAGAAGAGGCCTTGTGTTGGATCTCATCCTCTGACTCTTCCTGAGGTGGTACCCATTAATGGCTTATATGATTATCTCTCATGAAAGATATGGTACTTATACCAAGGTGGAAATAGAAATTGGAAGCCTGTAGCATCGGTGTTATCCTTGCAACAAATGGAGACTTTGCTCTTGTACTTATCCGAAAGTGGTTTTTGTTAGAGTGGAGATAGATACAGTGATTAGCTTTGAGGTCAATAATAGTAAACTGTAGTCCAAGGCTACAGAAGTTACAGAAACAGTGCTGTAACTGGCAGACTTTATGACCACAACAAGGTAACATAGGGTTATATGGTTTGCTACTTTCCTGGAAATGCAATCACTTTGTTATTGCTCATAGAATTTTCTCCCCTTCTTTTTCAACATGAAATGATGGTTTTTGCCATAAGCATCTTAGCTTCTCATGCTCAGGATTCTCAGTTGTCAAAGGGATAGGAAAGTAGTGGTGGGACTACTGAGAGTTGTACATATTAACTGAGCCTATTGAGTGAATGTCGATATATTAAGATGTAGAATCCATATCCACTTTATTTTAAAAAAAATTTTTTTTAAAAGTAGGGGCGCCTGGGTGGCTCAGTGGGTTTAAACCTCTGCCCTTGGCTCAGGTCATGATCTCAGGGTCCTGGGATCGAGCCCCACATCGGGCTCTCTGCTCAGTGGGGAGCCTGCTTCCCCCTCTCTCTCTGCCTGCCTCTCTGCCTACTTGTGATCTCTCTCTCTGTTAAATAAATAAAATAAAATCTTTAAAAAATATTTTTTTTTTTTTTTAAAGTAAACTCTACACCCAACATGGGCTCGAACTCACAACTCCAAAATCAAGAGTTGCGTGCTCTACCAACTTCACCAGCCAGGCACCCCTATCTATAACCCCTTTAGATAATCCTGTCAAAGGAATCAGACTACATGGCTTCAACAGCTAGCTTTTCTGTTAACTACCTGTGAGTCTTTGGCAAGTTATCTAACCTTTCAGAGCCTTGGTTTCCTCAGTAGTAAAGTGAGCATCATGGTAGCACCTGCCTTTTTGAGTTATTGTGAGATTTATATGCAGTAAAAATTATAGGCACTTAGAAAAACCTGGTCCGTCATAAGCATTCAATACATGTTAGTTAAATTAATGAATATTTTTAAGGACAACATTTCTACTTATATGGATGGGTCCTAACTGCTGACAGTATTTAATCTCTTATGTTTTTTCCCTTTCTGACCTCTAAGTGAAATGTGGAGTTGGGTAGTCCTTTAGCTTTTAGGGACTTCATAGTAGTACAAGTGCCTCAACTAAATTTTTGAGTCATTTTTATTGTGAGAGCTCATGGGATTATAAGATATTTCTCCAGAAGTTCTGGCCATTTGACAAATGTGGGTAATAATTTTAGAAATCTGAACCAGCATTTAAAAAAATCAGGCAAGGCACCCTGGGTGGCTCAGTCGGTTAAGTGTCTGGCTCTTGATTTTGGTTTGGTTCATGATCTCAGAGTCTTGGAATCAAACCCTACATCGGGCTCTGCACTGGGCATGGAGCCTACTTGGGATTCTTTCATTCCCTCTCCTTCTGCCCCTCCCTAGCCCCTGCTTGCATTCTCTCTCTCCTAGAAAATAAATAAATAAATAAATAAATAAATAAATAAATAAATAAATAAATCAGGCAAATTAACTTTCGAAAATGTGACTGAAATGAAGCTGTCATTCTTCCCTCTTATTTCAGCTTGATCTGGGACTCTTGTGAGAATGTTAGGGGGATATGCCTATACTTAAGGCTCAGGCAGTGTCTTACTATTCTGGATCTCCCTTCAGGGAATACTGATGTATGTTTACTGTACTTATTAATAGTATCTAGTATGACTTTTGTTTATCATTTTAAGTTTATGTCCAAATAAAACATTAGTAATTTGGCCTTTTTTAGCCTCCTTAAAGGAATTATGATATTTGGTTGTCTGAAGAGTAATGCCAAAGGATAATATTTAGCTACAGTTAGAAAATTCATTCTTGGGATGCCTGGGTGGCTCAGTCGGTTAAGTGTCTGCCTTTGGCTCAGGGCATGATCCCAGGGTCCTGGGATCTGGTCCCACATCGGGCTCCCTGCTCAGCGGGGAGCCTGCTTCTCCCTCTGCCTGCCGCTCCCCCTGCTTGTGTTTGCTCACGCGCTCTCTCTCTCTGACAAATAAATAAAAACCTTTAAAATAAAAATAAAAAATAAAAAATCTTTCTTCACCTTAAATTTCTTGGAGAATATTTAATAATTTCTATGTTTAAAAGGTTGGAGTAGGTAAAGATGGACTACATCAGAGACAAATATATTTTAGTTTGCTATATATTAACTTGAAACCTAGTTATTTCTTATGCTAACTTTTTAGTCACAAATTAATATCTAAGGGCTTTTTAAAAAAATTATTTAATCTCCACCCCCAATGTGGGGCTCAAACTCATGACCCCTGAGATCAAGAGTCACCTGCTCTTCCAACTGAGCCAGCCAGGCACCCCTAATATCTAAGGGTTGTATAAAGTGTTTCTTTTAGTTATTCACTAGAGCTTACTGAATGTCTACTATGTGTCAGGTATTTTGCTAGACTCTGGCTATACAACTGAAAATAAGATGGACAAGGCTTCTGTCTTCATAGTACTTCAACTTAGTGAGAAGACAAGATCAAAAGGAAGGGCGCCTGGGTGGCTCAGTGGGTTAAAGCCTCTGCCTTTGGCTCAGTGGGTTAAAGCCTCTGCCTTTGGCTCAGGTCATGGTCTCAGGGTCCTGGGATTGAGCCCCGCATCGGGCTCTCTGCTCAGTGGGGAGTCTGCTTCCCCCTCTCTCTCTGCCTGCTTGTGATCTCTCTCTCTGTCAAATAAATAAATAAAATCTTTAAAAAAAAATGTTAAAAAAAAAGATCAAAAGGAAAACAAATAAATGAGGAAGGTTAATTTCAGGAGAAGTGTTCTGAAATAAACAGTGTGCTGTGATAAAAAATAAATAGGGGGGACCTGTTAGCATGATTTAGGAAGGCCTCCATGAAGGAGAAACAATTAAACTGAGATCTGAGGAAAAGAATAAGTCAATTAGTTAAAGGTTTGAAAGAAAAGAATTCTAGGAATTGAAATGCATGACAGGAAGGAACTTTGTATATTCTTACAACTGAGAGATCAATAATACTTGAATAAAAAGGATCCTGATACTGTTAATTCTTCTTTAAATGTTTGGTAGAATTTAATAGTGAAGCCATCTGGTCCTGGACTTTCTTTGTTAAGAGGTTTTTGATTATTAGTTTGATCTTCTTATTACAAGTCTATTTAGATTTTCTATTTCATTTAAAAAAAAATATTTCTTCATTTATTTGAGAGAGAGAGTACATGTGCATGCTCGCAAGATGGGGGTCAGAGGGAGAGGGATAGAAAGAATCTTAAGCGGATTCCCCAGTGAACTCAGAGCCCCAACTTGGGGCTCCATCTCACAACCCTGAGATCATGACCTGAGCCAAAATCAAGAGTATGACACTTAACTAACTGAGCCACCCAGGTACCCCATAGATTTTCTATTTCATCATAAGTCAATTTAGTAATTCGGTGATTTATTGGTGTAGAATTGTTCAAAGTATTCATTTATATATATATATATATATATATATATATATATATATTTTTTTTTTTTTTTAAGATTTTATTTATTTATTTGACAGAGAGAGAGATCACAAGTAGGCAGATAGGCAGGCAGAGAGAGGAGGGGAAGCAGGCTCCCTGCTGAGCAGAGAGCCCGATGTGGGGCTCGATCCCAGGACCCTGAGATCATGACCCAAGCCGAAGGCAGAGGCTTTAACCCACTGAGCCACCCAGGCGCCCCTCATTTATATATATTTTTTAAAATTTCTCTAAGGTTTGGAGTAATATTGCCTCTTGTATTTCCGATTTTTATTATTTAGACTTTTTTCTTAGTCTAAGTAAAGGTTTGTCAATTTTGTTGATGTTTTAAATAAAGCAACTTTTGGTTTTATAATCCTCTTTGATTTTCTATTCTGTATTTCACTGATCTCTGCTCTTCATTTCTTCTGCTAGCTTTTTGTATGATTTCTATCTTTTTAAATATTTTGAGACTTATTTTGTAGTCTAAAATATGGTCTGTCCTGAAGAATATTCCATGTGCACTTGAGAAGGATGTGTATTCTGTTGATGGGTGGAGAGTTCCTGTATGTTTGTTAGGTGTATTTGGTTTATACTGTTGTTTAAATCCTCTATTTCCTTTTTGATCTTGGGTCTAGATGTCTATCCATTATTGAAAGTAGAGCATTGGGCGCCTGGGTGGCTCAGTTGGTTAAGCGACTGCCTTCGGCTCAGGTCATGATCCTGGAGTCCCGGGATCGAGTCCCACATTGGGCTCCCAGCTCCACGGGGAGTCTGCTTCTCCCTCTGACCTTCTCCCCTCTCATGCCATCTCTCACTCTCTCTCTCTCTAATAAATAAATAAAAAAAAAAAATCTTTAAAAAAAAAAAGAAAGTAGAGCATTAAAGTCTCCACATATTATTGTAGAACTGCCTATTTCTCTCTTCAATTCTGTCAATGATTGCTTATCATGTTTTGAGGCTCTTTTGTTTGTGCATATGTCTATAGACTATTGAAGTCTACAGCTATTATTGTAGAACTATTTCTCCAATTCTGTCAATGATTGTTGACAATTATTTCTCCAATTCTTTCAATGATTTCACATATTTTGGGGCTGTTTTGTTTGTGTGTATGTCTATAATTGTTATTTCTTCTTGATGAATTGACCTTCTTATCAATATATGATGTCATTTTTTGTCTCATAACTATTTTTTTGGTCTCATAACTTTTTTTTTCATTATAAAGATTTTATTTATTTATTTGTCAAAGAGAGAGCAAGCACACACAAGCTAGGGGGTGGGGGGCAGCAGGCAGAAGGAGAAGCAGGCTCCCTGCTGAGCAAGGAGCCTGATGCAGGACTTGATCCCAGGACCCTGGGGCTATGACCTGAACTGAAGGCAGATGTCCAACTGACTGAGCCACCCAGGCATCCTTCATAACAACTTTTGACTTAAAGTCTATTTTGTCTGCTATTAATATAGCCACCCAAGCTCTCTTTTATTTACTGTTTGCATGGAATATATTTTTTCCATTCTTTTCCTTTCAACATATTTCTGTCTGAATCTAAAGTGAGTCTGGTGTAGATAGCATATAGATAAATCGTTTTTTTATTCCATACTGCCAATCTATCTTTTAAGAGGTGAGTTTAACTCATTTATATTTAATCTGATCATTGATAAGGAAAAACTTAATTTCTAAAAAAAAATAAATGTTTAAAGAGAAAGAAAAACAAAAAAGAAAGGTACATAAATGTTTTTTTAAAATGTTTTTAAAGGAAAAAAAATGTTTTTAAAGGAAAGACTTAATTCTGCCATTTTGCTATTTTCTGTATTGCTTGTATCATTTTTTCCCTCAATTTCTTCAGTATTGCCTTTTGTGGGGTTTTTTGGTACCATTTTGATTCCCTTCTTTTTTTTTTTTTTAAGATTTTTTATTTATTTATTTGACAGAGAGATCACAAGTAGGCAGAGAGGCAGGCAGAGAGATAGGAGGAAGCAGGCTCCCCGACGAGCAGAGAGCCTGATGCGGGGCTTGATCCCAGGACCCTGAAATCATGACCTGAGCCGAAGACAGAGGCTTTAACCCACTGAGCCACCCAGGTGCCCCTTGATTCCCTTCTCATTTCATTTTCTGTGTGTATTTTAGTTATTTTTTGTATTGGTTACCCTGGGAATTGCAATTAAGTAGACAGTTGAATATACAAATCTGGACAAAGTCAGGGCTAGAGAAATAAATTTGAGAATAATTGGCGTATAGATGGTATTTAAAGCCTGGAAGTAGGTGAGGTCTTTTAGGAAGAAAATATAGCCGGAGTAGAGCAGAAAATGCAGGACAAACCCTTGAGAACTTGAAAGCCTATCCTCCCTATTGGTGGATATGTTTGTATTTATCCTTTAAGTCCCATGAATAGGTGGCATATCTGTCATCTGTATATCTCAGTGGGTCTCATTTCTGAAGACATTAAGACAAGAGCTGCTTTCCTGTGTTAGCTGAGCATTAGAACAAGATGAATCCTATGTTTGCAGTTCTAAGCTTCTCTTACAATTTCTGTTTTTCTGTCATATTTCTATATACTATCTACCAGTTAATTTCAAAATCATTTTGAAAATCATTCAAAATCATTCAAGCTCATTTTCTTTTCAGAGCTACCATTGACGTTCTTAATTTTCTCTTTGGATATCATCCCTGTCTAGAACCACCTATGTCTTGTTCTTCAGCCACAGCTTGAACTCCTGACTTGACTTGACCAGTGGTCTCTCAAAAAACATGTTTGTTTTAAGATTTTATTTTTTTAAAGTAATCTCCATACCCAGCATGGGGCTCGAACTTACAGTCCCAATATCAAGAGTCGCATGTTTTACTGACTGAGCCATCCAGGCACCCCTCAAAAGCATATCTTTAATCACAAGGGTTGAAAGACTATGGATGATTCTTATGGAGGAGAAGCTCTGAATTCACATTTTCTTGGGGAAGGCCAGGATTGTTATCTTTATATCTGAATGATACTGCGTTCCGACCCTTAAAACATAGCTCTCTGTAGGAGGGAGATGGGTTAAGAATAACCATGCCATGCCTACACTGAAAGTTTGAAAAATATGTAACAATAGAAGTTAATTGAACATAGTTTACCACTTGCTTTTTGCCTGATGTCTGATTCCTGTTATTTGCTGTATGCAGCCTATTTTATCTTTGCCTCCCCCAGCAGCTTGTCACTTGGAAAACAGACCTCTCACTGTTTGACTTTTGATATCTGAGAATCAGAGCATTGACAAGTTGATATTCTGAAATCCCCATTAGAAAAAAGCAGAACTAGGAAGGTGGGGACCAGTTCCTGACAATGGAGTAGAAGCATTTTCCAGCATACTTGTAATACAGCAAGCAATGTGGAGAACATGACCCCTAAACTTAGAATGAGACCCTTCAAGAAAACTTCTTTGGACTTCATTTTTTTTCTTTTTAAGATTTTTATTTATTTATTTGTCAGAGAGAGAGAGAGCACAAGCAGGCAGAGTAGCAGGCAGAGGCAGAGGGAGAAGCAGGCTCCCCGTGAGCAAGGAGCCCGGTGTGGGACTCGATCCCGGGACCCTGGGATCATGACCTGAGCCGAAGGCAGCTGCTTAACCAACTGTGCCACCCACGCGTCCCAAGAAAATTTCTTTGGACTATTCTCCCCAACCTGCCTTTCATTTTGCCTGATTTACGGAATCTGGAAAACATATTGGCTAAACTACAAAACTGAGTTCCTAATCGCCTCACCATGGCAACCCCATCATTGCCTAGGCATATGCTATAAGTCGTCCCTGTGAGAACCCAAGTGTCTGTTAAAGGAGCCCACACAAGTCTTCTGTGGGGTTTTAACAGCCTCCAAGAGAAGTTCCTAGGTTGTCGTCAGGGTTAGGAGGGGCTTAGGCTCCTACTTTACTAGGGAAAGAGTGGTCAGTGAGCGACAGTACACATCCCAGGGCTTCTTAGTCTGGGTTTTCTTGGTGGTCTGGGGGGGGAGTCTGTAAACCTCCGTCAACTGAATGCATAATTCAGCGTGTATGTGTATTTTTCTCCAGAGGAGAGAGGATTTGTAGCATTTACTAGGTTTTCGGAAAGATTGCATAGCCTCCCTTGTACCACTGAGAGCCCTTGCCTTAGTTGATCTGTTAGGTAAATCCAAGTTTTGTTGTATCTAATTTTTGAACTTCACTTAAAACATGTGAAAACAGGTGGGTTAAAATGGGATTTTTAAGAAAAGTATCCTCAGTTAGCATTAAAACCCATAGCCTGCTTGCTACTCTGTCATACTGGTAACTGATGATTATACTGTCAGGCCATGAAGTCAGCCATATAAAATGGCACACAGTGTCCATTGAAAAGGGTGTTTCCCTGAGCTAGACAGTGGCTGGAGAGACTAACTGCCCTTGAGGGATTGGTGTAGCAATGACTCCAGACTGAATTATGACGAAGGAACCAAAAATGAATGTTGCAGCTGTTTACTGCCGGGTCCTGTGCTTAATTTTCACAACCATCGTGTGATGTAAGTATAGTCATCCTAATTATCTGAGTGTAGACCTGTAAAACGACTTGTGCAAGGTCTTACAGTCAATAAAGTGTCAGAGCTGCAACTGAATTCTCCTATTTCTGTCATTGCCTTGGATCTTATGAGAGGCTAGGTCCAGGGGTAGGGAAAGCATCCCAAGGAGTGTTTGAGCCAGGTTCTGGTCTTTGAACGTGAGAAGTAATTTGCTTACCACACCTTTAAGAGAGATGGGCATGATTCAGTAGCTCTAGCAAGTACAAGTCTGATTGCTTGGGAGGCCACTGTTCTGTCCTCTTGAGCAGCTCTAAGTCTAGATTCTGTTTGCATGTTCTCTAAATAACACTGGCATTAGCCCACACTGAAACCACCTCCTCAGGATTTTGAAGTGCTGTACAAACAGTTAAAAGAGAGCATTGTCTAAAGCCATATGAAAGAACTGGAATTTGTCTGGTGAACAAAAATTTTGCAATCATAACACCTTTTACTCCCACAGCAAGCAGAACTTTTTCTTTGTGAAGGAAGCAAGCAAACATTTCATTTTCAGAATAATGATGATCTTTAAAGGGACAGTCCCAGCAGTTTAGCTCTTGATTTCCTTATTTTTGCATTTAATGCCATCAGAGGAGAAAAGCAGACTTCTAGATGCATATTCTTCAAAGCATCCATGGGCTTTACTGAAAACTGATAAGTATAGTATTTCAAAGTGTGGACCACAACACCTCTGACATCAGAATGACCTGTGTGCTTATATACAGTTCAGATTCCTGGACTCCATCCTAGGCCCACTGACTCAAAATCTTTTGGGAAGGGGATTAGGCCCAGGAAAATGCAATTTAGCCACCCTTCTGGAGATTCTTATGCACACTAAAATCTGAAAACCACTGTAGTGGAAGTGTAAACCCCATAATAATACAAATTAGAATATTTTTGCTATAATGACACTTGGCTAAAATGAACCCAGTAACCACATTCCTTGAAAGAAAGCCAAGTTAAATGTAGCCTTTCTGTAGTGAGTTCGCATATGAAAAAGAGTTGAAAAAAAAATCTATGGATAGGAGCTATTGGGGAAGAAAAATTTTTCCTCTACCCTTCTTGGTTTTTTTCGCTGATATAGTAATCAAATTAATATGGGACAGTTTGGGGGTGCCTCAGTGGCTCAGTCAGTTAAGCATCCAAGTCTTGGTTTTGGCTCAGGTCATGATCTCAGGGTCATGAGATCGAGCCCCATGTCAGGCTCCTAGCTCAGCAAGGAGTCTGGCTGAGATTTTTTTCTCTCCCTCTCCCTCTGCCCCTCCCCCTGCTCACGCTCCCTCTCTCTCATAAATACATCTTTAAAAGAAATTAACATCGAACCGTTTAACAAGAGAAAAACAAATTTACTTATTTATATATGGGGACCCCAGAAAGACAGTAAGACCCAAGGACAAGCCAGCTAATTGAGGCTTATGTGCCATCTTGAGCTAAGAAATGGGACAGAGGTCTGGGGCTTCAAAGAGGAGGAGGATGATTCACAGGCTGATAAGAAGAGCAGATGTTTGGTAATTAGATGTTTTCCCTGTCCTACAGATAGGTCATTCAGATACAAAAGTTATCTCTTGGTAATAAGTTCTCTTCCTGGACCAGGCCACTTATCTAAATTCATTTAGGTAGTTTAGGGAGAGGCAGAATTTTTTCTTGGGTCTGCTGGGTCTTGATTACCTTCATTTCAAAATAGTCTACATGCATAAAGTAGCACATTTTGGGGAGTCTTTTTCTGAACCCCTTCAGAGCTTTGCTGTGTTTAAGACCTTGAAAGACTGGTAGACATACTTTGTGACACCACAGGAGTCAGAACTAGTGTCATATCTTAAAACAAGAAGGGGCAGACTTGGAAAGACTGACATATGCAACTAGACTGGCATAACTGGGTAGAAGCAGGCACGGACTTCGTTGCAGAGTCTAGGTGGAATTTCACAGTGGAATAGGCAGAACAGGTTACCCCCAAATATGGAAACAGCATGAGAGAGTCTAGGCTTGTAATTTACTGTGAGTGTATGAGTGTGTGTATATGTTTATGGGGTGGGATGAAGCATTGCAATGGGGAATTAAGGAGTAGATTATGACAAATGTCCTCTTACATGATCAGGACTTGGTTAGCTTATCAAAAAATCAGTTACATCAGGAAATCTTAAAGAAGATACACATTTGAATAGTACATTTTAATCAAAGACATTCATTTAAGAGCTTTACTACTATTTATTCCCTATCAAATGAAATATCTCAAAATATAATGATATTAGCCATACTTCCTCTAGTCTTGTCTGAATGTAGGGACCTTCGAATTGTCCTAAACTTCATAGCTGGATTACTCACTTGGTAAAGTGAGTTGAGGGGAGGATGAAAAAGCACACCCCCCCTTTTATTTAGTCCAGAGCCAAACTTCTGTGGGGAGTTGTATTTATTTTTTATTTAAAGATTTTATTTATTTGAGAGAGAGAAAGCACAAATGGGGGGGGAGGGCAGAGGGAAAGGGAGAGGGCCCAGCAGGCTCCCTGCTGAGCATGGAGCCCCACATGGGGCTCGATCCCAGGACCCTAAGAACATGACCTGAGCCAAAGTCAGACACTTAACTGACTGAGCCACCCAGGTGCCCCTGTGGGGGGCGGGGGCAGGGGGGGCTTAGATGACAATTCTAGCTAATATTCTACCCTCTTTTTATTACTCCACACTAGAAAAGAAACAGTGTATCAGTGGAGGAAACCAATTACTACTTCTTTTGCCATTTTTGAGATACAAAGGGACAGATTTCTCCCTAATTTATCTATGGAGACACATGTGTATAGAAATGTTAGCAAACAAGTGAGTGAGCAAGCAGCGTTTTTAAATTAAAGGCATTTACAATGGAACAGAATAGAAAACCCAGAAATAAGCCCACAACTTTATGGTCAACTAATCTTTGACAAAGCAGGAAAGAATATCTAATTGGTAAAGAACAGTCGCTTCAACAAATGGTGTTTGGGAAATTGGATGGCAACATGCAAGAGAGAGAAACTGGACCACTTCCTTACACTATACACAAAAATAAATTCAAAATGGATTAAAGACCTAAATGTGAGACATGAAACCATAAAAATCCTGGAAGAGAACACAATCAGTAACCTCTTTGACATCAGCCGTAGCAACTTTTTTCTAAATATGTCTCCTGAGGCAAGGGAAACAAAAGCAAAAATAAACTACTGGGACTACATCAAAATAAAAAGCTTCTGCACAGTGAAGGAAACAATCAACAAAACTAAAAGACAACCTATGGAATGAGAGAAGATATTTGCAAATGACATATCTGATAAAAGGTTAGTATCCAAAATCTGTACAGGACTGATACAACTCAACATCCAAAAAACAAATAATCCAATTAAAATATGGGCAGAAGACATGAGCAAACATTTCTCCAAAGAAGATATCCAGATGGCCAACAGACTCATGAAAAGATGTTCATCATCACTTACCGTCATGGAAATGCAAATCAAAGCTACAATGAGATATCATCTCACACCTTTCAGAATGGCTAAAATCAATAATACAAGAAACAACAAGTGTTAGCAAGGATGTGGAGAAAAAGGAACCCTCTCACACTGTTGGGGGGAATGCAAACTGGTGCAGCCACTCTGGAAAACAGTATGGAGTTTCCTCAAAAAGTAAAAATAGAACTACCCTATGTTTCAGCAATTGCACTACTGGGTATTTATCCAAAGGATACAAAAACACTAATTCAAAGGGGTACATGCACCACTATGTTTATAGCAGCATTATTTACAATAGCCAAGATATGGAAGCAGGCCGGGTATCCATCGACTAATAAATGGATAAAGAAGAAGTGGTGTGTGTGTGTGTGTGTGTGTGTGTGTGTGTGTGTGTGTGTGTGTGTGTGTGTATACATATCATGGAATATTACTCAGCCATAAAAAAGAATGAAATCTTTTCATTTGCAATGACATAGATGGAGCTACAGAGTTATGCTAAGCAAGATAAGTCAGAGAAAGAGAAGTACCATATGATTTCACTTATATATGGAATTTAAGAAACAAAACAAACAAGCAAAGAGAAAAAAAGACAGAGAGAGAGACAAATCAAGAAACAGACTGTTAAGCATATAGAACAAACTGATGGTTACCAGAGGGGAGGGAGGTGAGGGGATGGGTTAATTACATGATGGGGATTAAGGAGTGCACTAATGAGGAGTACCAGCTGTTGTGTGGAAGTAGTGAATCACTATATTTTACACTTGAAACTAATATAACACATTGTATGTTAACTAACTGGAATTAAGATTAAAACTTCAAAAAAATAAAAATAAGGGGATTTAATCAAGAAACCACCAAATGTGGGGTACCTGGGTGACTCAGTTGGTTAAGTGTCTGCCTTAGGTTTCAGGTCATAATCTCGGGGTCCTGGGATCGAGCTTCATGTCGGCTCCCTACTCAGCGGGGAGCCTGCTTTTCCCTTTCCCTCTGCCTGTCGCTCCTCCTGCTTGTGCTCTCCTACTTTCTCTGTCAAATAAGTAAATAAAATCTTAAAAAAAAAGGAAACCACCAAATGTTACTCATTTTCCCTTGATGAAGATATGTAACTCTAGGAACAGTGCTCAGTTGTTAAAAACAGTAGTCATGGGGCACCTGGGTGGCTCAGTGGGTTAAAGCCTCTGCCTTCGGCTCAGGTCCTGGGATCGAGCCCCGCATGGGGCTCTCTGCTTGGAAGGGAGCCTGCTTCCCCCTCTCTCTCTGCCTGCTTCTCTGCCCCCTTGCAATCTCTCTCTCTCTCTCTCTCTCTGTCAAATAAATAAAATTAAAAAAAAAAACAATAGTCATAATTTATTAGTATCCTGTTTTTGAGAAAAGAACATTTAGATTTTTCATAATAAAGAATTTGAACTCATGTCTCTTCGATTCCTGAACCCAGTGAGTCTAGATTGAAGATCTAGCACTGGATGGACTTGAAAAGGCATGAATATTGAGGATAGATAACTGAGTAATAATTCAGTCTAGATATATTAAATTTCATCTCTTTCCTTCTTCTAATCATGTTTGACCTTTCTATTTTCGAGGTACTCCATCCAAGGCAAAATTAGAAATAGTGCCAGAAAGATATTATTTTTCTAATTTACATTTTTTCCAAAGCATTGTGTACTTACAGTTTAAAAGGTCACCTAATGCTATTAGATACATATATAAAAGCAGTAGTCTTCCTACCTGGCCTCATTACTTTTGATTCCTGTTCCCCTGAGTTATTTCTTCTGTTATTATCTTCATATTTTAAAACTGACATGTTTTGGGGTGCCTGGGTGGCTCAGTGGGTTGAAGCCTCTGCCTTTGGCTCAGGTCATGATCTCGGGGTCCTAGGATCGAGCCCCGCATCGGGTTCTCTGCTCAGCGGGGGGCCTGTTCCCTCTCTCTCTGCCTACTTGTGATCTCTCTCTCTCAGATAAATAAATAAAATTAAAAAAAAATATATTAAAAAATATAAAACTGACATGTTTTATTGTTTTTAAAATTTATAACTTTTAGCATTATCTGTTGATTTTATACTATTTATTATGAAGATTTAGTTACAAAAATCTCCCTCCCCTCACTGACATATTTTTTCCTTCTATTCTCCCAATATATGGATAAATCAACATTTATTATTTATAGCTATATAAATATGATGGACAGCCAGCTGAACTATGTAGTATGATTTTCTTTCTGTCATGGTCTGAATGTCTGTGTCCCCCTAAAATTGATATGTTGAAATCTTAACCCTCCAAAGATGATGGTATTTGGAGGTGGAAACTTTGGGAAGTGATATGATCTTGAGGGTGGAGCCTTCATGAATGAGCTAGTGTTCTTTTAAAAGATATCCCACAGAGTTCCCTTACCCCTTTTGTCCTGTAAGGCTACAATGAGGAGTCTGCAGTGCAGAAGAGAGCTCTCACCTGACCTTGCTGGTACCCTGATCTTAAACTTCTAGTCTCTAGAATTGTGTTAAATGAATTTCTACGGTTTATAAGCTATCCAGTCTGTGGTATTTTCTTATGGCAGCCTGAATGGTCTAAGACATTTTCTCACAAATTCTATTTTTCTTTGGCATTGAAAATGGACTCATATTTGGTTTAGTTTTCTAAGTAACATAATCTAAGTAGAGTTGTAAACTCAACACAGGAAAGGAGGCAGAGGAGTTAAGTTGTCAGTTCTGTTTTTTTTTTCTTGGGACCACTCTCCTAAAGTTCCCCGTCATGCCATTTCAGTTTGGACTGGTTACTTTCCAGTTCAGTCGTACAGCTGTCATCTTAGAATTTCCGTCACTATTATAAAAAAAAACTTGATTTCTGTACTGGCTCTGTTTTCTGGATCCCATGGTGCCATCTTTTTTAGTTACTCCCTTCTTTCTGCTGGAGCTCATCCTTTACTTTTTGAGATGTCACATGTCTTAAGTATCTTTAGTCTTTCTTTATATTTGATTGATACGAAGTATAGCATTTGAGGTAAAAAAAAAATCATTTTCCCTCGGAATTTTGAAGGTGTTTGTCTTCTTTACTTGTAGTGTTGCTGTTGAGAAGCTCAGGGTTATTCTCTTTTGTAATCCAGTCTATGTTTCATGTTCATACTCTCTGACAGCTTTTAGAATCATCTCTCCAATTCTAAGTGTTTCAAAGTTTCATGATGATGTGCCTTGTTGTATTAATCATTGTGCTGGGTCTTTCACAGCTGTGAAGATGAGACCCTTAAATGTAGAAATTTTCTTGATTTCCTTAATATCCTTTTTATTTCCTGTCTTTCTTGAAAGAACTATTAATTTAATGTCTTAGACTGGTCCTGTATTTTATTATTTCTCTCTTACTGTCTATCTCTTCATCCTTTTGTTCTAATTTTTAGGAGAAATTTTCAACTTTCTATCAGCTTATATTTTTTATTTTGTTATATATATGTACATACATACACATATGTACATATTTACATATACACACACACATATATATATATATAACTTCTAAGACTTGTCTGAATTCTTTCTTACGGCATCCTTTTAAAAAATTATTTATTTAAAAAAATTATTTATTTTTTATTTTGATTTAATTTCAGTTACTTAACATAAAATGTGTTGTTTCAGGAGTACAGGTCTGTGATTCATCAGTCTTATATAATACCCAGTGCTCATTACAACACATACCCTCCCCAGCGTCCATCACCCAGTTACCCCATATCCCTACCCCATCCCCTGAAGCAAACCTCAGTTTGTTTCCTAAGATTAAGAGCTCTTATGGTTATCTCCTTCTCTGGTTTTGTCTCGTTTCATTTTTTCCTCTCTTCCCCAATGATCCTCTGCCTTGTTTCTTAAATTCCACATATCAGTGAGATCATATGATAATTGTCTTTCTCTGATTGGCTTATTTGCTTAGCATAATACCCTCTAGTTCAATCTACATCGTTGCAAATGGCAAGATTTCATTTTTTTTTTGATGGCTGCTTACAGCATCCTTTTTCTTGTTTCATAGATGCAATATCTTAAGTCTCTAAAAATATTATAGTTCTAAAAAATATTTCCTTCTTTCTGTATTATCTGCTTTTTTTTTTTTTTGTATTATCTGCTTCTTACAAAGTTTTTTTTATTAAAGATTTACTTATTTATTTTGACAGAGAGAGAGCACAAGCAGGAGGGGCAGAAGGAGAAGGAAAGAAGGGTCAAGCAGACCCTCCCCTGAGGGCAGAGCCCAACACGGGGCCGGATCCCCCAATCCTGAGATCACGACCCAAGCCAAAATCAAGAGTCAGATTAACCGACTGAGCCACCCAAGTAGTACCCCCCTTACAAGGCTCCCCCTTTTGTTTGTTTTGATCTTTTTTTTCATGTTAGAGGCTGTCCTCAAATATATGGTAGTTCATGACTGTATATTCATATTTAAGAGTGAAGCATTTAAAGCTCATTGGGAAACACTTCTGGCCATGATGGACTAAGTGGTACAGACTCCTGCCATAAACAACTAGAAAACAGCACAAAATATATGAAATGACTATTCCTCAGACATTGGATTAGAGGCAGTACAGGTCTGTGATCTCTGACAGGAGGGAAACAAATAAAGTGATCTTGATGAGCATCTCAGCTTTCTGCCTAGAGGCACTTTCCTGACCGCAGTGCAGGGAGAGGGTACCCAAGCAGAGCATGGAAGTCTCACTGAGTTAAGGAGTTAGACTGTGGTTTGAGGAGTCTGAAGCAGCTGGTATTTATAGTGTCGGGTACTTTCAAATTGACCATGACTGGAAAGTTGATGTGTTGGCCATCAGCATATGCTACAAATCAGTGTGGTTTTGTTGTTGTTTATACGCATGCCCCCAAAGTGCCTGGTGAATGTCCGCCAGCATGCCACTGGCAATATCCCTTGTCCATAAGTATACTTTGACTTAGAGAAATGAGGCAGAATAGAGTCCAGAAATAGACCTACACATATATTTTCAATAACTTTTTTTCTCTATTTCCCCCCTTTTTTAAGTAAGTTCTGTACTCAGTGTGGGGCTTGAACTCACAACCCTGAGATCAAGAGTGAAGTGTAGTACCAACTGAGCCAGCCGGGCGCCCCATGTTCAATCAATTTTTGACAAAACCACCAAGGTAATTAACTAGAGAAAGGATAGCTATTGCAGTAAATGGTACCAGAACAACTGGATAACCATATGGAAAAAAAAAAAAAAAAAAAAAAGAATGTTGGCCGTTACCTCATATCACACACAAAACCTACTTTAAATTGATTGTGGAACTAAACATAAAAAAACTAAAACTGTAACATTTCTAAAAGAATCTGTGGGAGGAAATTTTTGCAGCTTTGCACTAAATATAAAAGAAAAAAAACTTCTTTTCCTCAAGAAGAAAATTGGAAGGCAAGTCACAGGCAGAGAGAAAATATGTGCAATACATACAACTGATAAAGGACTTTTATCCAAATTAACAAAAGACTCTTACATCTCGATAATAAGATAAGTGATACAATATAAATAGGAGAAAAAGATTTAAACAGACACTTCACAAAGGCATATATGGATAGCCAGTAAGTACATTAAAAGATGTTTAACATCATTAGTCAACAGAAAGATATAAACAAAAAATACAATGAGATACCACTCTACACATACTAGAATGGCTAAAATTCAAATCACTGACAATCCCAAGTTTTGGGGGGAGGATGTGGAACCACTGAGACTTTACACAGTGCTGAGGGTTGTATAAAATGGTATAGTACTTTCGAAACTAGTTGGGCACTTTTTTGTAAAAGTCAACATACTCTGCAGCACTTGGCTGGCTCAGCTGGTACAGCATATGACCCTTGATCTCAGGTTTCTAAGTTTGAGCCCCACATTGGGCATAGAGTTTACTTAAAAAAAAAAAATAAAACCCAGAATTAAAAAAAAAAGTTGACACACACTCTTACTATGTTACCCAGCATTTTGGATTCTACATACTTGTATACTCTAAATAAAACGAAACTTATGTCACAAAATAACTTACACGTGAATGTTTGTAGTAGCTTTATTTATTAAAGTTCCATACTGGAAATCAACCAAAATGTGTATCAACATTTAAATGGAAAAAAATTGTGGTATATTAAATAAAATGGAATTCTACTTCATAATAAAAGGAACAAATTGATACATGCAACATGAATTAATATCAAAGCATTACAACGAGCAAAAGCAACCAGACCCCAAAGAATACATATTATATGATTCCACTTAGATGAAATATTGCAATAAGCAAAACGAATCTAGGGTAACAGAAAGTAGATCAGTGGTTGTTAAGAGACCAGCGATAGGGTATGGATTGACTGCAAAGAGGCTGGAGGGAACTTTTTGTTGTATGAAAATGTTTTATATCTTGACTGTGGTATATACCAGTGTAAATATTTGTCAAAACTCATTTAACAGGGCACCTGGGTGGCTCAGTCATTAAGCGTCTGCCTTTGACTCAGGTCATGATCCCAGGGTTCTGGGATCGAGCCCTACATCAGGCTCCCTGCTCAGTGGGAAGCCTGCTTCTCCCTCTCTCAATGTCTCTCTCTCTCTGTCAAATAAAGAAATAAAATCTTAAAAAAAAAAAAGAAAAAAAAAAGAAGCACTTTTGTCCTGATATAGGTGACGGGTGTTGGGGAAATAGAATTAAACATAAAATCTCCTGCCAATGCAGTAAAATCTCTCCGCAAAATGTGGAAATGATGAAACAGTATTATTATTAAGTAAGGATTAAAACAAACTGTGATGCATCACAGGTAATCTCCTAAAGAGATTATAGAGACAAAAAAGAAATCTTACCCTATTTATATAACCAGGCAGATACAATCCATTACATACATGTTGATTGTCTTTAATCAAAAGAAAAATAAAATTGCCCATATTTTCTGACAAGCAGGAAGTTACATCTTGGAGCTAAATTCCTATAGACAGGGAAATAACTCCACCCTTCTTGAAGTTCATTTTTCAAAGTGATGGCTCCCTTCGCCCCTAAGAATGGTATTTCTGGGATGCATAACTGGCAGGAAGCTTATTTACTATTTAAATAGATTTACATACATCTCAGAGGCAGAGATGGCATTTATAATCTCAAGTTTTCTAAAGGAAATGCTGAAAGATGAGGGAGAAAAGTTCTTTTTAAGCATTAGGAAAAATTTTAAATTTTTTAGATTTGTATTTAATCTTATAATTTCCCCTTTCTGTTAACTATTTTTTAGTGAACTACAGTTTTGTAATTATCTACATAGCCATTTCTACCTTTCTCTAGCAACAGTCTAAATATCTAGCAAGTCCATAGTAAAATACAGAACAAAGCAGTTATCAGAATTACAATAGGATGAGTTTTAAAAATTAGTATAATATTTGCCTTGGGAAAAATGTTTAAGTATATCTTACCAATGGTGAATGATTAAAGCAGATTGCTGATTAACACAAAAGTGCACAAATATTCTCCTTTGTCATTAGTTTTACAAACTGTTATGATGTCTTTATTGTTTGTACTTTCAAATAACTAACTACTTGAAAAAAATTAACTAGAGTATTAATTTGAAATTTTTTATGATATCACATCCAATCCAAGCTTAATCAGTAGTTTAACTCTGGAGCTTGATAGGCTAAATTTTTAACTACATTTTTTGTTAAAATACAATAAATTTCTCCTGCCTTTTCATCAGTCATAGAAGGAACATTACAATTAAAGGATAAACCAGGCCCTGTGAGTAATTATTCCATCTGCCCAAATAATTCTCCCAGATGTAAAACAAAGACACTCATGGCCATTATCTAGTACCAAAGTACTACTATAAGGCACTCATTGCAGGGGTACAGATTGAACTTTGTACAGGAGGAAAAATTATTTTTTTCTGAGACCCTCCTGTAATAAAAGACAGATTAACAAGAGAAAAACAGACGTTTGATAACATATATACCTCCTATATACATGGGAGGTACTTAGAACTGAGTAACTCTGAAATGGCCCATGCCATCACTTTAAATACATCTCCAGCTAAAGGCAAAAGAAGATGTTGGGGGGTTGGCGGTGGGCTCAATGAGTGAAGGTTATCACGGGAAGCGCAGTGAATGAGAGTATGGTTGTCATGCAGATTTAAGTCACTACCTTCTCCCGGGTTAAGTTTCTAGGGATTTAGTCATCTTCCTCTTCCTGGTACAGAGAGGGAGACAGCCTTACAAATGGAGATTTCCCATCTTTGTGTAAGTGTTTTGTGTAAAAAAACCTGGTAACTTCTGGTTTTTAGAGCTTCTCCTTGTTTGCTATTTCTTAAAACTAACCAGTTAAAGATAATCCTTATACCAAAGAAGCTTATTTTGGGGTAGCAAATTCTGCTCCCCTTCAACTTCCAGAGTTTAGTGTACATGGCTCTAATCATTTTAAGTCTATTCATAGGCCATTTCTTACCTCCATCCAAATCAGTAGTTATCCATGGATATTTAATTAACTATTATGATAGGCATATTTATCTATCTATACTAGGACTAGAAAAAAACTTGTACCCCAAAGTGGTTAAAAGTGACATTACACCGGTCTTCTGTAGTTTCTATCCATACATGCCATATTTCTGTTTTTCTATTAATCAGGCCCTTTTCTATACCACCCTTCTAATCAAACTAGCTAACAAAACATTTTTTGTGTCAAATTTGGGGCCCGAGTATGATGCATATTAGTTTCACTTTGATATTATTAATACAACTTAGTGATGAAGATGGTCTTATTTTTATTCTGCCAATAATCTGATTGTTGGATTCATAAGCCCTGGCTGTGTCCATACTGGGAGTGTGATTTAGAGCTGATCAGAAATGTGTGACTTTAGGAGCCACTATTGGGCATACAGAAAGAAAAAGTAATGTAACAAGTAACAGGTTTGTTTTCGAGTGAAATGCATTTCTTATAGTAACTGAAATTACTACTGTGACTAAGACAACAAGGCAGTCTGAGAATTGTATTAAGGTCATTGGAATACCTCCTTCCAGCTGAGTTCAGTACCAGTATCAGTCCCTCAAAAAAAATTCAAGTTTCAAAGCCTTTGTGGCCACCACAATCTAGTCCTCCTGAGGCACTGGCTTCACATGGGAAGCATGGATCTATCTAGGTTATCTTTTACTCTGACAGCCATGTGGGTGATCCCCAGACTTCACGTTGGCCCTCCATGTGGTGAGGCCTCCTCTTCTCTCTAGAACACTTCTATGTAAAATAAATTGCTCATTGTGATGCGGGGCAAAGGGGGAGGACGGGGCAGACTTCTTCCAGTAGGTCCCTCCAGGCCCTTCTGACTTTATGTCTCGGGGTTTCTAGGGAACAAAGAAGACATTTTTAAGTATTGAACATGATTTTGAAAGAATTCAGTCAAATGGGCAGAGGAAGTGATTTCAGACCCAAATTCACAGTTCCGATGTAGTGGATGAAAATTTACTTCTACCCTTCAATATTATTATATTCTTCCAGCTGGTCTAAGAATTGAATTGACATGAGACAGATGAACAGGAGAAAAAACTCAATTACATGTGCACAGAGGCCCAATCATGAAACTGTGACCCAAAGAAATCACCAAGGCAGGCAGTTTTTGTACTTTCCGGACAAAAAGATAAAAAAAAAAAATCTGTGAGGAATTGATAGGACAAAGAAAGCTTAACTTTAGGAGGTTCAATTAGTAAGAAATTCAAAACAGAATTTGAGCTGTGGTAGTAAATTAGTAAAAAGGAAGAAGGGTTGTTGATATAGTCTTCTTGGCTCTAAATTTCTTATCTGTGGTGATACTGATGTCTCTTTACTTCCTGGTATGGGGAGGGTAACTTTCACATTTATTCCTTGCTTTGTGGAGTCAAAGGAGGGGTCAGAGAGTTCTTTCTGCATTGGCTGTCTCTTAAGTAACCTTTATTTAAAATGATCACTATGCCAAAGTGGCATATTTTGGGGTGGCCTGCCATTGGCCCCTATAGTGCCAAATATAAGTTCAAAGAAAGGGATAACACTATTGTTTGCAAATATCGCTCTAATTTTTAACAAAGTTGGTGATAACTCTCTAGGCCACTTTAACCCACTAGATTGCTGAATTTTAGCCAATGAGTGTAAGTCATCCATTCTACTTAAGTATGACAGCTTTTAGGAATCTACAAACATTTGCATAATTCCTGGACAACAATGGACATAAAAGGATTTCCTCTATCTGATCCCTCTGGGGTCCCGAAAATGGGGATTATGTGCACTAAGAGAAACTTTATCCCTGCCTGAGCATTTACTTTTGAAGAAGGAAAGACTAGGCCATTCAGACATCAGACACACCACAGTTAGACAAAAATCTCTTACCTTCCATAGGCATTAGTTCTATGAAATCAAACTGCCATCAGGTTCCTGGTAAAGTTGGTCAGGAAAAGCTTCCTTGCACCTACCTTGGAAGTGGTCTGTAAAGAATTCTGACAAGTAACAAAACGCTTTAATATGTTTCGCATGATTTCATCTCTTTGATAGGTGTCGTAAGAGTTTAGTGCCTTTAAAAATCCCTCTTAGATACCAGCCTTACACCAGTTAGAATGGCAAATATTGACGAGGCAAGAAACAACAAATGTTGGAGAAGTTGTGGAGAGAGGGAAACCCTCTTATACTGTTGGTGGGAATGCAAGTTGGTGCAGCCACTTTGGAAAACAGTGTGGAGATTCCTGAAGAAATTAAAAATAGAGCTACCCTATGACCCAGCAATTGCGCTACTGGGTATTTGCCCCAAAGATACAGATGTAGTGAAAAGAAGGGCCACATGCACCCCAATGTTCATAGCAGCAATGGCCACAATTGCCAAACTATGGAAAGAGCTGAGATGCCCGTCAACAGATGAATGGATAAAGAAGATGTGGTCCATATACACAATGGAATATTACTCAGCCATCAGAAAGGATGAGTACCCAACTTTTGCATCAACATGGATGGGACTGGAGGAGATTATGCTGAGTGAAATAAGTCAAGCAGAGAAAGTCAATTATCATATGGTTTCACTTACTTGTGGAACGTAAGGAATAACATGGAGGACATTAGGGGAAGGAAGGCAAAAATGAAGGAGGAAATCAGAGTGGGAGACGAACCATGAGAGACTATGAACTCCGGGAAACAAACTGAGGGTCTTATTATTTTTTTAAAAATATTTTATCTATTTATTTGACAGAGAGAGAGATCACAAGTAGGGAGAGAGGCAGGCAGAGAGGGGGGGGGAAGCAGGCTCCCCGCTGAGCGGAGAGCCCAATGCGGGGCTCGATCCCAGGACCCTGAGATCACGACCTGAGCCGAAGGCAGAGGCGTTAACCCACTGAGCCACCAAGGTGCCCCAAACTGAGAGTTTTAGAAGGGAGGGGGGTGGAGGGATGGGTTGGCCCAGTGATGAGTATTAAGGAGGGCACAGACTGCATGGAGCACTGGGTATTACACGCAAACAATGAATCATGGAACCCTATAGCAAAAACTAATGATGTACTGTATGGTGTCTAACAAAACAATAAAAATTTAAACATTAAAAAAATAAAAAATAATCCCTCTTAGATGATGTTGACAACATAACAATAAGCTAATCAAGGAAATAAAGACCGTAGTATAAGAATTATTTTGTTAGGTAAATTTTATAGTCCAGTTGAATTTCTTTTAGTGCCCCCCCCACACTTCAATCCATTTGTTCATTTCCCTTTGTGAGGCTTATTTTTGAAAATGAACAAAGGTCTGTAGTATTAAAAGTGGGGCTGCTAAGTTTCGGTCTGTCATGTTTTAACAGCAGCTTTTGTAGCTCTTTCAGCAAAATCATTGTCTTTAGAAATTTTGTCATTTTGCCCTATGTGTTCTACAATGGATACTGATAATCCGAGTAGGCAGTTGTAAAGCCTCTAACAAATCAGCTTTTAATTCTTCATGAGATGCTTTAGTCCTCACTGAAGTCAACAAGTCCCTATTTTTCTAAATTTGCCCTGTTGCATGACAGAAACCAAATACACATTTATCATCAGTATATATATTTGCTTTCTGTCCAGAGCCAAGAATCTCAGCTCTAGTAAATGCTACTAACTTACATGCTTTACCCAACTTAACTCTAGACAAAATACAAGCTTCCAAGATTTTATGATAAGTCACGACAACATAGAAAGCCTTGAGTTGGCTGATTTTGTCCCAAGTATATGGCCCATCAGGAAAATTATGGAATCTGCATTTTGAAAAGGGTGATTAGATAAACCAGATTGGGGCTTAATGTTTTCTTCTATTAGAGTTGTACAATCATGATCATCCATTCGATTTCCTAATCTGGTGAAAAAGTACCAGGTTTAGGAAGTTGCATCCTCCAATCACAGTGTTGGGATTGAATACTAATGCTTGCTCCCAGCCAGTCTGACAGTGAACCAACAAATGCTGGGTCTTATATACCTGTGAGATAAGTATCACACCGCAAGTGGGATACACAAGTCAATCAAGGAATCCAATGGAAGCCTTTTCAGTAAATGTGGTGGCTGCCACCCCAGCTCAGAAACATTCAGGCATTTTCAGGGTGCCATGGCATCCAGATTGGTCTCTAGTCTGATCCTAACTTTAGAGTTAAAATTCTAGCGTACCTTTATTTTTAGTACAAAACAAATGGAAAGGTTTTCAAAATTTGGAATCCCTAAAGCTGGGGGAGGGACTATAGCCAATTTTAATTGTTCAAATTCCTTTTGAGATCCTAGGTAGCAAACAGAAGATTTGAAGCAATGATTATGCAATTGCACCATCGGAGATTTTCCCTGCTCTGCAAAAGCTGGAATTCGTTGTTGACACTACCCTACTAGACCCAAAATTGTCTAAGTATTTTTTTTTTTTAGTGGGTCAGTTCATTTGCACAATTTGCTGACTCCTATATTACAACACCTTGTAGCCTTTAGGTGACAGCAGATGCCCGAAATATTTCTTTCAGTTTGGCAATACTGCATTTTATTCAATGTGGCCTTAAGCCCCTTTGAAGCCAAAGTGTCGGTTTTACATTACTGAAATTACCAGAAAGTCAACTACATATTGAATAATTACAGATCTTCCCGATGGGACAGATTTCTGTTTTCCTGTAAATGACTAGAAAAAATGGTAAGGGAGTTCCCAAACCCTTTTGGAATTCTCTAACTTCACAAGACTTACTTGTGAATTTCCATAAGTAAAAGCAAACAAGAATATATACTCATCCACTAGAAGAAAAGCAAAGAGCACAAAAAAAAGGAGGGGGGGACAATACAGATTAATAACAGTAAAAACTGCAGACAATGGTAATGAAGTCAGAATAGTTGCAGGGTTAAGGACTACATAGGTTAAGGAACAGAAAATTCATTTATTTGTTTAAGATACTGTACAAATGTACACAGTAGTCAACCATCTGTATCAAATTTATCTTCTTTATGAAAAGTATGGGACTGTTACAAGGCGAAGGCACTTTCAAAATCATGCCTCCATTTTTCCTCCTAATTTTACTTATTTATTTTTAAAATTTATTTTATTTTTTTCCCCTAATTTTAAAATATCACAAGTTTTATTCCTTCAAATTGAGCTCTAAACAAAGGACATTGTTTTACATGTGCCCATGGCTTTTCCTTTTGGTAAGCTATTTTTACGGGTTTTCTATCTCGAATTAATCTAGTATCATTATGGGGCACCTGGGTGGCTCAGTCGGTTAAGCATCTGCCTTCGGCTCAGGTCTTGATCTCGAGGTCCTGGGATTGAGGCATACAGAGACATTGGGCTCCCTGTCCAGCAGGGAGTCTGCTTCTCTCTCTCTCCCTCTGCCCCTCCATCCTGCTCCTGCGTTCTCTCTCTTATGCATGCTCTCTCGCTCCCTCTCAAATAAATAAACGAAATTTTAACAACAACAACAACAAAATACCAATAACCAGTATTGCTGTAGCGCCCAGATACAAAATGAGAAATTCCAAGTTAACTGCAGAATAAGTAGCACCCATATCTACCCGAAAAGGCAAGGATAGGTTAAACTGAGAGAAAGGTATTGAAACATATTATTCTCCAGTTCCTACACCTAAGATTTCCCCAATCTATCAATTTTTGAGCCATTTGCCAATTATTTCCCAGCTGAAGATTTTGTCTTTCTGGGTTTTCTGGATTCTCTTGTTATAACTTTTGCACCCTCAAGGGGTACTTCCTACAATCTCTTTTCCTCCTTGGCTTTTTGCAATAATGATATGCAATTTTCCCTTCTTCCTTTGCTCCCTTCATAGGTTGACCAGAGTAAGGTTATTCCCTTTAGTACAGTGTTTAGTTGCTAACGCTGTGGTTTGTCATTTCTTCTCTTCTTTGTCTTTCTATAGATGGCCACAAAACTAAGTAGCTAATGCTAAGCCTAAGTTCTTTTGCCTTTTCAGTCTATGTGATTGCCTTTCCCTAACTTGAGTTTGCATAGTTGGCAAGATAGCCAAGACAAAGGTGAGTAGTATGAGAGGGTGATTTTGATCTGCCTCTGCTTCTGTACCAGTGAATGTTGAAAAAGCAACAGACTGCTAATGACAATCAATTGGGAACTCACTTATGTCTGGGTACTTCTTGGTAGTGTCTCCCAGCTCATCATTAGCAGAAAGGCATTAAGTCACCCTTCTTGATGGGTTTCTAAAGCCCTTAGTTCTTCTACAGTTGTAAAGGGTGGCTGATAGCTTCCCTTGGCCATGATACACATTGTCATTTCCCAGCCTCCAACTGGTTTGCTCCATGACCTCAGTGAAGTTTGCTGGTTGCAGAATTCCTAGCAGCCAGCACGCATGTCCATATGTGGGGCTACAAACTGAAAATGTTGTGGAGCACTTCCGTGAGTTTTTCTGGGCACGGAGAAAGAAGTCTTTAAATGACTAATAGTGGGGTGCCTGGCTGGCTCAGTCGGTGGGGCATGCGACTCTTGATCTTGGGATTGTGAGTTTGAGCCCTATGTTGGGTGTAGAGATTACTTAAAAATAAAATCTTTTTTTTTTTTGAGAGAGAGAGAGAGAGAGAGGC